>JAZKJV010011648.1:0-600000 GCA_037367405.1 Ottelia alismoides | reverse complement strand
TGAACCTTGTCATATGTCATTCAATTATCATGATGAAAATTAATTGTTAATTTTCTGGAATAATTAGTGATAAATATTTGTGAAATATTTAAAGAGATAATTATTTCATTGAATGACACTTGCCTAAACCACAATGATGAGATATTAGATCTTGATCATTGGTTCATCAACAAACATTGCTTTCAAGAAAACCATAGTTTATCCTACAATTGTTGTAGGACAACTTTTACATGAAAGCCCTTTTGCTTGAATAGGATTGGGGATTTGTCTAGCAAATCTCCTTATAATCAAAAATGTTTTGATTTATATTATATGGTATAATTTCGGTTGAAAAACCGATGAGCATCTCAAAGTACATGATGGTCTATCTGGTATTATCCTTTCCCGAGGCGGATGTGGTGCCTAGTCGGAGAGCATTGGGGTAGCGGGTTGCAACGTATGTGGTCCATCCCACTCTCGTCGGTACTGGCCATGACAGCGGGTAGGGACTGTATAATACCGGAGACAGACAGTGTGTATTTTTCTAATTATTAAAATTCGAATAATACGTACTTTGAGTATATACCTACTATTCAAGTAAAAGACATGTTTGTTGATTGATGTTTGGATTGATGATTAATTTAATGTGATTAAATTAATTATATCCAATGAACACTCTATTTTGAATAGATGTGTATTTCCCTTGGAAGAATTAATTATGTGAATGTGATTCACGAAAATTAATTATAAAATTTGAATACGAGGTGGATGATCACATAAGTGACATCCATGGTCTCCCGTCAAGGCAAAGGATTCCGTCGCCAGTTGTTGTATATAGGAGACGCCTGTCCGAAGTGACAGATCCTGTATATGATTTAATTGGATCGGGTTCTTTGCTTCTCGAAAGAGTAAGGTCGTATACGTAGTGACCCCAATATCAGGTCCTCATATTATTGGGGCGATATTGGATTGCGTATAGCGAGTATTAAGCCTGTTGACGGTTGGTTCAATTAATGACGGGTCAACATCATCTTAGGGGTGGTGGGCCCGGGTGTTAAAGACCGAATTGGGAAATGCAAGTTGGACTTGCAAGGCGGAATGTGTTCCCGCTTCTTTTTATCCGAGTTGTAGGTTCTCATATTATTGGGATGCAACAAAGATAGGAAAGGAGATCCCAGATCTTGCTAGAGATATAATGGTAAGAATATCTCTTACATTGAAAGTGATTAAGGGAATGAACTTTCAATGTTGACAAGGCAAGACAACTTTGATATAAAAATTCCTAAATCAAAGTAAAACATGTATATAATATATATATACACTTATGCAAATTTCTTATTTCAGATAATCCTTCATTAAACCCACTCAATGTTATACTCAATAATAACCAGTAAAATATCTTGGATTGGACTCATGATCCAGATATTGTACTTGCAATTGGACACATAATGTATGTGGTTGCAATGTGCAAGTTTCCTCAACATAATGAGGAATGACAATTAAATAAGACAATAAGACATCACCTTAGGGTTTGTATGTCTCTATAGTCTTGACCTTTCATCGAGTGTACTTTAGAAGTGACATGTCGATGGTGATCGTAATTGTCGAATAATCCTTATAAAAGAAATGAAGATATTTTGGCATACGTATGTGCTCTAGACATTTAATTATGAATGACATGGTTCTCTGCATTATGCAGAATGGTGGCTCGAAAGAGATGATGTATTCAAAATGTTTGAATACCTACCTGAACCTAAGTCTCTAAGAGTTAAGATGTATGTAGATATGATGAGTGTCATCATTCTACTATCTATACTCAAGTCATTCATGAAGCTTCATAATAATCATTTTGAATGAATTTAATGAAGCATGTATAAATGTTGAAATGCTCTTGTATTGAAATCCTTAGAATTCAACATAAGAGATCCTTAGTCTTAAGCAATGGTTGTTTATAGATTAAGAGAGTGCAGTGGAAGCATGGGTCGGACTCGAGTAAGAAGGAAAGTCAAAGAGTTGACCTACTTCTGTGACTTCCATATGACATCCAAAGAGTTGGATGAATGCCAATACTGCAATATGTTGATGTGTTGATAGTATGACTATCAAATCTGTCTAAAATCCTTAGTGAAGGACTCAGATAGAGCATCAGAATAGTCTACATATAATCATTGACTCTGACTTTCTTATTTCATAAGATTAAGTCTGACAATTGTATCTCAATCTTCTAATGACATTTGCAATTGGTTGCATATGTATATTAGAAGATTAGAAATTTAATCTTAAGGTTTAGTAATCATCTACATGGATATTGCTGTAATTGTTGCAGCAATCTCTGTTGGATAGATAGACTTCATATTCTCAGTGGGAGAGCCCTTAGTCTTGGAGAATGTCTCTATGACCTAGATAGTAGAATACACTCATTGTTTGTTTCTAAATGTTGGAAATAAACATGAATTCTGAGATAGAACTATCATAAAGAGTTATGATGGAAGTATTTCAGATAGTAATCTAACATCTAGTGGACTCCACAAAATTAGAAAATTAATGAATGGTTCATTAAGATTTCTAATACTGAAAATCAAACCTTATAAGATCAATAGGAGGATGAAGATCATTTGACAATGATCTGGCATCAAGCCTTGGACATTTGTCTATTGATTTGATCAATAAACTAGTAAGATATGAAACTTTAGAATGTCTAAAATTTCAAATCTTACATACTTGTGAACATTGTATTCAAAGTAAAATGTCCAATACACCCTTCTCTGAGAATGGTGTTAGATGTCGAGGTATTCGGGATCTCATACATATTGATGTATGTGGATCATATATATCATAGTGAACATTATGGATATGTGATATCTATTGATGGTTATGTATGATATGAGATTTCTTCTCTTCACCTGAGAAACCTTTGAAATGTTCAAAGATTTCACAATTTTTGGTTTAGAACCAAAGTTTGGAGAAAGATGAAATGAATTTGATCTAACCTAGGTAGCTTGTACCTGCTAGATAAAATTCAAAGAATACCTTATGGAGATATGAATACCATTTCTATCTTACTCCTCCTGACACACCTGAACTCAATAGAGTTGTAGGGAGATACAATTGGATCATGTGTGACATGATTTGATCAGTGATGAATTTTAGCATAATTATCCTCTTAGTTTCCTGGTATATATATGTAGTAGAGACTACAATATATATCCTTAATAAGGTTCCATGGATGTAAGCTGGAATCTAGCACTTGAGAGTGCTACTTCATTAGGGAAATAAAGTATGGTATTGGATACCTACTTTATGACCTTGAGATTCTTAAAAGATCTCATGTCTGAGAATGTGATTCTTGGAGGATTGAGACTCTCTTGAGAATCAAGATGAAAATGAAGTAAAGGAACTCATTTAATCTTAAGAAGAAAATGAGGCTCCTGAAATCGGAAACTAAAAGGACAATTAAAGATGAAACATTAATACCTCTTCAAATGAGTTTGAGGATGTATTCCATGTGTCAGCCAAGTCTGACAATGATCGAACTTCATGTGATGAAGCTCCTAAGGATCATGACATGGAATGATGGATATTAGCAATAAAGTCTAAAGTAGACTTCATATACAAGTGTTGTATATGGACCCTCGAGGATCCACCTATAAGGGTTAGACCCATTAAGGTGTAAATGGATCTTCAAGAGAAAGGGAACCTGATGAGAACGTAGAGACCTTCAAAGCTCGGTTCGTAGCCATGAGCTACACACCATAAGAGAAGACATTGCTTGCAATGAGACTTGCTCTTCGGAAACCATGCTTGAACTCATCAGAATATTGCTAAAATTAGCTACACAACTTGACTATTGCATCTTCAGGATGTAATTCAAGATTGCATTCCTCTAAGAATACCTCTCTGGGGATATTCACATGAAGTAGCCATAGGGCTTCATGATTTGGGAAGGTAAGCTGTGAAAGCTAAAGAAATCCATCTATGGACTCAAATAAACTTCTTGGAACATCAGATTTGATGAAATCATAAGTGTTATGATTTCAGATAGAATCTTGATGTACCATGTGAAGCTTAGTGGGAGTGCCATTGTGTTCATCGTGCTAAATGTAGATAATATCCTAATCATTTAAGAATGATATAAGGATGATAATAAGTGTTTTATAGACTGGCTATTCCATACCTTGAGATATGATCTCAAGAATACCTCTTAGATCTTAGTTCTGAAGGAGTTCAGAAGCAAAGAAAAGAGGGTATTGGGACTGTCACATTTGTAGTACACCTTGGACATATTCCATTCCTGGAAATTCCAAGAAAGGCTTCCTTCCCTTTTTTTTTAAGATTTGGTACTGACCTATCTAAAGGGATAGCACCTCAAAGAGTTGAGGAAGTGAATGCTAGAACTGCTTGCACTTGTGCATCAGTTGCAGAAAGCTAAGTGTATGCTAAATGTGTACAAAAGCCAGATATCTTCCATGCAGTGGGAGTAGTAAACTGTTACTAATCCTACTATGGAGAGAAAACACTAGATTGCAGTAATAACAAAATCTTCATAGATGACAAGATTTTTGAGATAGTGATCTCAAAGCCATATCTTCAAAAGCTTAAGACTTTATAGATAGAGATCTAAAAGGTCTTAACTGTGGATACCTTGAGAGATAGTGATCTCTCGGAATAAGGGTATTCTGATAAGGATTATGGAAATACTGGTTATAATAGTTATTGAGCAATAGTGTCAAGGACACTATAACTGCTTTGACTAGATTGAGTATTGGTTGCATAAGATGCAACATTCGCATTGGATGCGAGCACTGTTACCTAGGGATATGCAAATGCCGTAAAAGGACTTGGCATAGTCTTTTGGGAACAGAGTGACTTATCAACTTACCTAGCTATTTTAAAATAGCCTATGATTGTCACATGAGTGTGGGTTTAAATGATTAGCCCATTAATGGCTCTTTGGGCTAGTGGGAGATTGTTGGACATGTGAGCCCACGGCGAGCCATTATGCAATAAATGTTATTGCGAATATCATTCCCTGATCTGAAATGAAGAATAAATAATTTGCATAATAGGTCCCTCTGTACAATTAGGGTTATGTACCATGGCTATCTTAATGATCATACAACTGTTGATTCAATTATTGAATCATAGAGGCTGGTGCTTGGATGAATATTTAAAGAGTTAGATTGAGGACTCATCAAGCACCGTCAAATGATTATTAAGATGTGATCTCCAGCCTGAGTAGGAGATGGCAATCCTTTCTCACATAGGTTGATATCTGACCGACCTCTTGATGCAGGTCCTCTGCATAGGAATAGAGATTCGGAGGTGTCAGATTAGTTAGGTCAAAGAGTTGACTTAACGAGATCGAGATAACCTAAGTCCTATGTTGAATGCTGTCATAGCATAGGCACGCATCCTCTGACCGGAGACAGATGTATTGCTATATGTCTGAGTGTGTACATTTGACAGACCAATAGGTTGATGACCTAACCAAGGTCTATACACCGGCGCGTTGGTGTGCATATAAGGGCATATGAGTAATACGATCTCAAAGGGATCATACAGGTTCACTACTGAACCGGAAGACATGAGCTCACTCATGAGATATTGGGAAGAATCAAATTCCGTGCACGGTCGTCTTGCTTTGGAAGCTTGACTGAATTTGTAGGTTTGATATATACTTTTGGAAAGTATATGATCAAGACCTAGGTATGATATATGCTTTTGGAAAGTATATGATCGATACCAAATTCCAATGATCAAATGAGAAACTTAGTGATCAAACCCTGAAGAAGACAGTGTAAAATTGATCTTGATCTTCGGGTTGACCATGGGTCTTCCAGTATGCAGGATGTACAGGTATTGGGAATACCTGAGGGTGATGTGATCATAAACGATTGTATATCCATGACGCTTCCATTCCGAGGGAGTGATGAAACAGGTCTGGATTTTAGTGACTCCTCTCAGTAGAGAAGCAATCTGATCTTAGTCCAAATATTGGACATTGGTCTGAATGAGATTCAGATATAATGAGAAGATTAGATTTGCGGTCTTGATTTAATCAAGCATCTGTGGGAGGTTCGTAAGATCTGGATTTGAGATAAGATCTCAATATCCAAGTCACTATACGTGGAATAATACAATTGCCCTGTCCTTATCTCCAAGTATCTGCGGAGAAAGCACATTATTCTTGAAAGGGTTCAAGAATAATTCTTTTGATGAAATATCCAAGCAAGGACTTGATGATTAAATGAGATTTAATTATCAAGCTTAATATGAATATGATTCATATTGTGAAAATGATTATCTAAGATAATTAAATGGGATTTAATTATCAAGGATTAAGAGAATGTGGATAACACTATCCATGATATATGTGTATTATAAATATGATTTATGATATACATATATAAGAGAGAGAATTTATGTGAATAGCATTTGTTGATTAATAATGTGGATTAGATTCACATTTATTAATTAATTGGAAATGCAATTTACTAACTAGTTTGGGTTGTGAATATGATTCACATAATATTCAATGGCATGATTGGAATATTCACAGATTAATTGGGAATTAATTTGGTGAATATTTTTGTGAATACAAAATTAATTAAGGAATAATAAGATAAATAAAAAGGAGCCAAAATTGCCCACCACAATTTTAGGGAGGTTGGTTGACTCCATTTTATTTATCACATTATCTCTTAATTAGTTAATGTTAAATTAAATTATGTTGATAATGTTGCAACATTTTTTAATTTAAATTAATGTTGTTGGTTTTAACCAACAACAATCATAGCCATTGATTTAGCATGGACCAAGCATAGCCCTTGGATCCATGTGTCCCATGGATTGAGATCCATTGGATCCTAAACTAGTATAAAAGGAGGGCTAGGGTAGCCTTTCCAAACGACAACATTCTTGAGTTGAAGAACTCTGCTCTTTCTCTCTCTCTCATTCTCGTGGGGTCTCCCTAATATTCAAGTGGCCGTCCACTTTGTGTATTAGGAAGGAGATCATTTTTTCTACGCCTCGACGCTTGGATCTTCGTCAAAGGATTGCGGGAAGGATGCGACTCATCATCGTGCCCGCAAGCGCATTCTCCGTGGGTCGGACTTAAGATAGGAGGATCTCTACTTTGGGATCTCGCGATCACAACCACGCTTCAAGAGGTATTCCTTGTACTTTGTGGTTTGATGAAACGATCCGAGAAGTGTTCTCGTGATCATGTGGTTTCATCTTTAAAGTTAAATTTTTTAATTTCCGCTGCATCTAACGACTAGTGCGAGTAGTCGCCCCGATCGCATACGATGCGATCGACACGCTTCCGTGATGCGCTTGAGGATTCACAATATCCTTCAGTGGATGGCTCTGGTGAAGGCGCTAATGTGCGGTGCAGATCAAGGCAAGAGAAGATCTGATGGCTATGGATTTGAGCGTGAGTGGAAAAGGCTGGACCGTTGGATCTGAAGCGAGATCCAACGACTGAGGACGCAGGCGGGTGAGGCGAGGGGAAGCGGGCCGCGTGGCGCAATCAGAGGGCGCCACGTGGCCTGCTGTGAGTGGTTGGAGAAAAATACACTTGTAGAGAGAAGAGGGGACCGAATTTGGAAAAACTCAAAACATGAAAGTTGTAGATCTCGATGAGATCTACAAGATTCATGTTGACCAAAGACGGAGATGAGGTCAAATATGATACATAAATACAAGGATACATAAATATACATATGTAGTATGCAAAGTGGCCCAAAAACCCCATTTTCTCATACAAACTCCAAATTCAATGAATTTAGTCTCATTTTGAAGGTCTTTTGATATGTAGTATTCTAAGAGTAAGTAGACCTAATTCGGAGTTTGTCTGAGGGCTTTATGTGTATTTTAGTGCACAAGGGTTCCAGGGCTTTATTGGCTAATCTACAAGGGAAACTATTGGCCTTCTTCCCTATATTATTGACTAAGGAATACATATTATAGAGAAGAGGTTATCTTAGTGAATGGGTATTTTACAAGGGATTTTTGGCTTCTTATTTAAATGTAAATGGACTACTAAAATGTATGAATTATGGATGCATGCATGAATGTTATTTATGCAATATAAAGGAAGATATGCCTCTATTTGCTCGGGAACAAGGCTCTATTTTTGACTTTTGAAGTGATGAATCACAGATTCATCAGCCCCCTATACTTAAACCTTGCTCGTCCCCGAGCAACTAAATGAAATGCAAGAGTGAAATGAGATTGGGTTCCATACCAAGGTCATGAACAAAAGTTAAAAATAGAGCTTGACTCGACCTTTGGATTAATCATGTGTCGGAACCTTATTGGGATCTGAGTTTAAGACTTAACAGACTTCAAGTTCCACAAGTCTTCTATTCAAGACTCCTCAACTCACCTAATCAGAACAAGTCTACATACACAAACTCTAATGACCATGAATCTTTTCATGCAGTGTAAGTGATATATGACTCCCCACCTCAGAAGTAACAAAGAAACAACCTCCCCCAACCTGGTAACTCTAATGCCTCGGTCTAGGAACTCTTTCCTCGAGAAGCGGGGTATTCCCTTCTAAGTTCAAGTTCAACCGGCTCAAGAAGAGGGGGAAGAAGTATAGACTTTTGGGAGCTCAGCCAGTGTAGCTAAGTCTCCCATTGCAAGCTTCATGAGATGTAACATGGTGACCATAAGCTTTTGCTTTTCTTGACTACGTACACTCCGGTGGGGTTATTAAATTTTCAATCCGACCCACCACTTTTTTTTTGGAGTTCTTTTTGGCTTTTTTTTTTCAAAATGACTCTGTACAACATATCTACATGGTGCAACATATATACAAGAAATTTCCTCTTGAGCCAGTAGACTATCCCTCTTTTGAAGCTTTATTGCAACCCACTGCTTCTGTCTTTAACCTTCATCACCACTAGGCCAAGTTGAGACGCACTTCCTTCACTAGAAGAAGAAGAGAGGTTCCGCCTAGAAGTACTACCCTCATATGCTACCCCAAGCTAAAGGAAACTGCCTCCTCATCACCTCATCCGTAGAGAGCCATGTGTAAAGTGCTGGTGCACGTCAAGCCATTGTCTCTAAGAGTCATGTGTGTGTTGTTAAGTGCTCTACTCAGGCTTGTCAAGATGACATATGAACATAGACTTGCAGACTTAAAGAATTAAGTCACCTGACCTGAAAAATCTTAACTCCAGTTCCTATAAGGTTCCTCTGAAATTAGGTGGATTAAGGTCAAATCATTTACATCCTCAATATCTGCTCATAACTTGGTCCAGAACCCACTAGCTTT
Organism: Ottelia alismoides; assembly: GCA_037367405.1. Taxonomy (NCBI): domain Eukaryota; kingdom Viridiplantae; phylum Streptophyta; class Magnoliopsida; order Alismatales; family Hydrocharitaceae; genus Ottelia; species Ottelia alismoides. The sequence goes on along the minus strand of JAZKJV010011648.1, from coordinate 590,735 downwards.
TCACTTTGCATATGCAAAGTATGCAGATGAGATGAGATGTCATGCTATGAAAATGCAAGACTCTTTTTCTTTTTCTTGGATGCAGATGCAATATGCATGAGTAAATAAGAAGCCTCTTTTCATTATTTAATTATTATTATTATATATATATATATTTTTTTTTTTCAATTTTTACCCACCCGTAATTATTGTAAGATATATACAAAAATACGCGAAAGTACGAGCTATGGGTAAAGTATATATGTAATATATACACGCCCCCCTATACTTAGCGTGTGCTATGTCCTCATAGCATGAAGAGCGAGGAAAAAGACATAGCTCGTGCTAAGCGTAGGAGAGCCAAAAGTAACAAAAAGTATAGAAGTCGTCTCGCCCCCCTATACTTGGGCTCTGGCAGCCTAAGTGTAGAAGAAGATCAGAAATGGGGCGGACGAGGGAAAGATGGGAAGTGGATAAGTATCAATGCGGGCATCGGTCCCCCCTATACTTAGGCTCAGGTCAGCCTAAGTATCGGTAAGAAATGAGTATGAGGACCTATGTGATCTGGAGAATGTACATTGAACTGACTCAGATGACCCCTCCCCCCCTATACTTAGGATCTTGTCATGCTAAGTATAGTCCAAGATAATGGTTCGATGATGTGGGAGGTGTTTACTAGAATCGCGGGGGTAAAGGATAGGATGTACAAGACTGATGGTATACACAGATGAGTTGGTGTGAATCTTTCAAGATGCTGCTGATGGCTGGAGTTCATTGCTGTAAGGTCTCATACGCAGCTTGAGGTGTATCTGCTGTATCTGTCTTGCGCATGAATACAATCTCCTCCACATGGACTAACTGTTCATTGGATTCAACGAAGTGCTTCAACATCTGCCCATTCACTAGGAATGTCGGTGCGTCATCTGTGAGATCCGAGATCTCGACACATCCACTATCATGCACCGTACGGACAACAAATGGTCCCGTCCACTTAGACTTTAACTTGCCTTGGAAAATCTTCAGCCTAGCATTGAACAACCATACCTTCTGTCTAGGAACAAAGGTCTTTCGTCTGATATATCTATCATGCCAACGCTTCACCTTGTCCTTGTACACCAAACTGTTGTCCTATGCTCGGTTTCTGACTTCCACAAGCTCATTCAGATCCATGTTCAAGATGCTGCTGATGGATGGAGTTCATTGCTGTAAGGTCTCATACGCAGCTTGAGGTGTATCTGCTGTATCTGTCTTGCGCATGAATACAATCTCCTCCACATGGACTAACTGTTCATTGGATTCAACGAAGTGCTTCAACATCTGCCCATTCACTAGGAATGTCGGTGCGTCATCTGTGAGATCCGAGATCTCGACACATCCACTATCATGCACCGTACGGACAACAAATGGTCCCGTCCACTTAGACTTTAACTTGCCTTGGAAAATCTTCAGCCTAGCATTGAACAACCATACCTTCTGTCTAGGAACAAAGGTCTTTCGTCTGATATATCTATCATGCCAACGCTTCACCTTGTCCTTGTACACCAAACTGTTGTCCTATGCTCGGTTTCTGACTTCCACAAGCTCATTCAGATCCATGTCTCTCTGTTTCTGACCCAGGTGTGTGTTCCAGTTGACCTTCTTTATTGCCCATTCTGATTTGTGCACTAACTCTGCGGGCAAATGGCACGGCTTTCCGAATACCATTCGGAATGGGGAGGTGCCTAACGGTGTCTTGTAAGCCGTCCTATACGCCCAGAGGACTTGATCTAAGATCTGAGACCAGTCCTTCTTGTCCGGGCGGACAAGCTTTTGCAATATGGTTTTCACCTCCCTATTCGACACCTCAGCCATACCATTGGTTTGTGGGTGGTAAGGACTCGCGACACGGTGTTCGATGCTGTAGTCCTTCAGGAGTTTCTTCACCTCTCGATTCACAAAATGGCTACCCCCATCTGATATCATCATTTTGGGGATCCCGAACCTAGAGATTATGTTCTCTCTGATGAATTTACAGACAGTCCTGCTGTCTGCGGCTCGGGTCGGGATAGCCTCCACCCATCTGGACAGATAATCTACCGCAAGGAGGATATATTCGAACATGTGGCTGACAGGGAATGGGCCTATGAAATCGATGCCCCAGGCGTCAAAGACATCACAAATGATGACCGACTGCATTGGCATCTCATCCTTGGAACCAACGGTCCCTCCCATTCTCTGGCAAACTGGGCACGACTTCGCGAAGGCGGTGGCATCGCGAAATAGAGTCGGCCAGTAGAAGCCACACTGAAGTACCTTCCATGCGGTCCTCTTCCCGGAGTGGTGTCCTCCTGCCTCTAAGCTATGGCATAAAGAAAGGACACTTTGGTATTCCTCCTGAGGAATACAACGTCTCCAAACACAATCCGGTCCTTCAAAGAAAAGGATCGGATCCTCCCAATGGTAGTGTCTAGCATCCGACTTTAGTCGGTCGATTTGGCTCTTGGGCCAATCCTCGGGAACTTTCTTGGAGACAAGATAGTTCACGATATTGGCGTACCATGGGAGTGAGTCGATAACAAAAATTGACTCGTCAGGGAAGGAGTCTCGAATCAGGGAAACCTCGGAAGTATTAAGATCTTCGAGACGAGAAAGATGATCAGCCACTACGTTCTTCTTTCCAGGTTTATCACGGATATCCAAATCAAACTCCTGGATAAGTAAAATCCAACGAAGAAGACGCGCCTTCGCGTCCTTCTTCTCCATCAAATATCGTAGTGCCGTGTGGTCTGTGAACACAGTTACCTTGGATCCGATTAAGTGAGATCTGAATTTGTCCAAGGCAAACACTACCGCAAGCATTTCCTTTTCTGTAACTGTATAGTTAAGCTGAGCAGAATCAAGCACTTTGCTTGCGTAGTGAATTGCGAACGGGATGCCGTCTCTTCTTTGTCCTAATACAGCCCCAACAACATAATCTGAGGCGTCCGTCATGCTCTCAAAAGGTAGAGACCAATCTGGGGCTTGTAAGATGGGTGCGTCCATGATCATTCCTTGTAACAGCTTAAAGGCCTCAAGACATTTGTGATCTACAATAAACTCCGTGTCTTTGCCTAAAAGCTCAGTTAGCGGTCGGGCAATCTTAGAAAAATCCTTGATAAATCTTCGATAAAATCCGACATGCCCGAGGAACGATCGCAACTGCCTTACGTTGGTTGGTGGCTGGAGTCGTCTGATCACGTCCACCTTGGCAGGGTCAACCTCCATTCCGCTCTTGGAGATGACATGCCCCAACACTATGCCCTCCGTCACCATGAAGTGACTTTTCTCCCAGGAGAGCACCAGATTGACCTCACAACATCTTTTGAGGACTCGATCCAGATTCCTAAGACAGGAATCAAAAGAATCGCCATGGACCGAGAAGTCATCCATGAAGACTTCCAGGAATTCGCCGACCATTTCGGCGAATACAGCAATCATGCACCTTTGAAAAGTACCTGGAGCATTGCATAGCCCAAAAGGCATGCGCCTGAAAGCATAGGTACCAAAGGGGCATGTAAACGTGGTCTTTTCCTGGTCCTCCGGAGCTATGGCTACTTGATTGTAGCCCGAGAACCCATCAAGGAAGCAGAAGAATTCTTTCCCCGCTAATCTTTCTAGGATCTGATCAATGAACGGTAGGGGGAAATGATCCTTCTTCGTCGCGGCATTCAAGCGTCTGTAATCCACACAGACGCGCCATGACGTGGGTACTCTCGTCACGATCTCCTCTCCGTCCTCGTTGGTGGTCGTCTGAATTCTCGACTTTTTCGGGACAACATGAATTGGGGCCACCCACTTAGAGTCGGAGATTGGGTAAATGAAACCCGCGTCGCACCATTTTTCTATCTCTTTTTTCACAACCTCTCGTAAATTTGGATTCAACCGGCGTTGGAATTCACGAGAGGGTTTGGCTTCGTTCTCCAAGTAAATATGGTGCGAACACAGAGCGGGATTTATCCCGTGGAGATCGGAAATGCTCCAGCCTATTGCCTTGCGGTTCTTCTCCAGGATATCTAGCAAGCGAGATTCCTGCTCCTCGGTCAATTGCGAACTGATAATGACCGGAAATTTCTTGTCTTGGCCCGCAAGGAAGGCATATTTCGGGGTTGTGGGTAGAGGTTTGAGCTCAGGAATAGTGTGATCGTCTAAGAAGTCTGGCTCAATCTGATCTGGTTCGGTGTTGGAAGTGGCTGGATCATGTTCTGTAATAGCTGCCACCAAGCGCGGCTCTGGAGTCGGATCGTCAAAAGTTTCCATACAATCGGCAAACGCCTCGTCCGACTCGTCATCCTCATCTTCCGATTGTCCTAAGGATGTAAGGACTGATAGGCCCAACTGGGCCTCCACGTCATCGAAGATGTAGGGCGATGCAGGTTCAGAGCTGTACTCGTTCCTGAGGATCTCGCAGACTGACTCATGCACTGGATCATCTTCAAAGGAGATGGACACATCGATGCTGGCTGGGTTCTGTCTCCATGGCCCAACTACGTCTACATGCTCACAGTCTGTTCCGGTAGAAGAGTACTCGGTGCTGGATTCGGAGTCCGGTCTCTGCCATCTCGTCTGCTTCATCTCAAGTTCCTCATCTCCGTCGGGAGTTTGGAACTGAATCTTCCCATTCTTATAATCAAATAAGGCCCCCGCTGTTCTGAGGAAGGGCCTACCTAAAATGATCTGGGAATCTCTCCAATTACGAGGGGTTTCCATATCCAGGACAGTGAAGTCCACCATGTATTCTTGCCCCTCGACTTTGATCACAATGTTCCTTAACTCTCCTTGGGACCTCTTAGTGGATTTGTCAGCAAACTGCAGAATAGCTCTAGATTTCCTAAGAGGTCCGAGATTAAGCCGCTCATAGAGGGCTGTGGGCATTAAGTTGATCGAGGAACCATTGTCCAGGAGAGTGCGTGCAAACGCGATGTCATCAACATGACTCACTACATAATGTGCACCCATGTCTCTTCGTTTCCGAGGAAACGAGTTCTTTATTGCACAAGTCGTGGCTACTGATAAAACGTGTTTCTCAACACGGCTTCTGGTCTTCCTGCTAACCCTAGTAGGTGTGCATCTCACCTTAAGGTATTTTTGGAATGCAGGGGTCATTTCCACGAACTTGTCAAAAGGGATTGTGACCTTGATGTGTTTATTGCAAAATTCAGCCATCTCAGGGTCATCTTTTTGGATTTTTTTGATTTTCTTCTTTCCACCCTTGAGAGCTCGGGGGAAAGGGATTATTGACTCCAACTCAGGTTCTGAAACTGACATCTTCTCATTAATTTCTGGAACTGAGTTTTTGACATGACTCTGACTCTGATACGGACCCGGACTCTGATTCTGACTAAAAGGAAAATGCTGAGGCGAAACCGGTGACGCTTCTTCCGCTTCTTCTGGACGATCCTCCTCAGATGGAGGTGCGGGCTCTTCATCGGTGCCGTCTGACTCTATGCGACTGCGGGACTGATGCTTCGAGGACTCAGATGTCCTCTTCTTCCGCCGGTGGTGATGGTGCTGCTCCTCCTCTTCTTCCTCCGAATTCTCCTCAGGTAGATTCTCGGAGGCTCCTTCCTTTTGTGCTTGTGCCCGATCAGGTATGGTCACGGTCCTTCCGCTCTTGAGGGACATATGATTAACATTATCGTACGAAAGGATCTCATGTTCAGATAGATAATTATCTGAATAATATACCTGATCTCGAGGTCGGTTCTGGCCCTGGTGTACGCTGTTCGGGTTGGCCTGAACCTGTGCAGGAATTGGGGTCCTTGGCGCCATTTGTTGGTCCTGGGCACGAGAGACCCGATTGATGTCGGTTCTCATGTCCAGGTAGTCATTCTGCATTTGTTGGACCCTATCAGACAGGGTCTGGATCGCTAAGGTGAGGGACTCCAATTCGGTGGGCTGGGCTGGCTGCTGAGTGGATGCGGTCCTGTACTGGCCCTGCTGGCCGTGCCGATACTGCTGCTGATGGAACGGTGCTGGCCCCTGCTGGTAGGTGCGCTGCTGCGGCTGGTACCCCTGTTCTGGCCTGGACTGGTATCGCGGGACTGTGACGGGCCTGGTCTCTTGGTAGACTGGGGTTGGGCGGTGTGCCTGATCCTTCCCCATCTCGATTTGCCGGACTAGCGGGTCACGGCTATACCAAAGCCCATTAATCTCGTATACAGGCGGAGGCTCCTCGTATTCCGTTTCCACTGGTGGGGATGCATGATGGTTCGGCTGGGTATAAGTCTGATCCCAGCTGCTCTGAGACCCCGGTGCCTGTTCCTGTACGAGATGGACTCGGTGTACAGGTACAGGTGGTGCAGAAAGGGTGGATAGCTTGATCTTAGCTACCTTTTTAGAGAGTTCCTCCACTTTCTTGGGAAGGCTCGAAAGAGACTCCATCTCCGCGACTCTCTTGTGGATCTGCTCGACCATGGTAAGCTTGTCGGCTATCATCCCCATGCTGGGGATGAGGTCCTCAGTCAGATCTGCAACAGTTCTTCTAGTTGTCTCTTTGGATAAGATTGAGGGAGACAACTGATAGGCCCTTGTGGCCTGTGACCTACCGGTTTCCGCCATCTGCTCTAGGATCTTCCATACAGCATGCTCGTTTTTATTCAGATAGCTTCCTCCACAGGCGGCACTGACTAACCCCTGCATCTCTGGGGTTAAACCACAGATCAAGGTCTGGACTAAGATCGCCTTTGAAATGCCGTGGCAGGGGCATTTCTGTACTAAATCATTGAACCTATCCCAAGCATCATGGAAAGGCTCACTAGGTCCTTGGGCGAAGCTGGCGATCTTTGTTCTCATCTGGTTTGTCCTACTAAGAGGGTAGAACTTTTTCAAGAATAGGTCCTTGAACTGCATCCAGGTATTGCATACCACCCCTAAGTTTTTCAACCAATGAGCCGCCTTATCACCTAAGGCAAAAGGGGTGGCCTTCAGCCGAATATAATCTTGGCCAACATTGGGATGGCTAAGATTGTTGCACACCAACTCGAAGTCACGGAGGAAAGTATATGGTTCTTCATTAAGGTTTCCGTTGAACTTCGGAAGCAGACTAAGGAAGTGGGGCTTCAGCTCAAATGCCTGGGCGGGAACTGCAGGTGCCAACCAGTTCCGAATCTCGTTCTCCGCCGGGTTATAGGTATCAACCATTGGTCGGTCGATTCCTTCTGCCACTATGATCTGTCCCATCCGCGCCGTGAGATCTGCATTCTTCTGTTCGGCTTCAGCGAGGCGAGCAAGGATCTGTTTTATTAGTTCCTCATCTGGTGGAACTTTTGCCGGCATCTCGTCCTCCAGTCCTGGGGGGAAGGTAAGGTCGATGTCAGAGGATAACTCAAGGAAAGGATTACCGAGGCGATGATCTTCCTCGATAATCTCGAAGGAGATGAAAGGGTTGGTTTGAGAGTAACCACCCTGAGCATGAGGGAACCAGGACCCAAGAGGGTCATGAGTCCTGGGTGGTCCAAGGTGCGCTCGAACCGAGAAAGACGAGTTACTTGGGGGACTCATAGAGAGATCAGTGAATAGTGCGTCGAGATCTCCCCAATCACTCATCTTGATGAAGAGGGAAGAAGATAGGATTTTACTCCTACCTGAAGCAAGCAACAAGAACAATCCAAGACCCTGGGTTCACACTCAACACAGTGAAGGACTCAAAGTTGAGTCCAATTTATCTTGTAATTTTTAAATGTGATTTTTCAAACAAGATAGCAAGGATTACGCAGCCTAGAGAGAAGTCGGCTTAGAGACGGATGCGTCTTCCCTGTTTATCCTGTCGCCTAAGATACCGCCGATCCTCCCTTTCTGTGCTCCTATCCAGAGTGGGGACTCAATGACGTGCCCCTATCTACCTGCGAGCAGGCGGAGGCTGACAAAGCTAGGCCTTGTCGCAGAGTACCGCTGGTTCGCCCCTATCTACCCGCGAAGGCGGAGGCTACTTGGTACTTGTCAATGAGCTTAAAAGTATCCCACTCGTGATATTTGCTAAGATCAGTTGGCTCGTGATAAGGAAGGCGGGGATTTGGGCTCTGCCTTAAGGTGTTCACACACACTCAAGTACCCTCACTCAGCCTGAAAACAGGGTCGGGGATTAATCTCCCGCAATCAATTTTCAAATTTTATTCTTTTTTTTGGTCAATACTGTTAGCAGTCCCGATTTCAAAGTTAAGTTATCACTTTAATTAGTCCACCACAAAGCACGCCTATCGGACAGTCCCAATTTCCTGTTTAATTTAAGTGAGAAAATAGGAGGGGGAAATCGAGAAAAGCCGATGCAAGTTGAAATCGATGATGCGTATGCTGAGTAGAGAGTACTTACAGTGATCCCTTCGCTTTCTTTATGCAGGATGCAAAACAGAATTGAAAACTTTACTCTACATGCAAATGCAAGCGATGAAAAGCCGCTCCTAGATAGGCAGTTCTATTAGCGTGAAGAACAGTTTAATTTGACTAAGTACTGCGGTCTAGGTGCGTCTTTTAAGTGATTTGTGTGGTCCTAATGATTACGAGCACAAGCAATTCCTAGATTGGCTCGGGGAGCCGCTAGTGCACGATAAATTACAATTCAACCACACAGCACACGGGGACACGGTTTCACTATCTTTACACACGCGAGATCCCAAACGGGAACCGCTGGAAATGATGCGAAAGAAAAAGAAATAAAATAAAATGTAATTACAAAGCCTCTCTTTCACTCAAAAATTTTAAATGCTAAGTCCTCGAAGCGTCGCCGACTCCTCGCGGTCCTCGCACAAAAAATAATTGGAGGTCAGAGAGTTACACAAAAATAAAATAATGCAAAAATAAATGGGAGAAAATAATTACAAGAAAACCGGGGGTCAGACTACCCGGGGAAGGAAAATCAAACACTCAAAAATTTGCTAAAAATTAACCTAAGCCGTGCCTCCCCGGCAACGGCGCCATTTTGACTGTCGCCCCGCACCCTATGTTAATTCGGTCAACTTAATGTCCAAATTAATTAATGTGATTCGTTGCAGTCGGATACGAGGGGTTAATCAAAAACCACTTATCGATTAATGTGAGGTTAATTTTAAGCGGCAATATTTTTTTACTTGGTGGAAGTCCAAGGTCGATCTCAGGGAGGCATCTGTCTCCTTAGGTGAATTTAAGCAAGGATCCGAGTGTTGATTTACGAGGAGTAATTTTTTTGGTCTTTTTTAATTTTCTATGCAGACTTATGGAGACAATGCAGGCCAATTTAATGTTCAATTTAATTATGATATCAAATGAAGTCCAAAAATTATGAAATTGACCAGATGATTAATGGTGATGAAAATGACCTACACTAATTTTTTTGGAATTTTTCGACACTAAATAAATTTACTGTGAATTAAATGAACAAATAGGGTGATTTTCAGTATTTAATTTTTAATAAATATCAAACCACAATTTTTCCAAGAACTGAAATTATCCTAGGTGGCTCTAATGATAAGGGACATAGGAAAATTAACAGAACTTAATTTCACTGTGAAATGAATTAATTAAAATTAATCTAAGAAAATCACTTAACAATTTATTGAGGCCTCGATATGCGTGCAAATGCCATGAAATTTTTATGGTATGCTTAGAATAATGTCCTTAAGCTACTGTGAATTTTTGATGATTTTTGAGGGCACAGATAATTAACTATAAATCAAAAGGTGTCACTGGGCAAAATATGTCAAAAATTCACCAATTAATTCATTAATAATTCATCTGAACTTACAAAAATATGACACGTGTACGAATAGACAGAGAACAAAATTCTCAACAAAATGCAATTTTTAAAATTTCAAAATGATGTAAAATGCAACCTAGGGATGCGTGCAAACACAGGGGTATAAATGCAATACAGGAAATTAAAATTACAATAAGCAAATATGCAGACAGGGACTAAAATGCAATTACCTATAATGCTGGGGACTCTTGTGCAAATTCTCCACAGGGCACGTGCTCCTCACGTGTGGTCTGCTTCACAGGGACCTCTTTGCAATTTTGGAAAGCTCCAGGGGCTTCTGTGCAATTTACCCAGGCCGCACGTGCTCCTCACGTGGGCGGCCTAGGCTCGGATGGCTGCGGCGGCTCGGAGCGAGGTTCGGGCTCTCTGGAGGTCCGGACTGCGGCTCGGAGTTGCCTCGGGTCGCCCGAGCCTAAGCTTGGAGCTGAGGCTCGGTATCTGTCGACGTGGCGGGCTGCGGGCCTTCGGATCAAGATAGATCCAAAGGGGAGCGGTGAAGATGCGTGGCGGACTCAGAATCCGTCAGATCTGGAGAGATCTAACGGCGGTCGATCGGGGTTGAAGGAGTCGACGTGGCATTCTCCTGATCGTGGGATCAAGGATGATCCTACGGTCTTTGGCTGCTCCGGTAGCGGGTGACGCAGCTGATTGCGGGCCGTTCGATCAAGATGATCGAGCGGCTCTTGGAGCTTCTTCCTCGACGGCCGTCCGCCTCCTGCGGAGGAGAAGGCGGGACTCCGGCGTAGTGGCTGCTGCTCCGCCCTTCCTTCCCGTCGTCGGTGGAGGTCGATGGCGAGTCGGAGGTGCTCCAGAAGACGCGCGGGTGGTCGACGAAGCCTCCTGTGCCCTCAAGAGTGAGCGAGGAGGTCTGGGTCACGCTGCCGGTGAAGCTCGAAGGGAGCTCCGACGAGCGTCCGGCCAGTCCAGATGGGTGTACCTGCAGGGGGTTAGAGGGGATAGCCGAGGCGTGCGTGTGCTTGTGGATTCGTGCAAGGTGGAATGTGAGGCCTAAGGTGGAGTGAGATGGATCCGGTGATCGAGCTCCGCCCAGGTGGCGGAGCTGGCGTCGAGCGAAGGTGGTCTACGGTGATGGACGAAGATAATGACAGCGCGAGGACCGGAGCTCCATCGTGGAGCTCGGAGGGATGAAGGTGAAGCGAGAAAACAACGGTGGACGGCGAATAAATTAGGAGAAGTCAAAGGAAAAATTAAGGAGAAGATCAGAAGTTGATGGAGGGGGTTACCTGGGGAATGGAGCTCAGATTTGAGCTCCAGGTCTTCGCTCGAGGGATCGGTAGGGTCCCGAGCTCGCGCAGCTTCGCGGAGGGAGGCTGCGACACGACAGAGCTTGCCGTGTATCTCGCCGGAGAAGAAACTTGTCTTCGCTCGAAGACACACCCAATTGCTGTCACCAATGGATCGATCTGAGCTCGAGGAACCTCTCTGGAGTGGCAGATGGGGGTGAAGTCGGCCGGTGAGGGTGTATTTATAGGTTGAAGGTGGTGGGTTGGCTGGTGACGAGGCGAGGTTGGTGGTCGACGTAGGGCGACTATGGTGAGAGTGGTGGAGCGTGAGGGAGCTGGCGAGGGAGAGGGATGAGTGGGTGACGTCGTGGGGGTGTCAGCTGTCGGAGAGGATGGCTGACGTGCGTCCAAGAATAGGAAGGGGGCGCCCCTCCCGTAAGGCAAGGGACGTGGGAGAGAGGGGCGCCCAGAGGTAGGAGACGAGGTCTCCACCGTTGGATCGTGTGATCCAACGGTGGGGATCAAGGGGGAGCTGGTCGGGTAGGATTAGATCTGGGGCGCGGAGCTGATGGGCTTTGGTGTAACCACGTGACGCGTTGTGGGCGAAGCGCGAGCGAGCGGCCTGGATAAGGATATGGTGCTGATCGAAGGGCCAAGACTCGCTGGAAGAGGGGCGGCTGTGATGGAGAGATCAAGGGTCTGATCAAGCGGCGTAGATGCTGCCACGTGGATGGCTCTGGTGAAGGCTCTAATGTGCGGTGCAGATCAAGGCAAGAGAAGATCTGATGGCTATGGATTTAAGCGTGCGTGGAAAAGGCTGGACCGTTGGATCTGAAGCGAGATCCAACGGCTGAGGACGCAGACGGGTGAGGCGAGGGGAAGCGGGCCGCGTGGCGCAATCAGAGGGCGCCACGTGGCCTGCTGTTAGTGGTTGGAGAAAAATACACTTGTAGAGAGAAGAGGGGACCGAATTTGGAAAAACTCAAAACATGAAAGTTGTAGATCTCAATGAGATCTACAAGATTCATGTTGACCAAAGATGGAGATGAGGTCAAATATGATACATAAATACAAGGATACATAAATATAGATATGTAGTATGCAAAGTGGCCCAAAAACCCCATTTTCTCATACAAACTCCAAATTCAATGAATTTAGTCTCATTTTGAAGGTCTTTTGATATGTAGTATTCTAAGAGTAAGTAGACCTAATTCGGAGTTTGTCTGAGGGCTTTATGTGTATTTTAGTGCACAAGGGTTCTAGGGCTTTATTGGCTAATCTACAAGGGAAACTATTGGCCTTCTTCCCTATATTATTGACTAAGGAATACATATTATAGAGAAGAGGTTATCTTAGTGAATGGGTATTTTACAAGGGATTTTTGGCTTCTTATTTAAATGTAAATGGACTACTAAAATGTATGAATTATGGATGCATGCATGAATGTTATTTATGCAATATAAAGGAAGATATGCCTCTATTTGCTCGGGAACAAGGCTCTATTTTTGACTTTTGAAGTGATGAATCACAGATTCATCAGCGTGCTGTGTGGTGGACTTAATCAGTGATAACATAACTTAAAATCGGGACTGCTAAACAGTGTTGACCAAAAAAAAGAGAATAAAATTTGAAAATTGTTTTGCGGGAGATTAATCCCCGACTCTGTTTTCAGGCTGAGTGAGGGTACTTGAGTGTGTGTGAACACCTTAAGGCAGAGCCCAAATCCCCGCCTTCCATATCACGAGCCAACTGATCTTAGCAAATATCACGAGTGGGATACTTTTAAGCTCATTGACAAGTACCAAGTAGCCTCCGCCTTCGTGGGTAGATAGGGGCGAACCAGCGGTACTCTGCGACAAGGCCTAGCTTTGTCAGCCTCCGCCTGCTTGCAGGTAGATAGGGGCACGTCATTGAGTCCCCACTCCGGATAGGAGCGCAGAAAGGGAGGATCGGCGGTATCTTAGGCGACAGGATAAACAGGGAAGACGTATCCGGCTTTAAGCCGACTTCCCTATAGGCTGCATAATCCTTGCTATCTTGTTTGAAAAATCACACTTAAAAATTACAAGATTAATCGGACACGATTTCGAGTCCTTCACTGTGTTGAGTGTGAACCCAGGGTTTTGGATTGATTTTGCTTGCTTCAGGTAGGAGTAAAACCCTATCTTCTTCTCGCCACATCAAGATGAGTAACTGGGGAGATCTCGACGCGTTATTTACCGATCTCTCTATGAGTCCCCCAAGCGACTCGTCTTCATCGGCCCAAGCGCACCTTGGACCACCCAGGACTCATGACCCTCTTGAGTCTTGGTTCCCTCATCCTCAGGGTGGTAACTCTCAAACCAACCCTTTCATCTTCTCCGAGATTATCGAGTAAGATCATCGCCTCGGTAATCCTTTCCTTGATTTATCCTCTGACATCGACCTTACTTTCCCCCCAGGACTAGAGGACAAGATGCCGCCAAAAGTACCACCGGATGAGGAACAAATAAAACAGATTCTTGCTCGCCTCGCTGAAGCCGAACAGAAGAATGCAGATCTCACGGCACGGATGGGACAGATTATAGTAGCAGAAGGAATCGACCGACCAATGGTCGATACCTATAACCTGGCGGAGAACGAGATTCAGAACTGGTTGGCACCTGCAGTTCCCGCCCAGGCATTTGAGCAGAAGCCCCACTTTCTTAGTCTGCTTCCGAAGTTCAACGGAAACCTAAATGAAGAACCATACACTTTCCTCCGTGAATTCGAGTTGGTGTGCAACAATCTTAGCCATCCCAATGTTGGCCAAGATTATATTCGGCTGAAGGCCACCCCTTTTGCCTTAGGTGATAAGGCTGCTCATTGGTTGAAAAACTTAGGGGTGGTATGCAATACCTGGATGCAGTTCAAGGACCTATTCTTGAAAAAGTTCTACCCTCTCAGTAGGACAAACCAGATGAGAATGAAGATCGCCAGCTTCGCCCAAGGACCTAGTGAACCTTTCCATGACGCTTGGGATAGGTTCAATGATTTAGTACAGAAATGCCCCTGCCACGGCATTTCAAAGGCGATCTTAGTCCATACCTTGATCTGTCGTCTAACCCCAGAGATGTAGGGGTTAGTCAGTGCCGCCTGTGGAGGAAGCTATCTGAACAAAAACGAGCACGCCGTATGGAAGATCCTGGAGTAGATGGCGGAAACCGGCAGGTCGCAGGCCACCAGGGCCTATCAGTTGTCTCCCTCAATCCTATCCAATGAGACAACCCGAAGGACTGTAGCAGATCTGACAGAGGACCTCATCCCCAGCATGGGGATGATTGCCGACAAGCTTACCATTGTCGAGCAGATCCACAAGAGAGTCGCGGAACTTGAGTCTCTTTCGCGTCTACCGAAGCAAGTGGAGGAACTTTCTGGGAAGGTAGCTAAGATCAAGCTACCTGCCCCTTCTGCACCACCTGTACCTGTACATCGAGTCCATCTTGTACAGGAACAAGCACCGGGGTCTCAGGGTAGCTGGGATCAGACTTACACCCAGCAGGACCAACATGCACCCCCACAAGTAGAGACGGGATACGAGGAGCCTCCGCAAGTGTACGAGATTAACGGGCTTTGGTATAGCCGTGACCCGATTGTCAGGCTGGCCGAAATGGGGAAGGATCAGCCTCACCGTTCATCCCTAGCTTACCAAGAAACCAGGCCCGTTCCCACACCGCGCTTTCAGTCCAGGCCAGAACAAGGGTACCAGCCTCAGCAATACCAGCAGCAGCAGCGCACCTATCAGCAGGGGCCAGCACCATCCCATCAGCAGCAGCAATATCGGCATGGCCAGCAAGGCCAATACAGAACCTCGTCTGCCCATCAGCCAACCCAGCCCACTGAATTGGAGTCCCTCACCTTGGCGATCCAGACCCTGTCTGATAGGGTCCAACAGATGCAGAATGATTATCTGGATATGAGAACCGATATTAATCGTGTCTCTCGTACCCAGGACCAACAGATGGTACCAAAGACCCCGATTCCCGCACAGGTTCAGGCCAACCCGAACAACATACTCCATGGCCAGAATCGACCTCTAGATCAGGTATACTATTCAGATAATTATTTATCTGAACATGAGATCCTTTCATACGATAATGTAAATCACATGTCCCTCAGGAGCGGAAGGACCGTGACCATACCTGATCGGGCACGGGAGCAGAAGGAAGGAACTTCCAAGTCTCTACCTGAGGAGAACTTGGAGGAAGAGGAGCATCACCACCATCATCGCCGGCAGAAGAAGAGGACATCTGAGTCCTTGAAGCAGCATTCTCGCATTTGCATAGAGTCAGAAGGAACCGATGAAGAGCCCGCACCTCCATCTGAGGAGGATCGTCCAGCAGTCGCGGAAGAAGCGTCACCGGTTTCGCCTCAGCATTTTCTTTTCAGTCAGAGTCAGAGTCCTAGTTTGTATGAGTCAGAGTCCTGTTAAGAACTCAGTTCCCGAAGTCAATGAGAAAATTTCAGTTTCCGAACCTGAGTTAGAGTCAATAATCCCTTTCCCCCGAGCTCTTACGGGTGGAAAGAAGAAAACCAAAAAAAATCCAAAACGATGACCCTGAGATGGCTAAATTCTGCAACAAATATATCAAGGTCACAATCCCCTTTGACAAGTACGTGGAGATGACCCCTGCATTCCAAAAATACCATAAGGTGAGATGCACACCTACTAGGGTTAGCAGGAAGACCAAAAGCCGTGTTGAGAAACACGTTTTATCAGTAGCCACGACTTGTGCAATAAAGAACTCGTTTCCAAGGAAACGAAGAGATATGGGTGCACATTATGTAGTGAGTCATGTTGATGACATCGCGTTTGCACGCACTCTCCTGGACAATGGTTCCTCGATCAATCTGATGCCTACAGCCCTCTATGAGCGGCTTAATCTCGGACCTCTTAGGAAATCTAGAGCCCTCCTACAGTTTGCTGATAAATCAACCAAGAGGTCCCAAGGAGAATTGAGGAACATTGTGATCAAAGTCGAGGGACAAGAATACATGGTGGACTTCACTGTCCTGGATATGGAAACCCCTCGTAATTGGAGAGACTCCCAGATCATTTTAGGTAGGCCCTTCCTCAGAACAACAGGGGCCTTATTTGATTATAAGATCGGGAAGATTCAGTTCCAAACTCCAGGCGGAGATGAGGAACTTGAAATGAAGCAGACAAGATGGCAGAGACCGGATTCAGAATCCAGCACCGAGTACTCTTCTAGTGGAACAGACTGCGAGCATGTAGACTTAGTTGGGCCATGGAGACAGAACCCAGCCAGCACCGATGTGTCCATCTCCTCCGAAGATGATCCAGTGCATGAGTCAGTCTGCGAGATCCTCAGGAACGAGTACATCTCTGAGCCTGCATCGCCCTACATCTTCGATGACGCAGAGGCCCAGTTGGGCCTGTCAGTCCTTACATCTCTAGGACAATCGGAAGATGAGGATGACGAGTCGGACGAGGCGTTTGCCGATTGTATGGAGACCTTTGACAATCCGACTCCAGAGCCGAACTTGGTGGCAGCAATCACAGAGAACGATCCAGCCACTTCCAACACTGAACCAGGTCAGATTGAGCCAGATTTCTTAGACGATCACACCATTCCTGAGCTCAAACCCTTACCCACAACCTTAAAGTATGCCTTCCTTGCGGGCCAAGACAAGAAATTTCCGGTCATCATCAGTTCGCAATTGACCGAGGAGCAGGAATCTCGCTTTCTAGAGATCCTAAAGAAAAACCGCAAGGCGATAGGCTGGAGCATTTCCGATCTCCACGGGATAAATCCCGCTCTGTGTTCGCACCATATTTACTTGGAGAATGAAGCCAAACCCTCTCGTGAATTCCAACGCCGGTTGAATCCAAATTTACGAGAAGTCGTGAAGAAGGAGATAGAAAAATGGTGCAACGCGGGTTTCATTTATCCAATCTCTGACTCTAAGTGGGTGACCCCAATCCACGTTGTCCCGAAGAAGTCGGGAATTCAGACGACCACCAACGAGGATGGAGAGGAGATCGTGACGAGAGTACCCACGTCGTGGCGTATCTGTGTGGATTACAGACGCCTGAATGCCGCGACGAAGAAGGATCATTTCCCCCTACCATTCATTGATCAGATCCTAGAGAGATTGGCGGGAAAAGAGTTCTTCTGCTTCTTAGATGGGTTCTCAGGCTACAATCAAGTAGCCATAGCTCTAGAGGACCAGGAAAAAACCACGTTTACATGCCCCTTTGGTACCTATGCTTTCAGGCGCATGCCTTTTGGGCTATGCAATGCTCCAGGTACTTTTCAAAGGTGCATGATTGCTGTATTCGCCGAAATGGTCGGTGAATTACTGGAAGTCTTCATGGATGACTTCTCGGTCCACAACGATTCTTTCGATTCCTGTCTTAGGAATCTGGACCGAGTCCTCAAAAGATGTTGTGAGGTTAATCTGGTGCTCTCCTAGGAGAAAAGTCACTTCATGGTGACGGAGGGCATAGTGTTGGGGCATGTCATCTCCAAGAGAGGAATGGAGGTTGACCCTGCCAAGGTGGATGTGATCAGACGACTCCAGCCACCCACCAACGTAAAGCAGTTGCGGTCGTTCCTCAGGCATGTTGGATTTTATCGGAGATTCATTAAGGATTTTTCTAAGATCGCCCGACCGCTAACTGAACTTTTAGGCAAAGACATGCAGTTTATTATTGATCACAAATGTCTTGAGGCCTTTAAGCTTTTACAAGGAATGATTATGGATGCACCCATCCTACAAGCCCCAGATTGGTCTCTACCTTTTGAGATCATGACGGACGCCTCTGATTATGCTGTTGGGGCTGTGTTGGGACAAAAGAAGAGAGGGCGTCCCTTTTGCAATTCACTATGCAAGCAAAGTACTTGATTCTGCTCAGCGTAACTATACAATTACGGAAAAGGAAATGCTTGCGGTAGTGTTTGCCTTGGACAAATTCAGATCTCACCTAATTGGATCCAAGGTAACGGTGTTCACTGACCACACGACACTACGGTATTTGATGGAGAAGAAGGATGCGAAGGCGCGTCTTCTTCGATGGATTTTACTTATCCAGGAGTTTGACTTGGACATCCGTGATAAACCTGGAAAGAAGAATGTAGTGGCCGATCATCTCTCTCGTCTCGAAGATCTTAATACTTCCGAGGATTCACCAATTCGAGACTCCTTCCCTGACGAGTCGATTTTTGTTATCGACTCACTCCCATGGTATGCCAATATCGTGAACTATCTTGTCTCCAAGAAAGTTCCCGAAGATTGGCCCAAGAGCCAAATCGACCGACTTAAGTCGGACGCTAGACACTACCATTGGGAGGATCCGATCCTTTTCTTCGAAGGACCGGATTGTGTCTGGAGACAGTGTATTCCTCAGGAGGAATACCAGAGTGTCCTTTCTTTATGCCACAGCTTGGAGGCAGGAGGACACCACTCCGGGAAGAGGACCGCATGGAAGGTACTTCAGTGTGGCTTCTACTGGCCGACTCTGTTTCGCGATGCCACCGCCTTCGCGAAGTCGTGCCCAGTTTGCCAGAGAATGGGAGGCACCGTTGGTCCCAAGGATGAGATGCCAATGCAGCCGGTCATCATTTGTGATGTCTTTGACGCCTGGGGCATCGATTTCATGGGTCCATTCCCTGTTAGCCATGGGTTCGAATATATCCTTCTTGCGGTAGACTATCTGTCCAGATGGGTGGAGGCTATCCCAACCCGAGCTGCAGACAGCAGGGTTGTCTGCAAATTCATCAGAGAGCACATAATCTCTAGGTTCGGGATTCCCAAAATAATGATATCAGACGGGGGTAGCCACTTTGTGAATCGGGAGGTGAAGAAACTCCTGAAGGATTATGGCATTGAACACCGTGTCGCGAGTCCTTACCACCCACAAACCAATGGTATGGCTGAGGTGTCAAATAGGGAGGTGAAAACCTTATTGCAAAAGCTTGTCCGCCCGGACAGGAAGGACTGGTCTCAGATCTTGGATCAAGTCCTCTGGGCGTATATGACAGCTTACAAGACACCATTAGGCACCTCCCCATTCCGAATGGTATTCGGAAAGCCGTGCCACTTGCCCACAGAGTTAGTGCACAAATCATAATGGGCAATCAAGAAGGTCAATTGGAACACACACCTGGGTCAGAAGCAGAGAGACATGGATCTGAATGAGCTTGTGGAAGTCAGAAACCGCACATATGACAACAGTTTGGTGTACAAGGACAAGGTGAAGCGTTGGCATGATAGATATATCAGACGAAAAACCTTTGTTCCTGGACAGAAGGTATGGTTGTTCAATGCTAGGCTGAAGATTTTCCAAGGCAAGTTGAAGTCTAAGTGGACAGGCCCATTTGTCGTCCGTACGGTGCATGATAGTGGATGTGTCGAGATCTCAGATCTTGCAGATGACGCACCGACATTCTTAGTGAATGGACAGCTGTTGAAGCACTTCGTCGAATCCAATGAGCAGTTAGTCCATGTTGAGGAGATTGTATTCATGCGCGAGACATATACAACAGATACACCTCAAGCCGCGTATGAGACCTTGCAACAGTGAACTCCAGCCATCCGCAGCATCTCGAAAGATTCAGACCGACTCATATGTATATATCATTCTTCTTGTACATCTTATCCTCTCTCTTAAACGACTTTAGTAACCCATCCCCGTCTCATTAGATCACAATCCTGGACTATACTTAGGATAACCAGATCCTAAGTATAGGGGGGAGGGGTCACCTGAGTCAGTTCACTGTACATCCTCCAGATCACATTGGTCCTCATACTCATTTCTTACCTATACTTAGGCTGACCTAAGCCTAAGTATAGGGGGGATCGATGCCCGCATTGATACTCATCCACTACCCATCTCTCCCTCGCCCGTCCCATTTTTGATCTTCTTCTACACTTAGGCAGTCAAGAGCCTAAGTATAGGGGTGCGGTGCGACTTCTATACATTTTTATAATTTTAGCTCTCCTACGCTTAGCCCGAGCTATGTCTTTTTGGTCGCTTTTCGTGTTCTGAGGACATAGCACACGCTAAGTATAGGGGGGCGTGTATATACTACATATATACTTTACCCATAGCTCGTACTTTCGCGTATTTTCGCGTATTTTTGTATATATTATGCAATAAGTACGATGGGTAAAAATTGAAAAAAAAAATAAATAAATATTTTACTTGTATAAAACAAAAATAATACACCTGTAAAATATGATACTATGTATATTATTACAAAGTAAAGATTGTTGTATAATAGAAAATAAAATGAAAAAGTTGAAAATAACTTCTTGTTTAACCTTGCATACCATCTCTGCATCCAAAAAGAGTCTTGCATTTTCATAGCATGACATCTCATCGGCATACTTTGCATAGACAAAGTGAAAAGCTAGTGGGTTCTGAACTAAGTTATGAGTAGATATTGAGGATGGAATTGATTTGACCTTAATCCACCTAATTTCAGAGGAACCTTATAGGAACTGGAGTTAAGATTTTTCAGGTCAGGTGACTTAATTCTTTAAGTCTGCAAGTCTATGTTCATATGTCATCTTGATGAGCCCGAGTAGAGCACTTAACAACACACACATGACTCTTAGAGACAATGGCTTGACATGCACCAACACTTTACACATGGCTCTCTACGGATGAGGTGATGAGGAGGCAGTTTCCTTTAGCTTGGGGTAGCATATAAGGGTAGTACTTCTAGGCGGAACCTCTCTTCTTCTTCTAGTGAAGGAAGTGCGTCTCAACTTGGCCTAGTGGTGATGAAGGCTAAAGACAGAAGCCGTGGGTTGCAATAAAGCTTCAAAAGAGGGATAGTCTACTGGCTCAAGAGGAAATTTCTTGTATATATGCTGCACCATGTAGATATGTTGTACAGAGGCACTTGAAAGAAAAAAAATGCCGAAAAGAACTCCAAAAAAAGTTGTGGGTCGGATTGAAAATTTAATAACCCCACCGGAGTGTACGTAGTCAAGAAAAGCAAAAGCTTATGGTCCCCATGTTACATCTCATGAAGCTTGCAGCGGGAGACTAAGCTACACTGGCTGAGCTCCCAAAAGTCTATACTTCTTCCACCTCTTCTTGAGCCGGTTGCACTTGAACTTAGAAGGGAATACCCCGCTTCTCAAGGAAAGAGTTGCTAGACCGAGGCATTAGAGTTACCAGGTTGGGGGAGGTTGTTTCTTTGTTACTTCTGAGGTGGGGAGTCATATATCACTTACACTGCATGAAAAGATTCATGGTCATTAGAGTTTGTGTATGTAGACTTGTTCTGATCAGGTGTGTTGAGGAGTCTTGAATAGAAGACTTGTGGAACTTGAAGTCTGTTAAGTCTTAAACTCAGATCCCAATAAGGTTCCGACACATAATTAATCCAAAGGTCGAGTCAAGCTCTATTTTTAACTTTTGTTCATGACCTTGGTATGGAACCCAAGATCATTTCACTTCTGCATTTCATTTAGTTGCTCGGGGACGAGCAAGGTTTATGTATAGGGGGTTGATGAATCTGTGATTCATCACTTCAAAAGTCAAAAATAGAGCCTTGTTCCCGAGTAGATAGAGGCATATTTTCCTTTATAATGCATAAATAGCATTCATTCATACATACATAATACATTCATTTTAGCAGTCCATTTGCATTCAAATAAGAAGCCAAAATCCCTTGTAAAATATCCACTCACTAAAATAACCTCTTCCTTATAATATGTACTCCTTAGTTGATAATATAGGGAAGAATGCCAAATATCCCCCTTGTAAATTAGTCAATAAAGCCCTAGAACCCCTGTACACTAAAATGCACATAAATCCCTCATACAAACTCCGAACTAGGTACTTACTCTTAGAATACTACACAATAAAAGACCTTTAAAATGAGACTAATTTCATCCAATTTGGAGCTCGTATGAGAAAGTTGGGTTTTTGGGCCACCTTGTATACTACATATGTATATTTGTATCTTTGTATTTATGTATCATATTTGACCTCATCTCCGTCTTTGCAACATGAAACTTGTAGATCTCATCGCGATCTACAACTTTCATGTTTTGAGTTTTTCCAAATTCGGCCCCCTCTTCTCTCTACACATTCATTTTCATCCAGCCATTCACAGCAGGCCACGTGGCGCCCTCTGGTTGCGCCACGCGGCCCGCTTCCCTTGCCTCATCCGCCTCATCTTCCAGCCGTTGGATCTCCTCCTGAGATCCAACGACTCCAGGTGTTCCACGCACGCCCCATTGCCTGAGCCGACAGATCATCTCCTGCCTTCATCATCACCGTTCATAAGCGCCTTATGCAGAGCTCGCCACATGTCATATCCTCAACCCTCTGATCGACCTTTGCCTTTCCATCTCAGCCGCGTTTTCCGCCTTTTCTTCTCAGCCGCTTGATCAACCCCAACTGCTCATCCTCGCCGCTCGCTAGCGCTTCGCCCGCAGCTCGCCACGTGGTTCAACCGCAGCCCATCATCACCGCGCCCCGATCTAATCCTACCCAGCCATTACCTCTTCAATCACCACCGTTGGATCACAAGATCCAACGGTGGAGACTTCGTCTCCTACCTCCGGGCCCCCCTCTCTCCCACGATCTCGATCTTGCGCGAGACGTCGTCCCCTTTCTATTTTCGTCTCCACCTCATCCACCCTCTCTGACCGCCAACACCACCACGATGGAGACCACTCCTCCCTCATTCTCGCCAGCTCCCACGCTTCCCACGACTCCCACCAGAGTCGCCCCACGTCGACCACAAACCTCACCTCGTCACCAGCCAACCCATCACCTTCATCCTATAAATCATCGCCCTCCGGCCACTGTCACGCTATCCGCCACTCCAGAGAGCTTCCCTGAGCTCAGACCCTCCAATTGGTGACAGCAATTTGACGAGTCTTCGAGCGAAGAAGGGCTTCTTCTCCGACGAGATCCTTGGCCCACCGCCGTGTCGCAGCCACTCCTCCGAGCAGCTGCTTGAGCTTGGGACATCACCGGTCCCTCGAGCGAAAACCTGGAACCCGAAAAGGAGCTCCAATCCCCAGGTGAACCCTCCATTCCCCCTCCGATCTTTTTCTTAATTTTTCTTTATATTCTCCGATTTAATTACACGTCCACGATCATCTTCGCGCTTCGCCTTCACTCCGCCGAGCTCCGCGTCGGAGCTCTCATCCTCGCTGACCCCTCTGCACCCTCAGACACTCCACTCCACCATCCATCGATCTCCAGCTCCGCCACTTGGCCGGAGCACCGTCGTGAGGCCACCTCCGTTTGCCTTAGGCCTCGCCAATTATTCACCCACCTTCACGAGCGCACGCACGAGCTTCGACTCCTTCTCTAACACCTGCAGGTACTTCTCTGCTCACTGAACGGAACTTCGCTGGAGCCAACTCGGTGCTTCATCGCCATCGCCAACCATCCACCCTGCGCCGCTCCTGAGACCACCAGGATCTTCGCTGCCACACCACGAGTCTTCCAGGATATCTCCGACACCTCGGAGAGCTTCATCGGCATCTGGAGGAACGGGCGGAGCTCACGCCACCTCGTCGGAGCCCAGCCATCTCCTCCGCAGGCGGCGGAGGCCCATTGAAGGAGAAGCTCCAGCTGCCGTTCGATCACCTTGATCGAACGGTAGACTTCGTTCCACGTCGCACTCAGCCGCGCTTCACCAGTACCGTTGGATCCTTCCTGATCTAACGGCGCTTAGCCCTCCACGTCATCGACATCTGGTGCAGCCAGGAGCCGTCAGATCAAGACGATCTTTGATCGAGCCACGCGTCAGCACCGACACCCCTTGGATCAATCTTGATCCAAGGGCCCTCAACGAGCCACATCGCCATCTTCATCGACGCCCAGATCACCATTGGATCAAGCTTGATCCAAGGGCCCTCAGCCTGCCACGTAGCCTCGGCCCGAGCCTCCTCTCCGAGCCTAGGTTCGGGTCGTCCGAGCCTCACTCCAGACCTCCAGAGTCGCCCGAGCCTAGCCCCCGAGCCTCCGAAGCTTCTCCGAGCCTCACTCCAGACCTCCAGAGTCGCCCGAGCCTAGCCCCCGAGCCTCCGCAGCCATACGAGCCTAGGCCGCCCACGTGAGTTGCACGTGCGGCCTGGGTAATTTACACAGAGGCCTCCGGGACTTTCCATATTTGCAAAAAGGTCCCTGTGAAGCTGAGCCCACGTGAGGAGCACGTGCTTGTTGGACAAATTGCACTCGAGTCCCCAGCATTATAGGTAATTGCATTTTAGTCCCTGTCCGCATATTTGCTTATTGTATTTTTATTTTTCTGTATTGCATTTATTCCCTTGTGTTTGCACGCATCCCTAGGTTGCATTTTACATCATTTTGCAAATCTAAAAATTGCATTTTGTTAAGAAACTTGTCCTCTGTCTATTGGTCCACGTGTCACATTTTTGTAATTTCAGTGGAATTATCAATGAATTAATTGGTATATTTTTGGAATATTTTGCCCATTGACACCTTTTAATTTCTAGTTAATTCTCTGTGGTTCCAAAATTCCTCAAAAATTCACAGTAGCTTAAGGACAATATTCTTAACATGCCATAAAAATATCATGTCATTTGCGCACATATCGAGGCCTAAATAAATTGTTGAGTGGTTTTCGCATTTTAATTTTAATAAATTCATTTCACATTGAAATTCAGATCTGTCAATTTTTCCTGGATTCATCATCATTAGTGCTATCTAGGATAATTATATTTCTTGAAAAAATTGTGGTTTGTTATTTATTAAAAATTAAATATTGAAAATCACCCTGTCTGCATATTTAATTCACAGTAAATTCGTTTAGTGTCTAAAAATTCCAAAAAAAATAGTGTAGATCATTTTCATCATAGTTAATCATCTGGCCAATTTTTAAAATTTTTGTACTTCATTTGATATCTTAATTAAATTAAACGTTCATTTGGCCTGCATTTTTGCATAAGTCTGCATAGAAATTGAAAAAGAAAAAAAATAATTCTCCGAAAATCACACACTTGGATACTTGCTTAAAATTCACCTAAGGAGACAGTTGCCTCCCTGAGTTCGACCTTGGACTTCACCAAGTAAAAAAAAATTGCCGCTTGAAATTAAGTTGAATCTAATTAAAGTGGTTTTTGACTAGCCTCTCGTATCCGACTGCAACGAACGATTAACATTAATTTGGACATTAATTTGCTCAAATTAATTAAGGGTGCGGGGCGGGTTGTCACTCCACTCCTCGAGGAAAGAGTTGTTGGATTAGGAAATCATTGGATTTCCATACTAGAGAAATTAGTTCTTTTTTCATTTCAGTTTTGGAAGGGCCACTATCACTTACACTGTACAAGTCAGTCTCATAGTCATAATGGTTTGTATATGATGTAGACTGGTTCTGATATGGCTATTGAGGTGGTTTGAACCGAGTTGTATAACTCTCGAAGGCTGTTGAATTTTAAATCCGATTCTCGACCAAGTTCCACACACATTCTCACAATAAGGTCAGACCTGAGATCCCATCTTAGACTTTATGAAGACAAGTTTGAGAATTAAAATGAAACAACTTTCTTTCTTTTTCTTTTTTGTATTTTCATTTTCTGCATTTATTGCATAAGTGTTTGCTAGGGACTAGCAAAGTAAAGTATAGACGGTGATGAATCTCCATTTCATCATTATTATTATATCATTATGACCATAAAGCCCTAGCTAATGCATGTAAATGGCATTATTTTGTGCAGATTAACATTCATTATTTATTCTATTTATTGTATATAAAATAATATTTTAGTGCTAAAGTTATATAATAAAGGAAAGGAAAGAAAAGAACAAGAATAAAGTACCAAAGGAATTTTATGTCCCAAAACCACGAGACCAAGTCAAGAATTGAATTGGTCGACAAGGAATAAAGTAGGAGGACATAAGGGCCAAATATACAATAAAAACCCCATTATTTTATTCACTAATAATATTTTTTTGGGACCCATTTTATTTTTTATTATTTATTCATCGAATCAATAAATGTTTTACATGAAATTTGTAGATAACATATATAGAAAAAATAAAACTGAATTTACACAAAAAATATATTGTGTTCATTTTATACTATAAATAAAAAGCCAAAACCCAAACTTCCCATACATATATCTCAATAAAAACTCAAAATGTCTCAAAATAACTTTAATTGGATATAACTTTTAATTAGCCATTTAATGAAGGTGGTTTCACTTACTTTTGGGTTAAGGTGTGGAAGTTAGATTTTGGACTCATATTGTATAGTATACCTAGAAAATATTCATTTTATTTATTCTTTACTATTTTTAGAATTTTATATTTTTATAACTTTGTAAATATTATTTATAATATAAGTACGAATTTGGAATTTAATAAAAAAATCAAGAAAATACAAAAAATAGGTTATATAAAATCCTCTATGAATATACAATACTTATACCAATATAATACATAACCCTACTTATTTAAGTGTATATAATACATTAGAAAAATGGAAAAAATATGTTTATGTATATAAAATAATTTATAAATATATAAATTCATAAAATAAAATAATAAAATTGAAAATACAAAATAAAAATAAAATATACAAAACATGGATGAATATACATATAAATATACCCTTAAAATTAACTTGTAATAAATAAGCCCATAAAATAAATAAAAAACATATTAAAATAATATGTAAGAAATTAAACATTTTTTATTTTATAATGAAAATAATAATAAAACCATTTACTATTTTAATTAACTATCTTTGAATAAAAGGGCCAATTTTGTCATGTAGTGTCTTACGTGGACCGATCACATCGTGAGGAATGTTGACCCAAGTCAACGGCCTCCCCAGGTCTGCTGACTTGACAGAAGTGTCGTTTCCCTGTTTCTCCTCCTTTTTTCCCGCTCTATCCATCGATCCCTTTCATCGATTTTCCACACCAATATCAACATCCATCAATCTAGATCCACGCCCAAATCCTGGATCTGTTCTACATAGCATCGATTTGCCCAAATCCTAGGTCAATAAGGGTGCCCCACCATGTGTATAAATAAAATCTTCCTTCTTGTTCCTCAAATTTTGTCATTTTGTCGAAACATTAAGCCCCTGTCTCCGGTCAAGTGTGTCATCATGTGATAGTTGGCGAACATTGGAGCATTTGGAGCGACTGAAGAAGGAGGGGGCACACCCTCGGTGGACTTCCAACCTCTCTGCTCCCTGGTCCTCCAGCCATGTATAAGAGCTGCGCATTTACTTTCCCTAGATAGATTTCATTCATGCCTTTTATTTATTGCAATTTATTTCATGTTTTAATGTTTGCATTAGCGTAGACTAGGTTAATGGCCTTGCCTGTGCTCTAGAGCTCTCCAGCCGTGTTTTTACCATGCAATCTTTGTTCCCACTCACCCTTTCCACCCCACTATCTCCCCCCCTCTTTTTTGTTATTTCCTACGCTCTAGCCACCCAGATCGTTCCCTGATATGGAGATCCGTGCTCCCTCTACAGCCACTTCACTAGAGCACTCCATCTGCTCCTTCTTCCACCCATTCAATGCCTAATCAAGTCAAGGTAGTTTGTCCTCGACCTGTGGTCTTCTTTGTGCAGGTCTCAGGCTGAACAGGTCCCTATAAGGGATAAATTGACTCTAGGTAGGTTCCTCTAGGTGCCTTGGGCTTCAACGACTTGCCAGGACTCCTCATTGGGTTTTGGAATCTTTGAGTGGCACCATCAGATGTGGATCGACCACAGGAACATGGAGAGTACATGAGCATCGCGGGAGCATCTTCAAAGTTCAAGGAATTGATGGAACAAGGAAGAACGTGCTCATGTTCTTCCCTATTCTCG
Organism: Ottelia alismoides; assembly: GCA_037367405.1. Classification (NCBI taxonomy): domain Eukaryota; kingdom Viridiplantae; phylum Streptophyta; class Magnoliopsida; order Alismatales; family Hydrocharitaceae; genus Ottelia; species Ottelia alismoides. The sequence goes on along the minus strand of JAZKJV010011648.1, from coordinate 562,947 downwards.
GAGACATGCCGAGCACCATCCGATTGAGCCTACGCTCTTGATTACACAAGCTTCATCGGGTGCGAGAGACAACAACTGCCAGATCTTCGCAGAAGATTTAGTCATGATCGCCCACGGTCGAGCCATCATCAAGCCCTCGTGCGCAGCCACATGTATAAGTGAGATATTCTGCGCCGCACGATGGAGTGCATTTGGGATTAAATTGCATATCTAACCCCCGCATTATTTATTTATTAGTCATGTAATTAAATTGTGTGGTGTAAATAAATTGGACCTTTGGCATAGAGACCCCTAGACTTGTTTCATATTGCATTTTGGTATTGTCGAGCTCAGCTCACGTGTCATCCCACATGAGCTAAGTAAATTGCAAGTATACCCTAGCGAATTTTTCTATTTATATACATCCAATAAATGTGAATATTAGTTGTATATTTTTAGGTAATTTACACATGTGCCCATGACTTTAATTTTATTTGCACATATGCCCTTCCCAATTAATGTATTTTTGGTACTTGAATTTCATTTATTAAAAATATCACTCGTGATCCAAAAATTATGCAAAAATAGGGTTAGATGCCTGCTAGCATGTACTTTCATGACATATTTTTATTATGTCATTGTAGGCATCTTATCTATTTAATAAAATTCAAATGAGCACGTTTTCGTCCTTATTTAACTAAAAAAGCAAAAATATAAAAAAAGTTTTGAATAAATCTAGATAAAAAATTCCTAAAGAATATATTTTGATTATTATTGTATTTTATAACTTCAAATTGAAAATTCCTAAAAATAGAAAAACATAAAGATAGCTCTAAAATTCTTAAAAAAATTACAAAAAAATAAAAAAATATTTATTTATGCTTCTAAATTTACTTTATATTATTGTGTTCCTATTGAAATTGATGTAGAGAAATCCAAATTTTGGATTTTATTTGCTATTTTTAATCTTCCAATCAAATCTTCTTATTTAATTAATCTCTGATTTGGGATATTTTAAAAAAATACATAAAAATGCAAAAATCCCATAAAAATCACAGAACATTAGAAAATTACATAAAACCCCAAAACATTTTCATTCCTAAATTTTGTCTATTATATTAGCATTTATAATTGTATTAGCCTATATTTTATATAGCCTTATATACTCTTATATTATATATAAAAAAGAAAAAGAAATTAAAAAAAAGAAAACATAACAAGAAAATAAAAGATATAAAATTCAAAAAAAAAATAAAAATTATATATAGATTAAAATAAAAAATGTAAAATTAAAAACCGACATGAAAATAGAATAAATGGATAAGAGAAAAAGAACAAGTTTTGAGCATTATTGCCCAATCTTCCGTTTGCTCCCTAAGTTTGACCTCTACACATGCTTGCAAACTATACACCTTTGTTGTGGAGTTATAAAAAATTTTAACTCAACATTTTGCTTTTTTCATTGATTTATTCATTTCTTCTTTGAATGAGGTATTTGTGAGCGGTCTCCCTTTTTATTTAGTGAGGATATTTTCAGACCCTCGCAAAACCTCTTCAACATGCATGAACATGTGCACAATAACTGATGCTAACTATTAGAGAAGCATGTCTTGACCGTGGCCACAATCAATTCCGTCAGCAATCTCCCTCAAAAAAGCCAGAAAAGGAGCACCTTTGATGAGATGCGAGATTTTTAACCAAGTCTTTGAACGCGCTTTACTTGACAGTGGTTATTCCATCAACCGCCTACCCTCTTCATTACTACAAGAATTCAGGCAAGGTCCATTCAATTCGACATGCGTGACCCTTTAGTTCATTGATCGATCCATCAAGGGGCCCCCGAGTCTGTTGGAAGACGTTGTCGTAAAGGTACAAGACATGCAAATTCTTGTTGATTTTGTAGTCCTTGATATGGACTCCCATGCACCATTACTTCAGACCCTAAATATTATTGGAAAGCCATTCTTGTGATCTGCAGAGGTCGTGGTTGATTATGGGTCTAGGAAGATCACATTCAACTCGAGCGGCAATAGAGTTACTATTGATATGGTCAGTGAGCTGAAAGTCGTATCTGGTGAAGGACATATAGGACCACGTAAAGTAGATTGTGACTTTATTGTTGAAATCAAAGATACATAATGCTCTTTAAATGACACAAGGACCCTGGAAATCATCTCTCCTGAAGAGGACTTGGAAAGCACAATCAACACAAGATCCGATATCATCTAGGAGACAGATTCCAATTTGCTGAAGCATCTATTTGATTGATGAAGATTCATGCCAGTCTAAAGATGATGAATTCATTGCAAACTTGTTCAGCAAATTATCAGTTGACCCACAAATCACTGAGGAGGGCAACACTTCCAAAGTCATGGTAGATCATTCCCCTACCAGCACAGTTTCCAAAGTAACCGAGAAGCATGCCAGATCAGAACTAGAATTAACACCACTTTCAGCAGACCTCAAGTATTCCTTCCTTGCAGGTGCAGAAATATGTATCTGGTCATCATGAATAGCAAGCTGACCCCAGATTAAGAGTCTCGACTTCTCGAGGTTCTAAAAAAACTACAAAGTACTTGGTTGGCACATATCAGATAGTCTACGAGATAAATCCTACTCTGTGCTCACACCATATTTACTTGGAAGAAGATGCCAAATCGTCTTGAGAGTTTTAAAGAAAACTGAACCCAAATTTATGGGACGTAGTCATGAAAAAAATCACCAAATGGTGTGACACAGACTTCATTTACCCCATCTCTGATTCAAAATGGGTGAGCCCCTTATACGTAGTTCCAAAGAAGTTTAAGGCTTTTTATGGTTACAAATGAAAGAGGAGAGGGAATTTCTACTCGAGTACTGACATCCTAGCGTGTATGTGTTGATTACCGCCGCCTTAATGCCGCAACAAAGAAGGGCCGCGTTCCCTTGCCATTCATTGATCAAGTTCTTGAAAGATTGACTAGCAAGGAGTTCTTTTGCTTTCTGGATGGGTACTCCTGGTACAAGCAAGTGGCAATCGCCCCCAAAGACCAAGATAAGACTACCTTCACTTTCCCGTTCGGTACCTGAGCTTTCAAGAGAATGCCCTTTAGTGCACCTGCCACATTCCAAAGATGCATGCTTGTTTTTTTGCCAATATGATGGGCAGTTTTCTTGAAGTGTTTATGGACGACTTCTCTATCTATGATGACTATTTTTGATGCATGTCTTGAGCACTTGGAAAAAGTACATCATAAATATTGTGAAGTCGGTCTTGTCCAATCCTAGGAGATGAGCCACTTCATGGTAACAGAAGGGATTACGCTGGGTCATGTCGTTTCATAATGTGGTATGGAAGTTGACCCTGCAAAAGTGGATGTAATTTCCAATCTAGATCCACCTCAAAATGTCAGAAACGCGAGGTCATTTCTGGGGCATGAGGGATTTTACAAATGCTCCATCAAAGATTTTATTCACATCACTCTACCTATAACAGAGTTATTCTGCAAGGAGACTGAGTTCATTGTTGATCAACAAATTCTCCAATCTTTCAAACAACAGAAAGAGCTGATCACTCAAGCTCCCATCATACAACCAGGAGATTGGTCTCTCCCTTTTATATCATCCCGGATGCGTCAGACTTTGCAGTCGGAGTTGTTCAAGGACAAAGGAAAGATAAGGCACCCTATGCTATTCACTACGCCAGCAAAACATTAGATGAAGCTCATAGAAACCACACTGCCATAGAGAAAGAATTGTTGGCCGTGATTTTCACCCTAGAGAAGTTCAGATCTTATCTGCTTGGATCTAAAGTAATAATTTATATTGACCACTCTGTTATCTAATATCTATAGCGGGAGAAGGTTTCAAGGCCTATATTAATCAGATGGATCCTTCTCCTACAGGAATTAGATTTGCAAATCAAGGACAAACCCAGAGTTCAAAATGTGGTAGCAGATCACCTCTCCAGAATTGAGCACCAAGAGCCTCCACTGACCAATGCACCCATCTCAAACACCTTTTTCGACGAGTCGATTATTACCGTGGTCTCACTCCCATTGTATGTTGATATTATGAACTACCTCATTTTCGGTGTAGTCCCACAAGATTGGACGAATATTAAGAAGGATAAAATCTTGTCCCAAATCCATTTCTACCAATGGGAAGATCTATTATTATTCAGAAAAGGATCAGACTGTATTTGGCATCTGTGTATTCCACAAGAGGATCCTCAAAAGTGTCCTCAAGCATTGTTACTTGCTCGAATCTGGTGGACACCACTCTGGAGACAGAACGGCAGCGACACTATTTTAGGATGTCACAACATATGTGAAGCATTGCACTAACTGTCAGAGATTAGGAGGCACCCTTACAATATAGGACTCAATGCTCCTGAAATTTCTTCATATTTCATATGTGTTCCATGTGTGGGGCAATTATTTCATCGAACCCTTTCCCAGTAGTCATGAGTTTGAGCACATCCTTCTTTTCGTTGACTACATGAGTCGCTAGGTTGAAGTTATTCCCGCCCGATCCGCTGACAATCTCATTAAGTGCTGATTTCTGAGAGAGAACATCATCTCGCGGTTCGGGATTCTGAAGATTCTGATGTCAAATGGGGAAGTCACTTCATTAACAAAGAGGTCATAAAATTAATAGAGTACGACATTGTGCATCGAGTCTTGTCTCCTTATCATCCTTAGACTAATGGCATGGCATAATTATCAAACAGAGAAATCAAGATGATCTTGCAAAAGCTTATAAAGGCGGGAAAAATGAATTGGTCCCAATTCTTGGACTTCATCCTTTGGGCATACAGAACCACTTACAAGTCTCCCTTGGGCATGTCTCCCTATCGTCTCGTGTACGGAAAGTTGTGCCATATGCCCGTGGAACTGATCCATAAATCATTATGGGCAATCAATATCTGCAACTTAGACTCATGTAAAGGTGGCCAACAAAGAAAAAAGGATCGGAACAAGCTCCTAGAATTCTGAGACTATGCTTATGATAACATCTTGATGTACAAGGAGAAGGTTAAACGCTGGCATAACCGACACATTAGACGAAAGACCTTCGAGACTGGACAGAAAGTACAACTATGTGATGCAAAGTTGAAGATATTCCTGGGCAAATAAAAGAGTAACTGGACCGGGCTAGTTAGAGTGAATGAAGTGTGTGACAACGGAAGCATCATGATATTAGACTTGTTAGCAGACGCACAACCATTCATCATCAATGGTTGATGAATCCACATTTCATCATCTTTATTCTATCATTTTGGCCTCAAAAACCCTGGCAAATGCTTGTAAATACCCTTGATTCCTGCATCTTAGCATGCATGCATGTGTGTGTAAATAGTGTATAAAATACAGTTTATAAAGCCAAAATAAAAGAATAAAGAAAATAAAAGAAAAAGAATAAAATATTGTAAATATTTTACAACCCGAAACCTCGAGACCTAGGGATAGGTCGACAAGGAATAAAGTAGAGGGAGATAAGGGCCAGAATACAAAAAAAAGTTCTTTAATTTTTATCCTTTCTTTATTCATTTTGGGACCTATTTTTGGTTCCACTTTTTAGACTTCAAATAAAGAAACTTTGAACATGAAAGTTGTAGATAATTCGATATAGAAAAATAAAAAATTGACTCTACACGAAAATAATGTATAGATAAAAACGTTACGATCTAAATAAGATTCCAAAATCCCAACTTACCATACATGTATCTCTCAAATAAAACTCAAAATGTGTCAAAATCACCTTTAACTGTATATAATTTTAATAAGCTATTTAATGTAGCGGTTTCGTATTCTGCGGAGCTACGGTTTGAAAGTTAAATTTTGGACCCCTATTGTATACTTGTAGGTATTAAAATATTCATTTTATTTATTATTCATTATTTTTATATTTTTATATTTTTATAATTTTTTAAATATTATTTATAATATATTAATACAATAAAACCAGAATAAAAACCTAAAGGAAATACAAAAATAAAACACTTGTATATAGAAGACAAAGGCATAATACATGTACATATACCTATATAATTAATACTTCTAATTTCTTAAATGTACAAAACACATCGAAAAATAAAATAAAAATATATATGTCCATAAAAATATTCTACAAATTTATAAAATAATAAACAAAATAAATAAAATTAAATATACAAAATAAAAACAAAGTATTAAAATATATATATACAAACCTATATAGGCCTAAAAAGGTAACTTGTATTTTTATACCTCATTAAAATAAATAAAAATCATATTAAAATAATTCAGAAAATAACAAATATTTTTTATTTTATAACCTAAAAATAATAAATTCATTTACTATTTTTAAATATTTTTTTAAATATTTTTCAGGGGCTTTTTCCTGGTTGGTCCACGTGGACCAACCAGGAAGCGTTGACCTCAGTAAACTGTCTGCCCTTCGCCCTGTAGCGTGTCAGACCTCGTTTTTCACCGATTTTTGTCGAGTATTCTAGCTCGATTCTTGCACCATTTCGCACTACACCCTTCTGGACTTTTGTTCCTCGATCATCCCTCTTTCACGCCCTTTCGATTTTTCGGGGAATGGATCATTAACCCTCCCGTTCTCCCTCGATCCATGTATCCCATTTGTCAACCCTTTATATGGAGACCCGAGCTTCATATCAAAATTTGAACCCCTTCTGACCAGATTTCCTCCTCCCTTTCATGCTTAACGATGAGGCAGAGGTGACAGCTCCACCTTCCTTTCGTCATGCGAGTCGAGGACGCGTCGATTGGGCGTCTCCACCCACCTCCGGCCACCTTTATCGTCGAGGTTCTCCTCAGGTATTCACACCTTCGAGGCATCTTTATCCCCCTTATTTTCTTGCATCTTTTCATTTTGCGTAGACCTAGGATCAAAATCCCATCATCCGCTTCATCTTTCACCCATTAGATCACCCAAACGACCACCTCGTTGGAGCTCGCTTCGGCAGCCACTTCATCTTCATCGTTCACACATCCAATCCGCCACCGCGGGGTCGAGGCATTTTGCCCTCAACCCTTTCACCTTTATTGTAGGTCTTGCGCGTCAAAGAAGAGCCTGGTGCTCGATTTTGAGACTCGCTAGAGAGTCTAGGAGCCCTCCAGCTCCGCCGCCTCTTCCCGCGAGCTCAGGCCACCGCCGAAGATTTTTGGAGCCACCTTGAGCTAGAGGAGGACCGCAGGAGCCCGCCGGCCAATTTTGGAGCCCAAGGATCACCGGAGGATAGAGATCGAGCTCGGGGAAGCTTGCCTCGCCGGCGTTGCTTCCCAATTCTTTCTCCAACCCCCAGCATCGTCGGATCACGGTCGTGCCCCAGGTCGCACAACCACCGTCAGATCTTCATGCGCCTTCACCATTTGATCAAGCCCAGAGGATCTAATCGCGACCGTCGATCGCGAACCGTCATCGCCCGTCCACATGCCGCCACGTATCAAGTGAAGGGAAGGGACGTACGTCGTCGGATCGCTCAAGCGTGGGTATTTTGCACTTAATCCCTCTCCATTTTTGTATTTAATATTTAGTGCTAAAACTTTCATTGGCAGTTTAATATTTTGTGTAAGATTTGCAAAAAGACCCCCACGCTTTCCATATTTGCATCCAGGTCCTCAACGTCACCTCACGTGACTCATACACGTGGGATGATGGGCATTTTGCAAGGACCCCCACGTGGTTTCTTTATTTCGTTTCAAGCCAGGAATTATTTTGTTAAGAGTAATATTTTTGGTTATCTTGCGAAGTATCCCCTCTATTGTTGGTAATTGCTTTTAGGTCCTCCCCAGGCGCGTGCATACCATGTGCGTGGATGATATTTTTGTAGGTGTACCCTTGGGTTTGTGGCTATTTGTGATTGGTCATGGATTTTTGTCAAATACTTATATATTTTGCAGAAAAATTGCACTGTGACCCCAAAAGTTTTGGATATTTACATATATGCCCTTGCCCGTGTTGATTTTTCTATTTAGTGTCTCTATTGATTTCATGCATCTATAAAATCCTACAAATCACCAAAAATATCAACTTCATCTCATGTTTTGTTGCTCTTTCACGCTATATTTTTACTTTGTATTTTCCTTGCATTTTATTATTAATAAAAATTCAAAAACACGCATTTTCAGCATTGTTTGCATTAGAAAATACGTAAAAATTATAAAAAGTTTTTGAAAAATTCCAAAAAAATTGTATTTTGTTTTTTCATGTGTTTTAACTTCAGTCTAAAAATAACTAAAAAATTCAAAAGAAAACTCCAACAAATTACAAAACCCCTAAAATCTTCATAAAAATCTTAAAAATTCCACAAAAATCCTAAAAATAAAATCTTGTCCCTGAAATTTTTATGTTTTATTCTCTTCATTTTAAAATTAATTTGAGGAATTTTGGAATCCGTTTGATATTTTTCATCCTCATTTTAATCACGTCAGCAACTTTGTTCACTATTTTCTAGTATTTTTTTCTTTAAAAATACCAAAAAAATCAGGAAAAATATAGAAAAATTATAAAAACATTAGAAAAATATAAAAATTACAAAAAACACTTTACTTCTTGTATTTTGACTATTTTCCCTATTTTCATCTCTCTCTTATCTCTAGTGTATATATTCCGTTTATATTATATCTTTATTAAAAGAAAAAGAAAAACAAAAAAAATACAAAATATAAAAAGAAAATATAAATTCTGTAAATTTAAAATCAAAATATAAAATTATAAAATCAAAAATAAATAAAAAAATTAAAATTAAAAACCCACAAAAATTTGCACACTTATAGGCATTTATTCACATTCACCCTTGAGCAATGATTTTTAGATCTATCCAGCTCGCTCCTTGTGTTCGACCTCTACACATACTTGCACTATACACTTTTGTTGTAGAGTTGTAATAAATTTTAACTCCACAAGTTGATTTTCATTGCTTGATTTAGCTATTGTGGGTTGATGTTGATTAATTCGGGTTTCGTGAGCGGTCGCCACAGCGACTTCGTCTCCGCCTTGTGTGGGACGTATTTTGACCCTCGCAAAAACTGAGTTATCAAACGGCACCGTTGCTAGGGAGAAACATCATATAAATCATTTATTTGTGATTGATTGTGATTTTGTCTACATTTTTGTATCTCTCATTTATTGATATATATTTGACCTGTCTAACCACTCTCTTTGTTGACTTTGTGTGAGGTATCGTGGATCGAGGGAGGCACGTTTCCTAGGTGCATGTGCACCCACATGAAGCTGGCTACGGCCTGCTCAAAGAAGACTTAGAGAATTTTGTAGCTTAGCTCATTTATTTTCTTGCATATATCTGTGTAATTATTTGTGTGTGAGAGAGAGAGTGACTATAATTTGTAATAAATAGGACTTACAGGACACTTCAGCACTTCACTAGGTCCAGTTCCCGAGGGATTGTTCCCTTGGGGGCCTCGTCGGTTTTTCGCGGCTTTTTCACGATTTTTGTCGATTGTATTACCTACTTGTTTTACACGGATTTAGCCCTCAGGTTTAGTAGTTTTTATTGATTGTGACATAAATAGCTAAGGCCCAACACTTAATATCTTGCATATGCCTATAGATCGTAATTGGACTTAGCTAAAAATCAACTGAAAAAGCTATTGACTTGGACTAGAAACCACGAGCTAGGAGGGGTCGTATACAACGCGTGCAGGATCCATTGTGGTGGACACCGATTGGCTCCCAAGACCAGACTCCGGTCTCTCTTCCTAGTCATAGCTACTTGTGCTTTACGATTAATAGAAGTTGCTCATCTAGGGACGGTTTCCTCGTGCATCATATAGGTAGTTTAATTCCTGTTTTTAAATTTATATGCGGATCACCCTGTATGTAGAGTGCTGGAGCAAGGTACGCATTTCTATCTTTGCATGCATCATAGTGTTTAATCGCGCATCGGCTTTTCCGACTTCCTCTCCCGTTTTATTGGACTCTAAATAACCAAGGAAATCAGAAAATTCGTTCGGCGTTGTCTTTTATTCTGAAAAATACCTAAAAAAAGATAACCTCATAAAATTGGGACTATTATTGCAAACTTGACCATAAAACTCATCCCACCAAAAAATTTGTCTTGGGGAGAGTAACCCCCTCCTTGTTTGATTTATCTGCAACGAGAGAGTGACCCGCACACTAGGCTGGAGCCACGCCTGAAATCTTAGTTGACTACTGGTCTTGGTGAGTTGTTCTCTAGTGAGGATCTCTCCGGTAACCGGTAAAGTGGACTGCGATGTTCTTAGCAGAGGGGGTTGATCGGGTATCCGGTAAAGGGTCTGCAACTCCTACTGGTTGGGAAAGATCTCATTTGGGATCGGGACAGTCAGCTAGGAGAGTTGGGTTCTCAACAACTCGCTTAATCGCTCTGATAGATTGACTGATCACCTTAATAAAATTTGATAAGATAAAAGACCGAACCTTCATGGTCATCAGCTCAAGAGTTGCGTAGGGGAATTGGGGGTTTGATTGACCATCTTGTTTGCATTCCAGATCCCATCCGCCCTTTTTCTCAAGATCATGATGATGGGAAGGAGATCCCTTAGGCCGCGTCTGGTGGCACCGCTATCGAACACTCCTCCCTTTTCATCTAGGTCTGCTTCGGGGAGTTTAGACCTGCTCTCCGAGCCTGAGTTCACGTCCACCCTGTTCCCCCTCGATCACCCTTCTTCTATCAGTCCTGTGGTGTCAAAAGATAGTGTAACAGAGATTTCTAGAAACTTGAAGGCACCTGAGATGGGTACCTTTGCCTGTAGACAAATCTTAACATTGGTCATTATCCCTGTATCATTCCCAATGATAAGGATGCCATCTACATAAAGCACGTTGAACACAATGACGCTCCCACTAAGCTTCTTGTACACACAAGGTTCATCAGGATTTTGCATAAAATCATAAGTTGTTATGGTTTCGTCAAATCTGATGTTCCAGCTACGAGAAGCTTGTTTTATCCCATACATGGTTTTCTTTAGCTTTCAAACTTCACCCTCCATGGTTATGAAACCATGTGGCGGCTCCATATAGATTTCTTCCTCGAGGTATCCATTAAGGAAATATGTCTTGACATCCATCTGCCAGATGTTGTAGTCAAGAGATTCAACTATAGCTAGCAGTGTCTTGATGGACTTAAGCATGGCCACAGGAGAGAATGTCTCATTGTAGTTGATGCCTTCTCTCTGTGTGTAGCCTTCGTCTACGAGCCGTGCCTTGAAAGTCTCTACTTTACCATACTATTTTCTCTTTCTCTTGAAGATCCAGTTACACAGAATGGGTTTTACCCCTTCAGGTGAATCCTCTAGGGTCCACACACCATTGTTACGCATGGAGTAAATCTCTAACTTCATTAATATCATCCATCTATCCATGTCATGATCCATGAGTGCTTCATCAAATGAAGTGGGATCATTATCAGTTTCACCTAACACATGGAATCCATACCTTTCAGGTGGTCCAACCACCCTCGAACTCTTTCTAAGAGGTGTGGGTGTTTCATCTTTATTTATTTCTTCATTTTCTTGTTGAGAAAGCTCAGAATCATTAAGGAAGTCAATGAGTTCCTCTACATCATTTTTGCCTTGATCTTTAAGGAATTCATCCTCTAGAAATATCACATATTTAGAGATGAAAAACTTATGGGTCTCAGGGTCATAAAGATTGTATCCAATACCATCTTTAACATACTGATGAATAAGTTTTATCAAGGGTCTAGAAATCTCAAAAGGCGAGAGATCCAGTCGATGCGTTGACCGCTCAACAAATCCCAATCAATCAACAATTAACCCACAATATGAATAAAGTAATGAATAGTAAAAATGTGGAGTTAAAATTTATTATAACTCTACAACAAAGGTGTGTAGGTGTAAGCATGTGTTGAGATTGAACACTGGAAGCAAACGGGAGGAGGAGCATGATAAATGCTAAAAAATTCTGTCTTTTATCTCTTATCCAATTTTTAATTTTTGTGGGATTTTAATTTTATATATTTTTTATTTTATTTTTGGTTTTATAATTTTGATTTTTTACTTTTATATTTTTCAATTTTTATATTTCTTTTTGATTTAAATAATATATATATATATATGTGGATAAGTATAAATACAATATAAGGTAAATATAGATTCTATATAGAGAAAATATGTAAAAATATATAAAGTAAAATAAATATAATGTTTTGGTGATTTTTATATTTTTCTAACTTTTTATTATTTTTTTGGATTTTTTGCTAATTTTTATATATTTTTAAAGTCATAAATATCCCAAATAAGGGATTAATAAATAATCTAAAATTAATTTGGGTTTTAAAAATAATAAATAGTTTCCAAAATTACCCAAATTTATTTTAGCATATAAATAATAATATATAGTAAATTATAAAACAGGAAAAACATATTTTTGGTATTTTTGTAGAATTTTATATTTTTCCTGGATTTTGGAGCTTTATGATTGTTATCATTTTCATTTTCTGTTTTAGGGTTTTTGTTTTACAAACTTAATAAATACTAAATTATACTATATATAATTTTTTTGTAATTTTTCAAAATATTTTTAATTTTTTTGGAATTTTTAAAACAGGGAACATATGTGCTCTTTTGCATTTTTAATAAATAGATTAAATGAATAAATGCCAATTAAAATATGGGCATGAATCTGCATGACATGAAGCATCTAATCCTATTTTTGTGGATTTTCAGGAGCACATTAGCTATTTTTAATAATTAGATGAAACACACAAAAATACATGTCCTAGTAGAGGCATTTTTTAAAATAAAATAAAATGCATGGGTGTCTGTGAAAAAACACCGAAAACATGCAACGTTTATTTAATTTTTAGAGACTAATTTACAATTACAAAACCCACCAGGGTACTCATGCAATTTACCCTTCACGTGGAACAACACGTGATGCACACTAGGAGGGATCTAAATGTAAATATCAAAAAGTTCAGGGTCCTCTCAAAATTTTTTACAAAACAATATAATGTGAATTGCATTTTATAAGACTTTTTATAAATACAAATACATAAAAGGGTCTACATGCAAAATACCCAGCTCATGGGATGACACGTGAGCTGAGCTGGACTGGACCTAGGTGCAAATAACAAAAATTTGGTCTCCATTTACAAAATTTCTAATTTATTTACAACTTTAACTTTTATTTACAGAAACATGTATTAAATACAAAAAAGGCAGGGTTAGATATGCAATTTACCCCAAAATAACGTGCGGGCGAACAGTTGGGATCCTTTCACTAATACACGTGTCCGCTCCGCAACGGCCAATGACACTTTGTGGATCGACAGTAGAGATTAGATCGCTTGGCATCGATCAACAGCTAGAACATGGCGTGATCCAACGACTGCAGACAATTCTGGAGTGCGGATCTTGACAGACGGCGGGGAACATGGTTGAAAGATCTGGGAATGAACTCATTTCGGGCGAGTTTGGATATGAATCAGCGGGCTTGTCAGTCCTCCATTCCCTCTGTCGAGGGTCTCTTCTTGTTAGTGGGAGTCTTCCGCGTCCAATGTGACTTCAATCAAGGCCTTGGTGCACTGGGATGATCCGACGATGGAGCTCGACCTAGGCCTTGCTTCCAACAGTCAATGATCCTCATATGGAGCCTTCTGGACCTGCAAACAAGTGCAATAACATCGCAAGGAATAGGCGAGGGGTCCAGGCTTTTATTGCTGGATAATCGAGGTGGGGTGGCGGAATGATCCTTCTCCAATGAGCGATAGAGTTGGAGCAGTGATTCACTGATCGAGGTTTGATAAGGTTAGGCTAATGGATAAGGAAGATGGAGAAATGGGTAGGGAAGAAAGTGGGGTGGAATGACTAGGCGGTAGACGATCGGAAACAAGTGGAAGAGATCGCTAGAGTGGAGCTTCGACGAACTACGAAAGGACCTATTTATGCTAATCCTTCACTCTAATCACTAAACTAACAACATAGAAAAAAATCTAGAATAAAATGCTACTTAAATGAGTAGAAGGCGCAACTCATACCTGACTGTGACGCTTAGGAGCAAAGGTCACTGACATGGCGGCCTTGGGAGGAGTAGCTCCTATCAATCTTAGAGGACCTCCATCTATCACCTGGATGCACGCTAGGCCAAAATAGATGAGCTTTAGGATTCGAAAGTGACAAAAATTGCGAGGACAAAGGAGGTTTATTTATGAACATTATGGGCACCCTTATTTGACCGGGTGGAATCAAAGAATCTAAGCTGTATACATTGGGTTAAATGGGATGGCATGGATCGTGATTGATCATTGTGCAAATCTCGTGAAGCGATCGAAGACAATGGAGTGACGTATCGACCGAAAAAAATGCAGGAAAATGGGAAAAAGATAGTTCTGACAGGGGCATCTACAAAGGGGGAGTTGACTTGGGTCAACTCATGACATGACATGATTGGTCCACGTCAGGTCGTTATAAGACAAAATAACAATTTATTTAAAGAATAATTATTTAAAAATAGTAATTGATTATTCTTTTTAGAGTATAAAATAAAAATGTTTATTATTTTATGTAGTATTTTATTTTGATTTTTATTTATTTTTTTGCTTTATTTATTAGTAGTTATTTTTTATTAGTGTATTTGTAGGTATATTCATCTATGTTATGTACATTTTTTTTTATTTTGCATATTTTATTTTATTATTTTTTTACTTTATTTTATATATTTGTAACTTATTTTTGTGAGTATAAATATATTTTTATTTTATTTTTATGATGTAATTTGTACACTTATATAAATTAGTATGTTTATTCTATAAGTATATTTACAGGTATTTTACCTATGTTATATATACATCTTTTTATTTTAATGTATTTTAATGAGTTTTATTTTGGTTTTGTATTTTTTATATTATATAAAAAATATTTACAATATTAGAAAAATGAGAATGAATGAAGAATAAAATAATATATTTCCCTTTTGTTTATTTACAAGTAGTAACATTATCTATATTTTAACATAGATTTATTTTATTTTACATTTTCCTTTAAGTTTTATTCTAATTTTAATATGCACATATGTTATAAATAATAGTTAAAAAATAAAAAAATATTAATTTGTAAAAATAATGAATAATGAATAAATTGAATATTTTAATCGGTATAATATACAATATGGGTCAAAAACCTAACTTCTACACAGTAACTCCAAAAAATATGAAACCACCACCATTAAATACCTTTTAAAAGTTATATACAATTAGAGGTGATTTTGATATGTTTTGAGTTTTTATTGAAAGATATAGGTATGTGACGTTTGGTTTTTGACTTTTTATTTTTCTGTATAAAAATAAAAAGTTTCTTTATTGTCTACAACTTTCATGTAAAAAGTATTTTCATTATAATCTACAACCTTCATGTACAAAGTTTCTTTATTTGATGAATGAATAATAAAGAATAAAGTAAGTGTCAAAAATGCATAAATAATGAATAAAAGAATAGGCTTTTATTCTATTTTGAGCCCCTATCTCCCCTACTTCATTCTTTGTCGACCAACTCAATTCTTGACTTGGTCTCAGGGTTTAGGGTCGTAAAATATTTTCAATATTTTATTCCTTTTTCTTTTCTTCTCTTTATTCTATAATTTTGGCATTAAAAACCTTATTATATATACAAATAATACAATAAATATTTGAATTCTATTTTGTACAAATAAATACTATTTACATGCACTAGAAGGGTTTTTAAGGCCAAAATGATACAATAAAGGTGATGAAATTGATATTCATCACCCCCCTATACTTGCCTTTGCTAGTCCCTAGCAAACACTTGTGCAATATATACAAAAAGAATAAAGAGGAAAAGAAAAAGAAATAATAAAGAATAGATGGAATTTATTTCAATGATTAAACTTGTCATAACAAAATCAAAGTTTGGAGCTCAGGTTAGACCTTGATGTGAGAATGAGTGTGGATTCTGATCGGGAACCAAATTTAAAGCTTAACAGCCTTCGAGAGTCATAGAATTCAGTTCAAACACCTCAATATCCAGGTTAGAACTAGCCTATATCAGACGTAAACCCTTATGACTATGAAGCTGAGTTGTACAGTGTAAGTGATAGCAACTCTCCCCAACTGAAATGATAAAGGAACTGACTTCTCTAGAATGAAAATCCAATGATTCCCCAATCCAGCACTCTGTCGTCAAAAGTGTGGTATTCCTTTCTGAGTTCAAGTGGCATCCAACTCAAGAGGAGGAGGTGAAGAAAAGAATGGATGGTAGCCAATATAGCTACATATCCTTGAATGCATGACAAGTGTAGTCAAGTCATCCAGGTGCAGGCTCACATGGTAGAACTTTGATGCTCAAGCTTGCTTATTTTCTATACAACATATATACATATATCAGCTGGCATTTTATTTAATTTGCAGGCTTGTCCACTTTTTTGGAGTTTTTTTAAATACTATTTACAATAGCATTCACATAAGGACTTTTTCCTCTTGAGCTAGAAGATTATCCCTCTTTTGAAGCTTTATTGCAACCCACACTCTCCTGTCATTCGACTTCATAGAAACTGGACCGGGATGGGATGCGCTTCCCTCCCTAGATGAGAATGAATGTTTCCACCTGTGTGCATCTCAGAATGGCAAATCCAACCCCCTCAGCACTCCAACTTAGTTGAGCCAAGTGAAAGGTGCAAGTGTCCAAGTTAGGTCACGGCCCACAGGAGTCATGCGTGTGTCTCAAAAAGTTCTAGTTATTCAATTGAGGTGACTTGAACCCGACCCTGAGTCTCAAAGAATTAAGTCGGACTAGACCTCAAGTACCTTAAACCTAGTTCCCTTGTGGTTCCAGTGCAGTTAGGTACAGTAAGATCCCACCAAGCTCCAATCTTCGACTTTATTGGACTAGTTCAATCATTAAGATCAATCAAAAGAATATGAATGCTATGCAAATGCTATGAACAATGATGCAAAAGAATGATGCAATTTTCAAAGATGTTTGAAAATAGAAGAATTTGACGTTTTCTACACAAAGAAGTTTGCAAATAAAAAGAATTTTTGCACACAAAGTACAAAATATATACAACTATTTACACAGGCGTGCCTATTTTTATTTATTTAAAAGACTTAGGAATTTACAGGATTTACAAATTTTAAAAGTTATTTTAGAGGTATTTATACAATTGGCAATGAAATATATGTACAGATTATTATTTATTTTATATTTTATTTTTAATGATGCTTTTATTCCTCAAATTTATTAGAAAACAATTTAAATTCTATAGTAAAAAATAATTTTTGCAAATATTTACATACATCAAAAAGCCATATTGCAAAGATTTTTCAAACAATATATGTACATTTTTCAAAATATTTTCACAAAACATTTTCAAAAATCATTTGCAAATAGGTTTTCAAATCTTTTATTTTACACAAAGAAAAGAATTATTGTAAGTCAAGATAGTTTTACAAAGGTTGAAAATATTTCACAAAATGTTTTTCAAATGGTTCACACATTTTCAAATCATTTTGCAAGAATATTTTAACTTGATTTATTAATTAGTATGTATAAAAAGAATTTGAGGAATAAGAAGCGTTATTAATTTGTTTTTAATGAATTATATAGTGTATTTTTATAGATATTTATTACTAATAATACGAAAGTATGACTTATGGCTAATGTATATACAAAGCATATACGACCGACCTATACTTAGCATGAGCTATGTCCTCACAGATCGAAAAGATAAAGAGAAGACATAACTCGTACTGAGTAAAGAAAATCATATACTACAACGACTAAAGAACTATGAAATGAAATAATAACTGAATAAATGAATAAGAAATTGACCATCCCCCCATACTTAGGATAAAATAATCCTAAGTATAGGAGATTGTACACAACGTAGGGAGGATCAAGGGTGGAAATAAACATATCACACCTCGGGTTGTCTCCCTCTATACTTAGGGTGAGATTTCACTAAGTATATCAGAGAAAATCAAAAAGAGAGGAGACAATAGAGGGGATCAAAGAATGAATGAATATGGGGTGCAACCCCCTATACTTAGGACAAAGTACGTCCTAAGTACAGAAAACTGACACAAAGGGGCAACACCTTTTATGTAGAAAAAGAAGAATGAAAAGGAAAAGAAGAAAAGACAGATATATAAAAATAGATAAACAGATCATGGAGAATGTACATATCACCCCCCCATAATTAGGGTAAAGTATCCCTAAGTATAAGCAATGATAGGAGTGATGAAACAGAACGTAGTCAGAATAATACGATGTGTACCCACTTTATGACAAACCCTAGATTTAGCCCTTTAATAGTATTAAATTAACACTTCTAATGTCATTGCAGTCGGACTCAATTGGATCGATCAAAGACCATCTAATTTAATTAACAATCAAATCAAACGATCAATTTATATTTTACTTAGGCAAGCCCAAGGTCGAACTCAGGGGCACATGCCTTTCTCATATTATTTAGACTATTATTATTTAGATTAAGTGCTGGATTAAGGAATCGTAGGTCAAAGAATGGTGAAGACACAATTCCTAAATAAACATAAAACATGAATTTTTTATTTTGATTAGTAAAAATGCAACAAATGCAAGGACATGCAATGTTAAAATGAAGTGAGATATGCCCTAAATTATAAAATATTTGAGCAATTGGGTGTAGTCGAGTTCATGTTCGAATCATGAAGCAAATTTCATTAATGTAATGATATAAGGCATGAATAGTCATTCGATAAAATAATACTATGTTAATGACTTTAATCATCAAAAATCAGAATGTGTGATTATAAGTCTAAGCATGCCAATAAGAATACAATAAAACTAGCTTTAAAACGCAACTGAAATCAATTGAAACTGAGATACGATGCTCAAGTTATTCACAAATGAAGACATGGGTATAAATGCAAGAAAACAAAAAAGATTAATAGCAAACATGTCCCTGGGAGGTACTAAAATGTAAATAAAATAAAGCACGTGACCTTCCCTGTAAAAAACCTACACATGCAGGGGTATTTTTGCAATTATTAAAACCCATGAGGGTATGAGTGCAAAATACCCTAGGCGCACGCCCATGTGAGATATGGAACTGATTGCAAATATGGAAACTTCTGAGGGCCTCCCTGCTTCGGCGAGATATGGACCTGAGACCGCGCGTGAAGAACACATGAATCTAGGCTCGGTGAAGGTTGGAGACTCGGACTTGCTTCGGCGAGGCTGGGCATATGGGTCTGGCTCGATGTAGGCTCGGTATAGGCTCTAGAGTAGCCTTGGATTCGAATAAGGTTTGGAGATGGCTTGGGAGGCTTGGAAGTGAATCGGATGCTCTGATCCTGGAGGCGCGGAATGGAAGCTTGGTGGAGATGATGTGGACTTCTCTGAACCGTCCAATCTCAGTGATCAGACGATAGCTGGAAGCTTAAGTGTCATCAACGTGGATGAAGATGTGTCATTGGATGAGCACTGGGGGAGCCATCCAACCATATTTGTACCTCCTGGAGCTTTTCCCTCCGCCGCGGGGCTAGCGGCACGTTTGGAGCTACGACAAGAAGCTTAGAACTCCTCCATGTTTCCCACACTCTCCTGAAGGGTGTTGAAGGCTGTTGAAGTCCTCACGACAAGGCTGAAGCTCGAAGGCGGTGTAGGAATGGCTCGATGCACTAGTCGATGGAGCTTCGTCGATGGCGAAGGAGGATATCGGAGCTTGGATACGAACTCCGTCCATTGACTATACTGCAGGGTTAATCTATAGCTGAAGCGAAGGAAATGCGTGCGTGAGTGGAATGGAGGACATGCGAATGAAGGGAGGTGGAGCCCTGGTGGTCTTCATCTCCGGCGAGCGGAGATGAAGGTGGAGGAGGTGATCAGATGATGGAGAAGAGGGAAAGGCGATAGGAGATGTGCGTGAGTATGGGGGTTGAATGGGAAAGCTTGAGAGATGAACAATGAAAAAGGAAGGGCATGAGAATGCCTAATTAATTATAACAAAAGAGAGGGAAAATACAAAGAAGATCAGAGGACTTACTTGGGATTGGAGGAGCAATGGCCTGGGCTTGAGCCTCTTGGAGAGGCTCGGGTCATCGTACGTCGAGGTCGGTCGGCCTCAGAGCTTGGCGGCACAAGGATGTGACCGCAACATGGTAAGAGGACCATGTATCTCACTGGGATGCTGGGTCGTCGTCGCTCGATCCTAGCTCCTCCCCATGTCACAGGGAGGAGGAGGAGGAGGGCTGGGCCTCAACCCCTTGGATGGTAGATTCGGTGAAAGGCAAAGGTGAGGGGGTATTTGAAGAGGAAGGTCGGCGGTTGAGATGGTGGAGGCCGTGGCTTTCGTGGGTGATATGGGATGTAGGAGAGGAGATCGTGGGTGGCATGTGTGCCTGCGAGGAAGAGGGTGGATCGGGCTATGTCGTGGGAAGGTTGGCGAGCGGTGGAGATGGCTGAGAAGGTGGTATAAAAGGAAAGGGTGGAGAGGCTGCGAGAGGTGGAGAACGTGGGCTGGAGGTGGAAGATGAATCCAGACTATTGGATAAAGTGATCCGATGGTTATATAGAGGGCGCGAACAAGGGACGTGGATTAGATCGAAGGCGGCATAATCGAAAGGCTCATAAAGCACCACTAGGCACGATGGGATGAAGGCGCTAACATACGGTGGAGATGGGAGCACCCAGAGAAGATCAGATGGCTTCTGGACATGACGCGTGGCAGGCTAATCGACAGGCGAGAATGAACGGATGAGATGCGATCTTAGGCAATATCGAAGGGTCGAGGGCAGCAGGAGAGTGTGCGACTGAGATGGAGGTGTACTGGAGAAGATCAAGTGGTGGAGACGTAGCCATGTGGCGCGATAAGATGAAGGCAGAGATGAACAACGTGGATGAGATCCAAAGTGGTATGATTGGGTGGTTGAGGAAGGTGCTATGTGTCGAATGCATAGGAGTGATGAATATGTGATTCATCATCTCAATATCTTGATCTTAGCACAAGACCTGAGTAAATTCTAAAATAAATGTATATAAAATCAATAAATTAACAAAATGTCTCTTGTAAAAAAACACACTAATTATTGTATATTAGATTGTACAAAATAAATTAACAGCAAAAAGCAGCAAAAATTAAAGGAGTTTTTCACCTGTAATAGCCCAAAACTTCATGTATTTTTAATAATTTCATTCCAACTCCTTTTTGGCTAATTCTTTCTATAATTTGTTCATAAAAATGTATATAAAAATACAAAAATACAAAACAAATTTCAACTCAAATAAATGCTCTTAGATCCCAAAGAGAAAAGGCTGTAAAGTCCAACTTTCTGGCCAAATTCCTGCTCCTTTTGAACTCCAAATTCACCAAACTCACTTTTAAAGTTCAAGTTAGAAAACTATCTATCCAACGGAAGTGGCTTCATTAAAATCGGAGCTCATTTGCAAAAGTTGGGTTTTGGGACCTAGATGTACATTATAATCTTCATTTTTATTTTATCTTTCTTAATTACTAAAAAATCCAAAAAAAATCATCGTTGTGTTGTATTTTGATTCTAGTATTAGATTGTATTTTTCTGTTGTAAATATCTCTTATTAAAAAGACAAAAAAATATATTAGAAAGCAAACAAAAAAATGTACATGTTGTATGTCTTCCTTTGTAAATTCTCCACTATTTATCTTCTTTATATTTTTGTTGTATTTTAGCCGCCTACTTTATCTCATTATTTATTTTATTATTTAATTTACTTTCTCTACAGTAACCACAATTCAACTCCATCATTCCATCGTATTTCTAACTTCTAATTCAACCCATTATTTTATTAACCTCCCATCCACCACTTTAATAACTTCTCATGCCTTCTCTTTATATACATCTCATCCTCGTCATTTTGTATTTGATCCATCTTTATGTGAGGAGAGCCTAGTTCCGAGAGTTGAATCGGTAACAACGATGCAACCGTGGTCGAGCAACGACAACCCTCTCTCCGGTGAGATCCGTTGGATTCTTGGCCAACATTGCAGCCGCATCCGTGTGCTACTCGAGCTCATCGCTCGCTAATGATTCGAACTAGGACCGTGCTTCTCGTGAGCACATCATAGGCTAAAGTATCCTTCGTAGGTAAGTTTATCTTCATTTTATCATCATTGTTATTTTTGCAATTTTTTTATCACATCACCATCATAGTATTTTTATACCTCGTCATCATCATCACCATCTTCACACCAACTCATTTTTTTGCCTCTTTTGTTTATTCCATATCATCACAACCAACATGTCTTCTTATATTTTTTATCATATTTTCTATTTAAAAAAGTAAAAAAATAAGAATTTCTAAAGGAAAAAAGTATTACAATAACAAAACAAAAAAAATTTAAAAAAAAAAATAAAAACCACGGTAGGAGAAGCAGCAACTCTACCACTACCCCTCCTTCCTTCTTTCGTCGCCTCCCATCACCGTCGGCAGCTGCTCCCACAACAGCGGCGCACTCCAGCCACCCCTCGTCAGTCGGCGCCTCCTCCTCCTTGCCGACACGCCCCCGCGCACGGCCACGCCATTAGGGACCGCTCCAGCGACCTGCCCACGCCGCCTCCTCTGATGACGCCGCCAACGACGAATACACCAGCCGCCGCCTCCTCCCGCGTGTGCACGTGCGCCCAGCTGACCACTCCGCCACGCGTCGCTGCGCACACGACCGCATGGCCCAGCGCACGACGGTGTCACCTGCTCAAGACTCCAATCTCGCCACCCGCGCTTGTGAGGAAGAAAGGTCCTCATTTTATTTTTTTTATTTTGTAAAAACTGTATTTTTTTATTTGTTTTTTATTATTACAAGTCAGTCCATGTACATATTTTATTGTAAGTATTGTTCTTTGATTTTGCACCGACAACCCTGTGTTCATGCATTAATTTGGACCTCTATATTAAATCTTTTTATTCAATGAAAAATGTCTTGATGTTGAGCAACTAGTTCTCTACCACGTGGATATTTATTTATATTTTTATGGTCTTTGAGTAATTAATTAAAAACTTCTAAATGAAATATTGCATATTTTACCCATTTTGAACACTTAAATTTATATTTCTATGTCTGTTGTTTGAAAAATTCCACAAAAATCAGAAATGATGTCTTGAAATGTGTTTGAATTACTACTCAGATTTCAAATCAATTGGAGTTGTCCTGTGTCTTAAATAAATTGTGTAGTGAGTTTAGTAATTGATTTTTAATTATATCCACATACATCATTTTTGAAAAATTTCAACTCTCTAGGATTGCATATAAAAATATCTTTTTGAGATAATTCACACTCTAGAAAGATTGCTATTGTGATTTATTAGGAATTAATTAGTAACTGCCACTCTGTTTTTACTAAAAAAAATCCATGAAAAAAAATCATATTTCATCAGAAAAATCCAAAAAAAAACTATTGTAGCTTCCTTGCATCATGTTTTGGTTGCAGTAAATTTTTCATAATTTTTACATTCTTTTTGTGTGAAAAATTGCGAAAAATATGTTCTGCATTCTTTACTGGATTAAGATCCTAGAAAAATTATAATTTGGCTTAATTGAACTGATTTGACATTCAAAGTAATTTGGCCTAGTTGTGTGTCTTCTTATTGTCTTAATTCACCTGCATATCGCACTTCGCCTTTGTTTTTGCATTAAAAAAATCTAAAAAAATCACTTAGAAAATCTAGATCTAATTTCTCTGAATTAACCCGACGTTGTTCCTTTGCCTCCTTGTGTTTGACCCCAGACTATCCCGGGATATAAATTAAAGCAGAGACACTCTTCACGGATATCTTCTCTCGGTTCTGACTGACTCGCTAAGTACACATACTACAACATGCAAATTAAAACACGTGCTCAGGGACTTCGTCAAGGAGTGCAGAAGCGGATAGGTGATATGAAATCAAGAGGAGATCGAAGGGCTAGAATCGAGCAGAAGTGAATGGCACAGATTGAGGCGCTAGGAGATGATCGTGTGGTGTGGGTGATGACACGTGGCGTGCTAAAAATGAGACACTGGTGATCGGTCCATATTTGATCTGGGTGTTGATCAGGTTGCTAGAAACAGATATAGGAGGAACGGTGGGGATCTGAAGAGGAAAGAGGTGACCCAATGACGGGAAAAAGGGGCACGTAGCACGTTATGAGTGGGCCGTGGGGCGCAACCAAAAGGCATCATGTTGCCCAATCATATTATTCATAAAAAGAAAGTGAATTATGAGAGGGAAGATGACCGAATTTGGAAAAACTCAAAACATGAAAGTTGTAGATCTTGATGAGATAAGTTTTATATTAACCAAAAATGAAAACGAGGTCAAACAAAGGCATAAATATTTGTAAGAGACTTTTTAAGGTTAAAAACACCACTATTTTAATTTTTCTATTTTTTTGTATTTTTAATTTATTCAATGACTTTGACAATTACAGGGTTTTGTCTGGTTTTTATTGACACTTAGTCTAAGGTAGGGGGTTAATTTCAGCGAATTAAGAACATGAAACAGGGTTTCATCACTATACTTAGGACAAAGTACATCTAAGTATAGGCACACAGATATGACACAAGATCTGGGGCACATAAGAGACATACAGAAGAAAGAAGGAATAGAATACACAACACATATATACAACAAGTAAAGAATGTGAAGTACATGACAATATCTGGTAAGCGAATACTGTGCTCTTGTCGTCGTTTCCCTGTGAGAACAAGGACACAGTCAGACAGTGAAAAGATACCCGGATATGCAATCAAGTGGGTGTCTGCTACCAGGGACAAGAGATCGAAAACTAATCCAGGGACCGGTAGCGAAAATAGAACACTGGCTCATCAGGAAGGAAGGGAAGATCATAGCCAATATTGTAAGAAAAGGAGGAAGAAAGAGTAGTACAAACTCTTCCACATCAATTGTGGTCTCATAAACGTCTAAAGAGTGAAAACCAAGAGACTGTCAATGCAGCGTGAGGTCCGATGATCTTAGAGTCAGAAAATCACAAGAATACACCTAACAACATGGTACATGGCTCTACCTTGCGAGGGTCCTCAAGGTGAGCAGAATTAGAGAATAATCAGAAGACACGTCTCCATGCTCCAACAGAGAGGAGACACAACCAGAGAGGAGACCGAATACATACATCAAGGGACACAGCTTCAAAGAGTTCAAGGCTTTGGTTGAGAACCAAACAAATAGGAGGATTAGATGGATTCGATCTGACCGAGGTGGCGAGTACCTCTCAGATGAATTCATGAAATAGCTCAAATAGAATGGAATTGTCTCCAATCTCACTCCTCCTGGAACTCCCCAACTTAATGATGTTGCTGAAAGACGCAACACGACTATCATGGACATGGTCCGTTCAATGATGAGTAAAGCACATTTACCTCTTAGTTTCCGGGGATATGCAATAGAGACTACAATATATATTCTGAATAAGATTCCTAGCATGTCTATACCTAAAACTCCTCACGAGCTTTAGTATGGTACCAAGCCTAGTGTAAGACACTTAAGGATTTGGGGTTGCTTTGTCCATGCGGAGAACATGGACACAAGTAAGCTAGAATCTCGCACTAGAGAGTGCTACTTCATTAGGTATGTTAGAGATGGTATTGGATACCAGCTCTGTGATCCTGAGACTCAAAAGGTATTTGTCTCTAGAGATGTAAAATTTCTAGAGAATAAATTCCTTAAGAGTCAAGATAAAAATGAAGTAAAGGAACTCATTGAATCCCTTGAGGACGCTGAGCTTCCTGAACCAGAAACTAAAGAGAGAAATGAAGATTAAACGCCCGTACCTCTTCGAAGGAGTTCGGCGGTGGATGCACCACCTGAAAGGTACGGATTCCATGTGTCTGCTGAAACTGACAATGATCCAGCTTCATTTGATGAAGCACTTATGGATCAAGATATGGATAGATGGATGCTAGAAATAAAGTCAGAGATTGTCGCCATGCATAAGAATGGTGTATGGACCCTAGAGGATCCACCTAAAGGGATAAAACCCATTGGGTGTAAATGGATCTTCAAGAGAAAAAGGGGACGTGATGGGAAGGTAGAGACCTTCAAAGCATGGCTCGTAGACAAGGATTACACACAGAGAAGGCATAGATTATGATGAGACATTATCTCATGTGGCTATGCTTAAGTCCATCAGGACATTGCTAGCTATAGCTGCGTATCTTAACTACGACATCTGGCAGATGGACGTCAAGACGGATTTCCTCAATGGATACCTCGAGGAGGATATCTACATGGAGCAGCCCCAGGACTTCATAACAGAGGAAGGAAAAGTATGCAAGCTAAAGAAATCCATCTATGGGCTCAAGCAAGCTTCTCGTAGCTGGAACATTAGATTTGACGAAACCATAAAGAATTATGATTTTGTTCAGAATCCTATGAACCTTGTGTGTACAAGAACTTAGTGGGAGCGTCATCGTGCTCATCGTGCTTTTCGTATATGACATCCTTATCATCGACAATTATACATGAAAATTGACCAGTGTTAAGATCTGGCTATTCCATACCTTCGAGATGAAAGATCTTAGAGAAGCCTCTTATATCTTGGGTCTGAAGCTATTCAGAAACAGAGAAAAAAGGATTTTGGGATTGTCACAACATGGGGTACATTAAGAAGATCTTGGAACACTTCCGTATGGAGAATTCCAAGAAAGGCCTCCTTCCTTTGAGACATGGTATCCACCTGTCTAAAGGAATGGCTCCTGAAACTGTTGAGGATAAGAAAGCCATGGCTGGATGCCCTTACGCATCAGCTGTGGGAAGTCTAATGTACGCTATGATGTGCATAAGGACAGATATCTGCCATGCAGTAGGAGTGGTAAGCCGTTACCAATCTTGCTATGGAGAACAATACTGGAATGCAGTAAAAAACATATTTAAATACCTAAGATGGATACAAGATTATGTATTGGTATGTGGAGATGGTTATCTCCATGTCTTGGAATATACATATTCTGACTTCCAGTATGATATTGATGATCGAAAGTTGACATCAAGGTTTGTGTTCTTGTTGAACGGTGGTGTTGTGAGCTGGAGAAGCAACAAGTAGGACACTACAATAGATTCAACAACAGAACCGAATACATAGCCGCATTGGATGCTGCAAAGGAGGCGGTGTGGTTGCGCAAGTTCATACTAGAACTTGGCTAGTTTCCTCTGATGCTCCCATCACGTTGCTCTGTGATAACACGGGTGCCATTGCTCAGACGAAGGAACCCATGTGGCATCAAAAGAGAAAGCACGTGGAAAGAAAATACCACATTATTCGAGAGATTCAAAAGCATGGTGACATCGTCATCACCAAGGTGGCCTCTGCCGACAACGTTGCTGATCCTCTTACCAAATCTCTGACACAGAAGATTTTCGACCAACATGTAATAAGTATGGGTTTAAGGATTGTATCTGAATGGTTCTGAGGGCTAGTGGAAGATTGTTGGACATGTGAGCCCTGGGCGAACCATTCCTACAATAAATGTTATTGTAATGTTTGATATATCAATAAATGTTATTGGTTTATTTCACTCCCTATCTAAAATTAAGTGAATGAATGCACTATAAGGCCCATCTGTACAAATAGGGTCATGTACAATGGTTGTCTTGACATCATAAAGCTGTTGATTCAATTATTGAATCATAGAGGATGGTGCTTGGATGAATATCTAAAGAGTTAGATTGAGGACTCATTAAGCACCGTCAAATGATCATCAAGATGTGATCACCAGTCTGAGTGGGAGATGGCAATCCTATCTCTAAAGACTGATATCTGACAGACCTCTAAATGCAGGTCCTCTGCATAGGAATAGAGATTCGGAGGTGTGAGATTAATTAGGTTAAAGAGTTGATTAACGAGCTTAAGATAACCAAATCCCTACATCATATGCTGTCGCGATATAGGCACACATGCTATGATTGGAGACATATGTGTTACTATATGTCTGAGTATGTACATTTGGTAGTCCAATAAGTTGATGACCTAACCAACGTCTATATACTGGCGAGCTGGTGTGCATATGAGGTCATATGAGTAATACGATCTCTCAAAGGGATCATACACGTTCACTTCTTAACTAGAAGACATGAGCTCACTCATGAGATATCGGGATCGATAAATTCCATGCATGGTCGTCTAGCTTATGAAGCTTGACAGAATTTAGAGGTATGATATATGTTTTTGGAAAGTATATGATCGATACCAAATCCCAATGATCAAATGCTAATCTTAATGATAAAAACCCTGAGGATGACAGTCTAAAAGAGATCTATATCTTCGGGTTTATTCAAGGTCTTCCAGTATGCAGGATGTACAGGTATTGGGAATACCTGAGGGTGATGTGATCATAAATGATTGTATGACCATGACGCTTCCATTCCGAGGGAGTGATGAAACATGTCTGGATTTTAGTAACTCCTCTCAGTAGAGAAGCAACGTGATCTTAGTCCAAGTGTTGGACATTGATATGAATAAGTTTCAGATGCAATGAGAAGATTAAGTTTACGGACTTGAATTAATCAAGCATCTTTGAGAGGTCCGTAAGATCTGGATTTGAGATATGATCTCAATGTCCAAGTCACTTTACGTGGAACAATACAATCGCCTTGTCCTTATCTCCAAGTATCTGCGGAGAAAGCACACTATTATTGAAAGAGTTCAAGAATAATTCCTTTGATGAATTATGTATCCAAGAAAGAAGATTTAATTATAAGGGAAATGCATATTGTGGATAGTACTATCCATGGTATCCATAATATCAATGTATATAATAAATATGATTTATAATATATTAGAGAGAGCACATTTGTAAATAATATTTACTAATTGATTGTTAATGTGAATTGGATTCACATTAAGCAATTGATTGGAAATGTAATTTACATTTTTGTTTGGGTTGTGAATGTGATTCACATTTTTCAATGGCATGATTGAAATATTCGCTAATTAATTTGGAATTAATTTAGTTATTATATTTGCAATAAATATTGTTGCAGATAATTAAGAGATAATGATATAATATAAAAAGGAGATAAAAATCCCAAATGAAAGGGTGGTGTCACCCTTGAATTGGTGATGAGTGATGCCCCCCTTTTTAGGAGAGGATTATTATCCTTTTTTATTATCTTGTGATAATTAATTTTATTGAGTTAAATTATGTTGATGATAATGCAACATATATTTAATTTAATATAAATGAATAATTTGTTGTTTTATTAAACAACAATGATCATGGCCATTGATTGAAAACACAAATCAATCTAACCATTGATTTTGTATATCCCATGGATTGTCATCCATTGACACCCAAACTAATATATAAGAAGGGCTAGCCCTAGGCCTTGAAATACACGTCTACTCTCTCTCTCTTGACTCTCATTCTCACGCCATCTCTCTCTCTAAGGGTGGTCGTCCACCTTAAGATCTTGAGAGAATTGCAATTGTAGTTACGCCATTGTGTTGTCGCCTCGATTGCTTGTGGATATCCGTCTTCTTTGGAGCTTCTTGCACTAGAAGGAGATATCGGATTTCGTTTGATGAAATCAAGAGATTCAAGTCTTGGATCTTCATCATGGATTGCGGGATGCATGCATCTCATCATCGTGCTCGCAAGTGCCATCTTTGTGGATCGGACTTGAGTCAGGAGGATCTATTACTTTAAAGATCAAGTGATCGCAACCACGCTTCAAGATGTATTTATAATACTTTGCGGTTAGATGAAACGATCCAAGAAATGGTCTTGAGATCTTGTGGTTTCATCTTATGATTTAAATTTTTTTAAAATTTCGCTGCACCAAGCGACTAATGCGACTAGTCACTCCAATCGCATTAGATGCGACCATCACGCTTCCGTGATGTGCTTAAGGATTTCCCCATATCCTTTACCTACAAATTCCATTGACATCCATAATGATAGATCATATGATGTTCTACAAGCTGTAATTTTTAAAATGAAAAATGGTGATAAAATGTGACTCAACAAGGACTCAAACACGAGGTTCTAAGTGCAACTCAAAATAAATTAAAAATAAACAAAAATGTGAATAAATGTAATTATTAGGATCCTGGGGATCTTTATGCAAATTTTCCTAGGGGCATGTGCACAACTGCGGAGAAGATATCCAGGTTGAGGATGAAGGCGGTGTTCTGTAGTGTAAATGGATGGCGGATCGGGTAAGGCGAAGGGGCAATGTCACTTGCATAAGCATGCCAGGATAGCTAATCATGTGCTCGGTGAGGTGGTGTTGGGGTGTGATGAGGCGATGGGGCCAAGTGATGAAGTAGGAGCCGTTGGAGGTAGCAGTGGAGCAAAAGGTGTGGCGGATTGGAAGTGGGGAGAGCAGAGTAAGTTTGTCGTGATCGATGGGGATGGAAGGAGAGAGTGGAACGGACGCGTGGCTCCTCAATGGAGTTAATGAAAAGGAACACGTACGGTAGAAAACTGTGGGAGGAAGAATGGGAAGCGGAGAGGTGATGAATGTGGAACGATAGTCTAGCTCGGGTAAGAAGGAAAAAGTAGAGATAAAGCGGGATGACGAGTGTGATTGAGGGAACAAGGGAATGTAGTAAAATAGAGGAATGGGAGAAGAAGCAGATAGAAGAATAGATAGAGGAGAAGGAAGAAGGAAAGAAAGGCAGAAGTTACCTGGGTAGGAGGATGATATCCTGATGGTGGCCAACACAAGTCTCAACCATGGTTATCGCCTCGAAGATCTCAGAGTTCGAGAGCCTCTTAAGATTCACAACTACTAGATCAGAGTTGTAGCAGTGAGGAGGGGAACTCGCTGGATTCCGTCGAAAGGGAGCACATTCGTTGCTCAATGGTGAATTCCCTCCCTTGATATCACCAAGGAAGAAGCGGAGCTTGGTGCCCAAGCATTTGAAAATGGAGAATGTCGAGTAACAGGGGCAGAGGTCGGTCTTTTAAAGGTGGTTATCATGTGGTTGTTGGAGACGTGGGGGACACACGCGAGGTGGAGAGGGAAGAGGGGGCAAGATGTAGGAGGTGGTGCAACTGTTGTGGGAGAGGGAACATGGGTCCTACGGCTGGCGGTTGCGAGGAAAGAGAGAAGGTCGTGCGTACGGGGGGGTGCGGTTTGGTCACCCCTTCTCCTGCAAGAAACGAGAGATTGAAGACAGAGTTTAGAGAGAGATAAGGATTAAAAAACAAAATGATCTGAGCCATTGGATGAAGCACCCTTCATCCAACGGTCCAAATCAGAGGAGGCAGAGAGAGTAGGTGGGAAAGGGGGAGGTGATACGTGGTAGCTCTAGGAGCCACGCAATGTCATTCCTTGAAAAATTAGAGTTAATCAAATGAAAAATCAATAAAAAATGTCCTCAAAACAAAAAACTTCCTTTTTGAAAGTTGTTCATCTCGACGAGATCTACAACTTTCGTGAAGATACTAAGACGAAAATACATCATATGTACGAAGTATATTTTTAGGGTACCTTATAGGTATAAATGTTGTATTTTATTTTTACAGATTTTTTTGTCATTTTTATAGGAGAAAAATAAAATAAGGTTAGAGAAAATACAAAAGTAATATTTACAACTTACTCTAACTTTTTTGGATTTTTATTTCAGATCATGAATAAATGCAGTGGAGATGGGTGAAAGTACATGCTTCTGACTAAGCACATCTAAGCTCTTTGTGCCTAGGGGTCCACATTCCATCTGGCCTTGCACTTCGATTCCCCGATCTGAGTTTGAACTAGATTGTTATAGTTGCTCACAGGTTCGGGATAGAGATGAATCTTGAAAGCATTGTAAAAAAGAGGAATCAAGGTAGTACCGTAAAAATAAGGGATCGGGAGCTGAGTCGTACTGGTACTAAGGCTTTGGTGTCAGCGATCGGGTGCCGTAGAGCCCACGGAACAGTGTGTAAAGATGAGGGCGACAC
Organism: Ottelia alismoides; assembly: GCA_037367405.1. NCBI lineage: Eukaryota > Viridiplantae > Streptophyta > Magnoliopsida > Alismatales > Hydrocharitaceae > Ottelia > Ottelia alismoides. The sequence goes on along the minus strand of JAZKJV010011648.1, from coordinate 531,098 downwards.
GTGTAGAGATTCAAGCAAGGTCGTTGAGATGAGCTAAGGAAAAATGGTCGGGACTACCTATTAGCAACAACAGTTTCCAGCAAGCTGATCTTTGCATCGAGTTCTGCCTTGTAGGAAGACACTTAATTAAGAAAATAAAAGATAAAACTGAAGGGTATTTTGGTTAATATGTACAAAATACAATAGGGGCCCCAAATCCAAGTTTCACATATGATCCCCAATTTTGATGAAATTCGTCTTGTTCTGAAGGTCTTTGAATGTATATTATTTTGAAATGAGTAGATCTAAATCAGATATTATATGAAAGAAATATTTGCATTTAAAGGTTCTTGGTCTCAAACTCATATTAGGGTTTTATTGGACAATTTTACTAGTATTTTTTTGATATTTTTCTTTTATTAGTTTAGTAATATATACACTATAGAGTTGATTTTATTGGATTTTGGAGTTAGTATAAAATAGATACAAATAGGGTGAAGTTAGATATTATACAAGTGAATATATAAAAGGAATTTTAGGCTTCTTATTTATGATATAATACATATATTATTTACACATGTATGAATGCTAATAATGCAATATAAATGGAAATATGCAACTAATTACTGGGGAACAAAGTTATATTTACAACTTTTAGAGTGATGAATCACATATTCCTCGACCCTATTCCTAAACCTTGCTCATCCCTGAGTAATTAAAATGAAATGCAAAAGTGAAATGAAATTGGGATTTATACTAAGGTCATGAACACAAGGTGAAATTTGAGCTCAACTCAACTTCTGGATTAATAATGTGGTAGAACCTTATTGGGATCTAAATTTAAAACCTAACAACCCTTAAGTTCCACAAGTCACTTATTCAAGTCACCTGAACAGTCATGTTAGAATAAATCCTCAAACGCAAATTCTGATGACTATGAATCTTACTTGTACTGTGCAAGTGAAATATAGCTCTCCACATCAGAATGGAAAAGAACCAACCTCCTCTAACAAGTTAACTCTGATTCCCCAATCTAGCAACTCTTTCCTCAAGGAGAGGGGTGGTCCATTCTAAGATCAAGTGCGACAAGCTCAAGAAGAGAGCATAGGAAAGAAAATGGACTTTGACCATTGTAGTCAAATATCTGTGGAGCTTGACCAGTGTTTCCAAGTCTCTAGTGATAGGATTCCATGGTATGAGACTTTGAAGCATATGTCTTGGTAATATACACTCCGACAGTCATTTTATTTTCATTAAAGCATGTCTACATTTTTTGGAGTTCTCTTTTTTCTTTTCTTTTCTTTTTGTTGACTTATACAAGGTGCATCATGTACATTAGAACTTTTTCTTCTTGAGCTAGTTAACTATACCTCTTTTTAAGCATTATTGCAACCTACAACATCTCGTCATTATACGTCGACACCACTAGACTAGGTTAAGATGCACTACCCTCCCTAGAGGAGGATGGATGTTTCCACCTGTGTGGTACTCCAAGCCAATGGATTCTACCTCCTCACCACCTAATCAATGAAGAGCTATGTGCATGGTGCTCGTCCAAGTTAGGTCACTATATAAGAGAACAGTGTGTGTATGAAATATTCTACTTAGACCAATCAAGATGACATTTGAACATAGACTTGCGGACTCAAAGAATTAAGTCACTCGACTCGAAAAATCTTAACTCCGGTTCCCATAAGGTTCCACTGAAATTAGGTAGACTAAGGTCAAATCAAATCCATCCTATAATTGTATTCATAACTTGGTTCAGAACCCACTAACATCTGACTTTGCATATGTTAGATATGCAGATGAGATGCATATGACATGATATAGAGATGAATGAAGTGCAAGACACATTTTTTTTGAAATGCAGGATGATATGCAAAAGTAAATAAGAAGCCTTTTTTTGAAATCCCTTTTTTTAAAAAATCGGTATACCTCTTATTTTACAAAAAAATTATAAAATTAGTTTTTTAGAAGAATTTAACATCTTTATACACTAGTATTGTACGTATTCTACAATACATACCATACACGTATACATGAATTTTACAAAAAGTTTTTTTTTCAATTTTTATCCACCACGTAATTATTGCATAATATATACAAAAATACACGAAAATATGCGAAAGGATGAGCTATGGGTAAAGTATATATAAAATATATATATGCCCCCTATACTTAGCATGTGTTATGTCCTCAGAGCACGAGAAGCGAGGAAATAGACATAGCTTGTGCTAAGCGTAGGAGAGCTAAAATAACAAAAAGTATAAAAGTCGCGCTACCCCCCACCCCCCATACTTAGGCTTTGACAGCCTAAGGGTAGAAGGAGGTGAAAAATAGGGCAGGCGAGGTTAAGAGTGGAAATGGATGAGCATATATACATGATGAGCATCAGTCCCCCCAATATTTAGGCTCTGGTCATTCTATGTCTAGGACAGAATTGAGTGTAAGAATCGATGTGATCTTGAGAATGTATAGAGAATGGTGAAGAGACTCGGGTCACTCTCCCCCTTATACTTAGGATATGGTCATCTAAGTATATCCCTAAAATGAAACGATATGGAGCCGGGGCGAGTGATTAACATCACTAGGGAGGGAGGGAATAAAAATATATACAAGGAGGAGTGAGAATCTACAAGGATCGAAAAGGTTTGTGACAAACCTTTTTACGGGATCGAGGAGGTGGATAATATACATATGTGTCGCTGTCAGAATCATCCTTGTATGAATTATAGTAAGGTGTAGGGATCACCCAACAAGGTCCAACACACGGTTGCTTGCTCATATATGGCTCAAGAACAACCAAACTAAGCTCACTCATATAAACCACATCATCTGGACCCGATGAGGATTCCTCCAAAAATTCCTTCCCCATTACATTGAAGGAAACTTCTTAGTCGGTTTTCTATAACCTGAATCATTGAGAGAGAGAGAGGAGAGTGACGCACCTTGAGGAGTTTGAGGGAACACCTCAAGGAATTAATTCTTGACTTCCTTTCACTAGATGACCGACTAGAGGAAGTACCAACCGTGTTTTTGGGTGGGGTCAATTCAGTCCTGGTTGTCTTCTTTGAAGGTTCAGGATGTGGTGCGGTGCTGACCATAGGTTCCTCATCTGACAAATCACCATATAGATTGTAATATTCCTGAAGGGTCAGCACACATTTTGGGGGAGGTGTATGTGATCCCAGTTGGCTTGACACTAGGTGTGATGAAAGCAGTGGGAGTCAATGATGTGTGGAGGGTTTGGGATCCGATGGTCGGCTCGATAGTCGATATCTCGGGTCTAGCAGAGAGGAGGGACTCATCTACCTCTTGATGGTCACGACTGTCAATAAATCTATTGGTTACCTTAGAGTAGAGTGTGACAAAGAATGGATGCGGTCGGAGTGCTCTCCATACTGTAAAATCGATCTCCTTTGTCTCAAAATCTATAGTCCCCTTAGTCGAGGCTAAGAATGGCTTCCCGAGAATAATAGGAGATTGGGAAAAACTCTCCTCGATGCTTAAAGTCAATGACCATGAAGTCTACCTGGAGTAGAGCACCTTGGAAAGTAATGATGACTGGAATGGTTCCTCTCAACCATTTTATAGATCGATTAGCTAGCTGAACGATCTCTCTCGACTTTCTGATTAGCCTGAGTTTAACCTCTTGTCAAACACAATGGTTGGGAGGATATTTATCGGTGAGTCATCATTGATTCTGGAAAGGGAAAAGGTAGTGTCTTTAATTTCACATTCAACCCTAGGTATCTGCTCCACTCTACGTCTTTTGGTCTTTCTCCCCAACACCAAGGAGCTGGCCATAGACACTTTGTGTCTTTCAGTCCTTGTCCTCTTCTTGCCCAACCTTTTATGCATCAATTTACTCCTCACAAATCATTTGAGGTCAGGTAAGTGATCTATGGCCTTTAATAAGCGAAGGTTAAAAATAAATTCTTCATCAAGTGCTTCCCTTAGAGCAGGATCCAATTTTTTAGGTCTTCTTCATTTTCTATTTTATGAATTTTTCTTATTTTTCAATGTTTTTGATGTTTTTGAGATTTTTTATTTTTTTGTTGTTTTGAATAGGTGAAGGAGGGGAAGGTAAGTGGTTAGTAGAAGAGATAGGTAGAATGGACTCCAGTTGTACAGTGTGTGTGTTTTTCTTTGGATCTTCCAAGTTTTCAACATTGAATCTGCTTATTCCATTCTCCACTTCCATACATGAGCTGGAATTAATTGAAATGATTCAGTCGATGACATTTATAAGTTTATCATCAATGAATTCATATCTCTTCACAACCCTAGAAATGTTATCCTCCAAAGAGTCCTCATAACAAATCATTGAAGCAGTTTGTCTACTCGAAGGATATTGCAGAGATCTTGAAGTCTCATACTCCACATGCCTAGACTTTGGCATGAAATACTGGGTCGAGTATGGATTATACCAATGGAAGATATTTGTCGGAGCCTCGACTAATGGAGTCAATGAACAGGGGGATGGTACGTCTAACTCATGATTCCGAGCCCTTGAATGTATAGGCTTTCCGAATGAAGGCTGGTCAATGTGGGCTTGATTACTAATGTTAATCAAGTCAGGAAGATCATATGATGCAGTCCTCTCCATTCTATTTGTTTGATCGACCATGTTATGCATTAAGGTCATGTTCAGGTGTGTATATGTGAATGGTTGTCTTGTCCCAACATGAGATGGGAATGAGGTTTGTGGGGGCACATAATTCTACCAATTATTCATCCCAACAGTGGCGTGCTCTACAAATTGTTCATTTATTATTGCAAGTGATCGACTATACGATGAATTAGCCCAGGTTAGAAGTGGGTCAGGTGTGTAAGAAGGTGGGGTAGGTAAGAAGTATAAAGAAGTGGGGAAGTCAGACAAAGTTCTGACTTCACGATTTGGATGGGGGTATGAAGAGGAATAAGAAGGTGAAGATGATCGAATTATGGCCGAAGAGGAGTGAACTGAATATGATGATCAACATCCCGACGTCTTGAAGAAGAATGGATGATTATAAGTGGATCGAGCTAGAAAACGTGCAAGTAGACACGATAACACGCACAGATAGACATAAAACAAATGCAAGAGCAAACCCCAAATTCACCAACTCAATACATGAGGTTCATAAAGGTTCAACTGAATTATCTTGTTAGTTTTAGTTGGTAACAAATACATGTCTTGAAAGATTAACAAGTTGTTGGATGCTTGTTCTTCCCTACAAATTTTCTCGATTCTTATGAAACCCATTTCAGCCAGTATAGGAGTAAGTGCAGACCGTATAAATACGAATAGTCATTTCTTAAGGGCAAAGCCTTATAAGGCATCCTCTAAACCTCCCACTATGTTAAGGAAATCCAGACCATTTATCGGCTACCCTCAGATTTTCACTAAAAAGTGGCTAATCATTTTGAACCAGTAGTCTTTATGAAAATCCTGGCTTTGACTCTACCCTAGTGTCATCTCTCTCTCTCACTTGCAAGTAAATTCAGACAATGAGAAGTTGCTCTCCTGCAAACAAGGGTTAATTTTATTCAATTTTTTGATCCAATTCTATTAGCAGTCCCGATTGTAGGTTAGATTACCATTGAATTAAATCTGCCACACAAGGCACGCCTAACGAGTAGTCATGATTTCTTTTTTATCCTATGTTTGAAACCAAGGGAAGGGAGCTGAGAAAATCTGATGCAATGAAAAAAATCAATGATGCATGTCCAGTTCAGAAGACTTATAGTGGTCCTCACTCTCTACATGTGGGATGCAATGCAGAATTGAAATTTTTTATGCTATATGAAATGCAAGCTTGAGAATCATTCCTAGAATGGCAGTTATATTAATGAATGATGAACAAATTAATTTTGACTAATAGATCTCTAGTCTAAGTGTGTCTTGTTTAAGTCTGATGTGTTGTCTTATAGAGTGCAAGCACAAGCAAATTTTAAATCGAACTACCGGCTGCCTATTATAATTTGACCACTCCAGTTGAGATCCACCCTCAGCAGAGAGTGAAATAGGTATTGGCACACCACATAATACTCTCCAAGTGTCCAGTTACACACCCGAGATCCTAAACAAAATCCGCTAGAAATGTAAAATTATTACAAATTAATTTAAAAATGGAAAATAACCTTAGACTCTACACTCTCCCACGACTTGACTCGATCTTAATTTTTAATGTGAATCTTTCAGTCAGCTTTCCAACAGAAAGAGTCGACCTCCGAAGATGCTAAGATGCTCGGCCACCTAAGCGATCACTCCATAGTGTTGGGTCGCTCATATAAAAACAAGATGGTGGTCAGAGGGATAGACTCAACAAATAATACATAATAAATAGAAAATGCTGGAAAATAAATTGAGAAATATTCACAAGAAGAATCGAGTGTCAGACTACCCGGGGGTTGAAAAACTAAAATCAAGATTTTTTGAAAATTAACCTAAGCCATGCCTCCCCGGTAATGGCATCATTTAATGGACCCGATGATTACTTTTTTAATTTAATCAAATTAACGATTCAAAGATGTTCGTTCATTGCAGTCAGGCAAAATCGGATCAATCAAAAACCACTTAATTTATTTCTCATTTAAAATCAAGCGATCAATTTTTTTACTTGGGCAAGGCCAAGGTCAAACTCAGGGAGGCCACTATCTCCTTAGATTGGTTTTTATACGTTCTAGAATCAGGTTTTCATAGAGGTATTTTTTAAATTTTCAAATCCAATAAATGATTGACATGCAATTTTGACTAAGTTCGGGGACTAGAATGTAAACTACATTCAAACAGTGTCCAAAACTCTCAAACTTGTCCTAAATGTGAATTTTGATGAAATTAAACTAGTGTAATTTTTGTAATTTTTGGATGCAAGATGAATTAATTAGGAATTAAAAATGCAAACTAGGTAATTTTTAGTACAATAATTTTAATATATAACAAACCTAATTATTCTTAGGAAATAAAATTATCATAGATGTTTCTAATGGTGATCTATCTGGGAAAAGTTCTAAACCCAAAAAAATCTGACTTTTCAATATACTGAAAATTAATTATTTTAATCACCAAACATTTTATTGCGATCGCAATGTATGTGCACATGTGATGAAAGTTTGTTACAATGTAGAACAACTTAAACTCTATCTACTGTGATTTTTTAAGAATTTTCAAAGCAAAGATAAATTTAAGATTAATTTCAGAACACACAGTGGGGAAAATATGTCATTTTTAACCAAATAATTATATTAAATAAATCATGTCTCCTAAAAATTCCATTAACCTCTACAATGATAGATCATAAGGATTCCTACAGGTTGCAATTTTTAAATTGATAAAATGATGATAAAATTTGACTCAAACAGAAACTCAACATGAGGTTCTAAGTACAACACAGAATAAATTAAAAAATAAAGAAAAATACGAATGAATGTAATTACCAAGATCCTGGGCGGTCTTTACGCAAATATTCCTGGGGGCACGTGGATAGAACGTGCCCTGGAGTGGGTTGAAATACGTCAATAATAGAGAGAAGGATGAGGGTTCTTCTACAATATCCACCACCCCTCAGGTGTGAAGCACGTGAGGGATATTCGATCCTTAGCAGTGGAAGAGATGATGACACCCTTGGCAGAGGTAGAGCTCCTCTTGTGGAGGAGGGTACTAGTTTGATGAAGAATAGGGGCCTCCAGGGAGAGGCTACATCAGGGAAGAAAATCGGGGTGACCTCAGTACAGGTGGCAAAAGAGCTCATCTCTGTTGGCGTTGGGAGCAAGACCCTAGGGTTGGAAGAGGGGTGGAGGATTTCGACTGCAGGTTGGCGGAGATGGCGTTGACAAAAGTCAAAGCAGGTGTCCGAGGTGAAGCTCGACGAAGATTCTGTGGTTATCATTCGTGGCAGTGTTGAAGATGAGAACCCTAGAGGTGGATCCTCCCGGATGTATTGCATGAGCTAGGAAATAAAGGCACAACTACGGAGAAGATCTCCTGGTTGAGGACGAAGGCGGTTCTCTGGAGTGGTAGATGGGTGGTAGATCACCCGAGGTGGAGGGGCGAGCTCACTTGAGGAAGCACGTTAGGAGGGCTCATTGTGTTCTCGATTAGGTTGTGTTGGGGTATGATGATGTGATGTGGCCAAGGGGCGAAGCAGGGGCCGTTGGAGGTAGCAGTAGAGCGCAAGGCATGGCAGTCTGGAAGTGGGGGAGCAGAGTAGGATCTATGTGATCGATGGGGATGGAAGGAGAGGGTTGGAACAGATGTACGGCTCCTCGATGGAGTTGATGGAAAGGAGCATGTATGGTCAAAGATTGTGGGAGGAAGTACAGGAAGTAAAGATGTGATGAAGGTGGAGCAATAGTATAGCTTGGGGAAGAAGGAGAAGGTGGAGACGAAGCGAGATGATGGGTGCGATTGAGGAAACATGGGAATGCAATGGAAATAGAGGAATGAGAGAATAAGGGGATAGAAGATAGAGAGAGAAGGGAGAAGAAAAGAAAGGAAGAAGTCACCTGGGTTGAAGGAGGATCTCATGATGGTGGTCGACATGAGTCTCCGTCGTGGTTATTGCCTCAAAGAGCACGGAGGTCAAGAGGCTTTGATGCTTCGCAACTACCAGACCAAAGTTGTAGCTGGGAGGAGGTGAACTCGCTGGACTCGCCGGTTGGGAGCACGATCGTTGCTCAACCATGAATTCCCTCCCTTTATGTCACAAAGGAAGAATCAGATCTCGATGCCATAGCATTTGAAAATGACATATTTCGAGTAATGGGAGCGCAGATCGGTCTTTTAATGGTGGTTAGCATGTGGTTACTGACAGCGTGGGGGATGCGTGCAAGGTGGAGAGGGAAGAGTGGGCTAGAATGCAGGAGGTGGTGCGATGGTTTTGGGAGAAGGAACACAGGTCCTGCGGCTGGAGGTTGTGAGGAGAGAGAGAAAAGGCCACGTGCAGGGGGGTGCGATTAGGTCATCGCTCCTCCTGCAAGAAACAGGGGATTGAAGATAAGAGTTTAGAGAGAGAGAGAGAGAAAGATTAAAAAAAATGAAATGATCTGAGCCGTTGGATGGAGCACCCTTCTTCAAATGGTCCAAATCAGAGGAGGCAAAGACAATAAGTGGGGAAAGGAGGAGGTGACATGTGGCAGGTCCATGAGCTTCCATATGTCGCTCCCTGAACAATCAAAGTTTAAATTAAATGAAAAATCAGTAAAAAAATAGCAGTTGACCTCAAAATGAAAAAGTTTCTTTATGGAAGTTGTTCATCTCAACAAGATCTACAATTTTCTTGAAGAGACAAGACCAAAATACATCATATTTACAAAGTGAATTTTTGGGGTTCCATATAGGTATAAGATACCGTATTATATTTTTGCTGATTTTTTTTGTCATTTTTGAATAAGAGAAAAATCAAAATAAGTTTAGAGAAAATACAAAAGGAATATTTACAACTTACTCTGATTTTTTTATTCTAAAAATCAAGAAAATAAAGATAAAACTGAAGGGTATTTTAGTCAATATGTATAATATAAAATAGGGGCCTGAAACCCAAGTTTCACATACGATCTCCATTTTATGAAATTTATCTTATTTTTAAGGTCTTTGTATGTATATTACTTTAAGTGAGTAGACCTAAATCGGATACTATATGAGAAAAGTATATGCAATTTATGGTTCTCGGTGGATCCGGGGCACAAGCTGGAGAAGGACGGAGTTCAATGAAGGAGGTGAGCATCCTAGGGGCACAGGCAGACGTCGATGGCCTATGAAAGGAAGGTTTGTCCGAGTGGAGAGTGGTGAAAGGGTGCTGGTGGACGTAAGATGGGTGGTGATGATGATAGGGAAGGTGTGGTGTGAAAGACAATGTAGATGGTCACATTGTGGCATGGCCGAGGGTGATGAGGGAAGGTGTGATGAAAGGCAATGTGGACGGTCACCTTGTGGCACGGCTAAAACACCCAGAAATTATCCTAGTTAATTTGGAAGAATTAACGTTGATTAAAAGATGTTTTAATTTCGTTGCAGTCGGGAAAAAATGAATCAATCAAAAACCACTTAATTAATTTTATAATTAAACGTAAGTGGTCAATTTTTTTAATTGGGAAAGCCCAAGGTCGAACTCAGGGATGCAATTTTCTCTTTATATTTAAGTTTATCCGACAAAGAATCAGGTTTTCAAAGAGGTTTTTTTTAATTTTTAAAATGCAAGTTAGAGATGCAGTGTAATTTCTGGCTAGTTTAAAGGACAAAAATGTAATTTTCGATCAATTCGAGTCCAAAAATCCCCAAACGTGGATAGAAATTGAATAACGATGAAATTAAACTACTATAATTTTTTTGGAATTTTCTGAATCAATGCTAATTTTCTATGAATTAAAAATGTAGACTAGTTGGTTTTCAGTGAATTAGATTTAATAAATACCAAACATTAGTATTTTCCAAAAATTAAATTATCCTAGATAGAACTATATAAGAGAAATCCAGAACAATTTTAAAACCTAAAAATACTATATGAGGAATTATAAAAAATAATTACTAATTCACCATTTCATTTATTTTAACCTTTATATACATGCAAATGTGATGAAATATGTGGACAATATAAAATAGCCTAAAATATTATTATAAATTTTTAGGTATTTTTTGATCAACGAATAATTAAATATCAATTTAAGAGCCTTAAATAGGTAAACTACATAAGTTTTCACCAACTTAATTGTAGTAAATAATTCTCCGATAGCAAAAAAATGTAAATAAATACTCCTTGGATAGATAATGCGTTGCTCTACAATCTACTATTTTTGTAATAAAAAATTATGCTAAATGAATATTCAAATTATAGGACAAATGTAGGGGTCTAATTGCAAATATATAATTGAAAATGAAAAGAAATAGAGCACAAAGCTCTTCTTTAATTACCTAGATAGCAGAGGGTTTCTCTGCAATTTTCCCCGGGAGGAGGTTGCTGCACACGTGCCCTGGCTGGGGAGAATCTGCACGTGATTGACAGCACTATGAGGGTTTTTATGCAAACGTTTCACCTCCTCACCTGTTAATGTTGATCTTTCAGGGTTATTAGCGCAAATAACCTCAGGGCTCATGTGCCTTGTACGTAAGGTTGGAATTAACAAGGAAGACTAGGGGGCACATCGCATAAGGTGGTGAAGGGCAGGCTGCTTCCTTACCGTAAGGGGCGACGCCTAGACGAGGCCGTGGAGAGCTACTAGGTAGTTACGCGCAAGGTGGTGGTCGTGGGTTGCTGCGGGTCTGGCATAGGCAGGCGTCGAGGTTGCTTCTCCCTTGTCGACTGCAGGTGGAGCAGAGAAAGGTAGCAGTGTTGGTGGGCACGGCTAATGGCAGTGCTGGTGTGGTGGTGGTCGTGCGAGGAGTTCCAAGCGGTAGCGCATAGCTATGCACAGATGATGGAGTGATGGCCTGCTAGCGGTGGATTGGAAACGAGCCAAGGGCTCTTTTGAGGAGGGACAGAAGTCATGGGTGGTGCGGGTGATGCAGTGGCCTGAAGCTTCTCGCAGGGCCGCTCGCGTGTAGGAGCAAGGAGGAATGCTCCACCCAATGGAACTACAGCTATGTGATGTGAAGCCAAAAGGTGGTGATGCTCCAGTTGTGGCGCAGTAGGTTGTCGTAGGCGGTTTGCTAATTTGCTCCTCTGGTGGTGTTAGAAGTGTTGCAGCTTCGTCAGCGGAGCTCAGATGGTCGACACACAACCACCCTGAGCTGATGGGATTTCTTTGCTAGTCTTGTTGTAACGGAACGGGTCGTGACGACCGACAGAAGCATGCAATTATAGATCGCACGACCGAACCGTTACCAAACACTTGCATGGTATTCAATGAGCAGAGAAAATAATCATTCTCGAATAAAGTCCATTACTCTATAGATTTCCGTTATTACACTCTAAGAAGGAAATTGCAAAATAGACTACGAAATAAAATAACATAATAAAGTTCCAGTGGGCATATTGACATCCCTTCATAAACAATCCCTCCATCGTCCGTACCAGATCAACTTCACAAAGATGGGTAGTTCCTTGGACTAGAAGTTAAATCACAGCTCGTGCTCTCCTGAAAAAATAACAACACATGTCATGAGCTAACGCTCAGTATGTGCCGAGTTGGGGTCAAGCCGGCTAGCGCGGAAAACAAGTCTCCCTATGCTAACTCTAAACCATTAAAACATAATCTCTTCTCTACAATGAATTATCAATACAACTATACAATTTGCATAATTATCTTATTGCATATGAAACTGACTTGTTCACATGTACCATCATTATGTGACTCATAATTTCACATAAACACGCATACGGAAGGTATTCCTTGTGAAGACTTTCGTTAAAGCCATAATTACATATATAACAATAAAGTTTGCCATATTTGCATATACGCCTTAACATTTTCATAATTTTCACTTATACCCTCAGAACTTTTCTGTAGTTGCATATATGCCCCAGAATAATCATAACACTTGCATAATGCCATTACTTGGCCATAGTTGCACACATGTGCCTTAGCAATTTCAGAAACTGTACACATACCATTTGTTTGTTTAGTGGTTAAAGTTGTCTTAATTGTTACTTCTTAATGGCTTTGGTGGCTTTGCTGGCTTTGGTGGATTTTCCGCTGGCACAAGCGGTTCATGACATACATGACAGTGTAGCTACAACTGTAGAGGACTTATCTTTTGCCTCAATCGGTTCCTTGAACCATACGCCCCATGCGGCGTGGCCCCTTGGGCCTACGATAATTGGACTCTAGAGGTGGCTCCCACCATTAGGTGTAGCACTTAGCTCCGCCTATCGTTATCATGCCATTATTCATTTTACAAAAATCCAATCTTTTTTTATACATTTTCCACAACATTGAGAAGATCTCTTCACAATTTAAGTCAGTGCCAATACTTAATTATTTTCTTTAATGACTTGATCACTTCAATGACTATCGTTGAACAACACTTAAACCTTTGAACAATACATACATATTTTATCATAAAATGGGTAATTAAATTCTAAATCTGAAATGGTGTATAGAATTGTCTGATACATAATACAATACGGTGTATATTTAAGGTTACACAAGTATCATTCATATCACTAGTAACAGGTTAATACCACGTGTACTAAAGTTACAGACCTAGACTAACTCCGTGACCTTCAATGGTATGGATGAGAGATGTTCACTTTAAATGCACGTTTTTACACTGCTAACATGTGCAACGAATCTTGAAAGTCCAACAAAATTCTATTAGTTTATTAACATGTTTTATTTATATCTCCATCCGTTTATTATCCTCTAAGGGTATTTGTCTAAAAACCACATGATTTTATGATTCACAGATTCTCAACGTACAAAAAAACCTATTATTGGAGATAACTTAACTTTCTGGTTTACAGAGAAATGCTTCAATAGATCCAAAAAAAAATCGATATGCCCTCTTAGATTTTTGCTAATTAATTAATACAAGTGAATATACGTATCAGTGATATTCTTAAATATATCAAATCCCAATAAAAAATGCAATCCGTGATCAGGCATGTATGGATCAACCTATACACAAAATAAATATTAGGTGTAGGTTCGAAAATAACAAAAGATCCATATATATAATCTTGGAAGGCATGAAATGAAATATAAGAACTTGAAGATACACATTTTCAATGTATGTCATATGCAGTATAATAACATTATGTTTCATAAATCAACATGCTAATGTTTTTGAAAACCAAAATCCATGTTTACCTTAGGTGCGTTAGCAACACTAAGCAAGAAATCCAAAAGAACGTGTACAACAATATTTGTCTTACTTACGATATAATGTTCCTATATGTTCGACACATACCTCAAAATTGACGAAAAGTATCTACGAAATCTCTACGAGCCTCCCCTTGCTCCGGATCGTCGTCGACGTCCCCTGCGATGTGAATAAATCTCTCGATGAAAATCTCTTTCTCTAACTCTCCCTCTCTCCTTCTCTCCCTCTCTCTCTCTTGATTTTGCCAAGAATAAGTGACGTGGGGGGAAAGAACCTTTGGCCTTTTTAAGACCCTAAATAGGACAATCAATTGGCATTAATTCTAGAAATAAATCTATGCCATTAATAGAGAAAATAAAAAGGCAATATGGCTGGAAAAAATCTCCAGCCGTTACAATGTACCCTCCTAAAAAAAATTTCGTCCTCGAAATTTCTTGATAAAGGATCACACCGAAAAGTTGTGGATGCTTCTTTCGCATTTCGCTCTCCAGCTCCCAGGTGGCTTCCTCCTTCTGGTGATTCTGCCAGAGGACCTTGACCATCGGAACTATACGTCGACGAAGCTGATGGTCTCTACGATCGACTATGCGAACAGGTTTCTCCTCAAAGGTGAGATTAGGCTGAATATCAAGAACCTCATGCTAGATAACGTGCGAAGGATCAAGAGTGTACTTCCTTAACATAGACACATGGAAAACATCATGTAGCTTTGAATATTGAGGTGGTAGTGCAACACGATACGCCACATCTCCGATTCGTTGTAGAATCTCAAAAGGTCCTATGTATCGAGGAGTAAGTTTCCCTTTCTTGCTGAATCGCAACACACCCTTGGTTGGGGAAATCTTTAAAAACACGTGATCTCCAACTGTAAAACTCAACTCCCTTCGATGACGATCTGCATAAGACTTCTACCTACTTTGAGTTGCCAACAATCTCTTCTTGATTAGCTCAACACCTTGCTTACTGATCTAGATTAGTTCCGGTCCCAAAATATGCTTCTCATCAACATCACTCCAACATGAGGGTGATCTGCAAGGTCTCCCATACAATGCCTCATAGGGAGCCATCTTGATGCTCGAATGATAATTGTTATTATAAGCAAAATCTAGAAGATATCTATCCCAGCTACCTGCAAAATCTAGAGCACAAACTCTCAACATATTTTCCAGTGTATGGATGGTCCTTTCTGATTGACCATCAGTCTGCGGGTGAAATGAAGTGTTGAACTTCAATTGAGTTCCCATAGCATCTTGAAAACTTGCACAACCGAGATGTGAATCTAGTGTCTTGATCTGACATAATTGATGTAGGTACGCCATGTAATTTGACGATTTCATTCACATATAATTCAGCTAGACTATCCATCGATTGATCCAGACAGATGGTTAAGAAATGTACCGATTTGGTTAATCGATCAACAATCACCCATATGGTGTCATGACGATGCTTCTCAACTATTTGTAGTCCATCCAAACCCATGATCGATCGATCACAACGAACGCAATAAGTGAGATAATCTGGTCTATAATCACTCTGATGGTATTATAATGGTGCATCCTGGTCTTAGATAAATCAATAACAAAATTCATGTGATATGCTTTAATTTCAATCTACTATATCCAAAGGTTGAACATGCCTTGATGTTTTCGGATGTTCAGTTTCAATCTATTGGCATATTAGGATTTTGGAAACAAATTCTACAATCTCTATCTTAAACGTTGCCCACTAGCAAGATCGTCGGATATCTTTAGATATTTATATCAAGTATGGACGAATAGTATACATCGATCTCTGAGATTCATATAATGTCTTCTGCTTTAATTTATTGTCACCAAGAATCCAAAATCTTTAATAGTATATCAAATTATCATTGATTCCATTAATAAAATCATATTATTCCTTCTTAAGTGTTTTGATTATTTTTGAAAAATCCGCATCCTTTCTGCTACTTTGATCCTTCAGATTACCTGAAAAATTTCTCGTTGTATCGATAATCTCATCAATCTATTAGAGAAAATATTATCATTGCTAACTCCAAGTCATGAGTAGGATACTCCAAGAGAAAAGTTGGATAGTTACTCTCTTATGATCTTAGATGGCGTGATGTATAATCAATACCTTTTCATAAAGTATGCATACTTTCTTTGTTAGATATATCAATGTGAACTACAAGACTCTAATGTATAATAGTAAACTTCATGTCAGGGTCATGGTCAACTTTTACTCCTTTTTTTTGAAAATTTCAATCACAATCGTACAAAATGTACAAACTTTGCATCCTTTCTAATGAGGCTTGTCATTATTCTAGTAATGTATAAGAAAGTTCTACATGAATCACCAATATGCCTTGTCACCCTAGAAATCCATGAATCTCTAAAATATTTCTCAACAGCCTCCAAGGTAATATAGCTTTCATCTTAATTCACCATCTTCAATGTCATCGATCAGTAGATAAGATAATAGTAAGGAATATGATTTTGTCCAACCCAATGTTACATTTATAGCACTTTACATAGAGCTAAGGATGACAAAAGGTTATAAATATAACATCGAGATGTTCTTGGTATCTCTCAATATCACCAAAGTATATAACATTGTCATCTACAATTATGATCATAATTTTATCATGATCTCCTCGGAAAAACTCTATTCATAAACTCTATAAAAGCTATAAGAGTACTTCTGAGATCAACATGCCTGATAAAATATTTCACAATGGCTAATCCTTAGTCTGGAAGCTATTTCTAGAATGTCTTTTTTTTCTTCCACTTATATGGTAACTCAGAAATATATTTATTTTAGAAAGATATTTTCTCTCCATAATCAAATCATTTATCCAGGATACTAGATATCAATCTCTCAAAATTACTTTCTTCATAGTTCAATAACCAATGCAGATACTATGTGACCTAACTTTCCTTATTCACAAAGTGAAAAATATTCTATGTGGAAAAAAACATCAAGTCACAGAGTCCCTTATCCAATTGTTATTGCAATCGATTCTCTTTAAATTCAATAGGTGTCATTCAATAAGGACTTTTCAAAGTTAATGCAGTCTATGTGATAACAACAATGGAGAATCCTCATGATGTAATAGAGTGATAATCCGGAAAGGCATGCAAAAGAAATATGAAACGTTGGAAGTTTCATGATGTAACCAAGCTGACTATGTACTAGGAGCTAACTGGGTATCTGGTGTAGTAATTAACCAACAGTTCACTAGCTTCTCATATGCTCTTATCATATTCTCATCCTTCTCCAACTCCGTAACTTTATCGCATACTCTTTGATCATGTTATTACCACGTCTAAGGTAAAATCACTTCAATCAATGGAGAATATCTCCGAGAAATAGATTCTATTATGTTCAGCCGGTTAATCTTTTGCCCTATCTTTTCGATACAATGCCCCAAACATTCTTCTCCTTATGGTAGTATGTAATCTCGAAAGTCATCTCCATTGAATGCATCGATCCAATACTTAACTTTTTCATACCATGTCTACCCTGTAGTATGAATGGATTGTTGAGAACAAAGACCTTCATTATAAATCCACCAAAGTTTTGTGCATGATATTTTCATTGCTGAGTCATAATTGTTACCAACTCTAGTAATTACTGACGTGTGTCCTTAGCAATCTCATTATTCAATGATAACTCGCGCTCTCGGACCACCTAAATTCTATAATGATAGATCCTCTTTTAGAAATCAAAGGGTCAACTAGTTGCATGTAATTCATAGGCTTGACTCTATTCATGTCAGTCTTGGGTCACTATCTATTGTGGATATCCTATGCCCAGAGGAACTCTAGCTCTGATACCATTTGTAACGGAACGGGTCGTGACGACCGACAGAAGCATGCAATTATAGATCGCACGACCGAACCGTTACCAAACACTTGCATGGTATTCAATGAGCAGAGAAAATAATCATTCTCGAATAAAGTCCATTACTCTATAGATTTCCGTTATTACACTCTAAGAAGGAAATTGCAAAATAGACTACGAAATAAAATAACATAATAATGTTCCAGTGGGCATATTGACATCCCTTCATAAACAATCCCTCCATCGTCCGTACCAGATCAACTTCACAAAGATGGGTAGTTCCTTGGACTAGAAGTTAAATCACAGCTCGTGCTCTCCTGAAAAAATAACAACACATGTCATGAGCTAACGCTCAGTATGTGCCGAGTTGGGGTCAAGCCGGCTAGCGCGGAAAACAAGTCTCCCTATGCTAACTCTAAACCATTAAAACATAATCTCTTCTCTACAATCAATTATCAATACAATTATACAATTTGCATAATTATCTTATTGCATATGAAACTGACTTGTTCACATGTACCATCATTATGTGACTCATAATTTCACATAAACACGCATACGGAAGGTATTCCTTGTGAAGACTTTCGTTAAAGCCATAATTACATATATACCAATAAAGTTTGCCATATTTGCATATACGCCTTAACATTTTCATAATTTTCACTTATACCCTCAGAATTTTTCTGTAGTTGCATATATGCCCCAGAACAATCATAACACTTGCACAATGCCATTACTTGGCCATAGTTGCACACATGTGCCTTAGCAATTTCAGAAACTGTACACATACCATTTGTTTGTTCAGTGGTTAAAGTTGTCTTAATTGTTACTTCTTAATGGCTTTGGTGGCTTTGCTGGCTTTGGTGGCTTTTCCGCTGGCACAAGCGGTTCATGACATACATGACAGTGTAGCTACAACTGTAGAGGACTTATCTTTTGCCTCAATCGGTTCCTTGAACCATACGCCCCATGCGGCGTGGCCCCTTGGGCCTACGATAATTGGACTCTAGAGGTGGCTCCCACCATTAGGTGTAGCACTTAGCTCCGCCTATCGTTATCATGCCATTATTCATTTTACAAAAATCCAATCTTTTTTTATACATTTTCCACAACATTGAGAAGATCTCTTCACAATTTAAGTCAGTGCCAATACTTAATTATTATCTTTAATGACTTGATCACTTCAATGACTATCGTTGAACAACACTTAAACCTTTGAACAATACATACATATTTTATCATAAAATGGGTAATTAAATTCTAAATCTGAAATGGTGTATAGAATTGTCTGATACATAATACAATACGGTGTATATTTAAGGTTACACAAGTATCATTCATATCACTAGTAACAGGTTAATACCACGTGTACTAAAGTTACAGACCTAGACTAACTCCGTGACCTTCAATGGTATGGATGAGAGATGTTCACTTTAAATGCACGTTTTTACACTGCTAACATGTGCAACGAATCTTGAAAGTCCAACAAAATTCTATTAGTTTATTAACATGTTTTATTTATATCTCCATCCGTTTATTATCCTCTAAGGGTATTTGTCTAAAAACCACATGATTTTATGATTCACAGATTCTCAACGTACAAAAAAACCTATTATTGGAGATAACTTAACTTTCTGGTTTACAGAGAAATGCTTCAATAGATCCGAAAAAAAATCGATATGCCCTCTTAGATTTTTGCTAATTAGTTAATACAAGTGAATATACGTATCAGTGATATTCTTAAATAGATCAAATCCCAATAAAAAATGCAATCCGTGATCAGGCATGTATGGATCAACCTATACACAAAATAAATATTAGGTGTAGGTTCGAAAATAACAAAAGATCCATATATATGATCTTGGAAGGCATGAAATGAAATATAAGAACTTGAAGATACACATTTTCAATGTATGTCATATGCAGTATAATAACATTATGTTTCATAAATCAACATGCTAATGTTTTTGAAAACCAAAATCCATGTTTACCTTAGGTGCGTTAGCAACACTAAGCAAGAAATCCAAAAGAACGTGTACAACAATATTTGTCTTACTTACGATATAATGTTCCTATATGTTCGACACATACCTCAAAATTGACGAAAAGTATCTACGAGATCTCTACGAGCCTCCCCTTGCTACGGATCGTCGCCGACGTCCCCTGCGATGTGAATAAATCTCTCGATGAAAATCTCTTTCTCTAACTCTCCCTCTCTCCTTCTCTCCCTCTCTCTCTCTTGATTTTGCCAAGCACAGGTGACGTGGGGGGAAAGAACCTTTTGCCTTTTTAAGACCCTAAATAGGACAATCAATTGGCATTAATTCTAGAAATAAATCTATGCCATTAATAGAGAAAATAAAAAGGCAATATGGCTGGAAAAAATCTCCAGCCGTTACACTTGTAGATGGATCAAAAGGGAGGAGACCGTGGCTGATCTCCAAATACTTGTCATGTCGTGGGTTGGAGCTCCTCAAGACCTGCAAGAGGGCAGTGGATGCTCGAGCAAAGATCTCGACTGCAGATGGATTATGGGAGCCGATTGTGGACAAGTGGTGGAATGGAGAGAAGGGTACGGGATGAAGGTCCTTACAGTTGAAGGGGGACGTACGACATGATACTCAGGTACCTACAGAACCTGAGATGATTCAAGGTGAGAGGTTACAAAAAACAAAGTTGATGAGTGGAAGTCATGTATGGTTTTGATTTCGGGTGGATGGTTTTGAAGAAAGAATATTATGGAAAGGGAAGGAGGAGGATAATAGTAGCAGAGAAATTAAAGAAGAGAATAAGATAATAAAAGATTACCTGGGTAGTCTCCTAGAGGGTGGGGAGCTACGCTCGATTCCGAGTTGTCGCCTCGAAAAGTCGAGCGAATGTCAACCTTGAAGCTTGGCAGCGATTTTTGAGAAAATTGCTTCTACGTGGGCGGTGCTCCACGGATCTCACCTAAAACTTGTTGTTTCTCGACCAGCTACGATGAAGCTTTTACCGACGATACATCAAAGGGGCTTAAGGCTCTTCTCTATGAGAATCCTAAAGCGCATCACGAAAGAGTGTTGATCGCATCGTATGCAATCGGGGCGACTAGTCGCACTAGTCGCGAGATGCATCGGAATTTAAAAAAAAAATAAATCAAGTGATGAAACAACATGATCATGAGAATATTTCTCGGATCGTTTCATCAAACCACAAAGTATAAGGAATACCTCTTGGAGCGTAGTTGTAGTCGTGAGATCCCAAACAAGAGATCCGCATGTCTTAAGTCCGATCCAGGAAGAACGCACTTGCGGGCGCGATGATGAAATGCGTTCCTCCCGCAATCCTCGATGAAGATCCAAGCAATGAATCCCCATATTTCGTCAAACGAAATCTGTCGTCTTCCTTTAGAGCAAGCAGTCCCAGAGAAGAAGGAGATCCTCGAGTCGTCGAAGGCGAAGGCGAGAGAGACTCTCCTTCTCAACACAAAGTAGACAGCCACTTTTTGGAGAAGAGAAAGAGAGAGGGAGAGAATGAGAGAGAGAGAGTAGTAGGCTTCTACAACTCTTAATTATGTACATTGAAAGGCTAGGTTAGCCCTCCAATTATATTAGTTTAGGATACAATGCCAATGGATCTCAATCCATGGGACACATATATCCAACGACCAAGCTGGTCTATGTATTAATCAATAGCCATGACTGTTGTTGGTTAAAAACCAACAATATTAATTTATATTTAAATCAAATATATGTTGCAACATTATCAACATAATTTAATTTAACATAAATTAATTATTAAGAGATAACAATATAACAAAGGGGAGATAACAAATTACCTCCTAAAAATGAGGGTGTGTCACCTTTGACTACGTCATTGGTGACGCCACCTCATTTGGTGGTTATTTATCTCCTTTTTATTTTATATTATTATTTCTCAATATATTTGTAAGAATCATTATCACAAAATTATGCACCAAATTAATTCCAAATTAATTTGTGAATATTTCAATCATGCCATTAAAAATATGTGAATCATAATCACAACCCAAACTAATTTGTAAATTACATTTCCAATTAATTAATTAATGTGAATCCAATCCACATTATTAATTAACAAATGCTATTTACAAAAATTCTCTCTCTTCAATATATGTATATTATAAATCATATTTATAATACACAAATATTAAGGATAGTATTATCCACATTCTCTATTCCTTGATAATAAATCCCATTTAATTATCTTGGATAATTATTCTCACAATATGAATCTCATTCAAATTATGCTTCAGAATTAAATCTCATTTAATCATCAAGTTCTCCTTGCTTGGATATGTAGCTCATCAAATGAATTATTCTTTAACCCCTTCAAGAATAATGTGCTTTCTCCGCAGATACTTGGAGATAAGGACAGGGCGATTGTATTGTTCCACGTATAGTGACTTGGATGTTGAGATCTCATTTCAAATACAGATCTTACGTACCTCCCACAGATGCTTGATTAAATCAAGACCACAAATCTAATCTTCTCATTGAATCTGAATCTCATTCAGACCAATGTCCAACACTTGGACCAAGATCAGATTGCTTCTCTACTGAGAGGAGTCACTAAAATCCAGACCTGTTTCATCACTCCCTCGGAATGGAAGCGTCATGGTTATACAATCGTTTATGATCACATCACCCTCAGGTATTCCCAATACCTGTACATCCTGCATACTGGAAGACCTATGATCAACCTGAAGATTAAGATCAATTTTATACTGTCTTCTTCAGGGTTTGATCACGAAGTTTCTCAATCTTGGTCATTGGGAGTCGATATCGATCATATGCTTTCCCAAAGCATATATCATACCTTCAAATTCATGTCATGCTTCCAAAGCATGAAGACCATGCATGGAATTTGATCAGTCCCAATAACTCATGAGTGAGCTCATGTCTTCCGGTTCATAAGTGAACATGTATGATCCCTTTGAGAGATCGTTTGTCTCATATGCCCTTATATGCACACCAGCTCGCCGGTGTATAGTCCTTGGTTAGGCCATCAACCTATCGGTCTGCCAAATGTACATACTCAGACATATAGCAATACATCTGTCTCTGGTCAGAGGATGCATGCCTGTGCTGTGACAGTATTTAACATAGGACTTAGGTTATCTCGATCTCGTTAAGTCAACCCTTTGACCTAACTAATCTGACACCTCCGAATCACTATTCCCATGCAAAGGATCTACATCAAGAGGTCAATCAGATATCAGCCTATGTGAGAAAGGATTGCCATCTCCTACTCAGGCTAGAGATCATCTCTTAATAATCATTTGACAGTGCTTGATGAATCCTCTATCTAACTCCTTAGATATTCATCCAAACACCAGCCTCTATGATTCATTTAATGAATCAACAGCTATATGATTATCAAGATATCCATGGTACATAACCCTAATTGTACAGAGGTACCTTTTTATGCAAATTATTTATTCTTCATTTCAGATCAGGGAATGATATATGCAATAACATTTATTGCATAATGGCTCACCGTGGGCTCGCATGTCCAACAATCTCCCACTAGCCCAAAGAGCCATTAAAGGTCTAATCATTTAAACCCACACTCATGTGACAATCATATGCTATTCAGAAAACAGCTAGGTAAGCTGATCAGTCACTCTGTTCTCGTGAGACTACGCCAAGTCCTTTTACGGCACTTGTATATCCCCAGTAACAATGCTCGCATCCAATGTGAATGTTGCATCTTATGCAACCAATACTCAATCTTGATAATGCAGTTATAGTGTCCTTGACACTATTGCTCAATTATTATAACCAGTATTTCCATAATCCTTATTAGAATACCCTTATCCCGGGAGATCACTATCTCTTAAGGTATCCACAATTAAGACCTTTTAGATCTCTATCTATAAAGTCTTAAGCTTTTGAAGATATGACATTGAGATCACTATCTCAAAAAAATCTTGTCATCTATGAAGATTTTGTTATTACTGCAACCAAGTGTTTTCTCTCCATAGTAGGATTAGCAACACTTTACTACTCCTACTGCATGGCAGATATCTGGCTTTTGTACGCATCTAGCATACACTTAGCTTCACGTAACTGATGCACAAGTGCAAGCAGTTCTAGCATTCACTTCCTCAACTCTTTGAGGTGCTATCCCTTTAGATAGGTCAGTACCAAATCTTAAGGGAAGGAAGCCTTTCTTGGAATTTCCAAGAAAATGGAACATGTCCAAAGTGTACTACAAATGTGACAGTTTTTATACCCTCTTTTCTTTGCTTCTGAACACCTTCAGAACTAAGATCCAAGAGGCATCTGTTGAGATCATATCTCAAGGTATGGAACAACCAGATCATAAAACACTTACTATCATCTTTATATCATTCCAAATGATTAGGACATTATCTACATTTAGCATGATGAACACAATGGCACTCCCACTAAGCTTCACATGATACATCAAGATTCTGTTTGAAATCATAACATTTATAATTTCATCAAATCTTATGTTCCAACTAAAAGAAGCTTATATGAGTCCATAGATGGATTTCTTTAGCTTTCACACCTTACTTTCCCCAATCATGAAGCCCTGGGGCTACTTCATGTGAATATCCTCAAAGAGGTATTCTTAGAGAAATGCAATCTTGACTTACGTCTTGAAGATGTGATAGTCAAGTTGTGTAGCTAAGGTTAGCAATATTCTGATGATTTTAAGCATGGTCACCAAAGAGAAAGTCTCATCACAAGCAATGTCTTCTCTTCCGGTGTGTAGCTCATGGCTACGAACCGAGCTTTGATGGTCTCTAACTTCTCATCAGGTTCCCTCTTTCACTTGAAGATCCATTTACACCTTAACAGGTCTTACCCTTATAGGTGGATCTTCGAGGGTCCATATACAACATTTGTATATGAAGTCTACCTTAGACTTTTATTGTTAACATCCATATTTCCATGTCATGATCCTGAGGAGCTTCATCACATGAAGTCTGATCATTGTCAGAATTAACTGACACATGGAATACATCCTCAAACTCATTTGAAGAGGTATTAGTGCTTCATCTTTAATTATCCCTTTTAGTTTCCGATTTCAGGATCCTCATTATCTTCTCAAGATCAAACGAGTTAATACACTTCATTTTCATCTTGATTCTCAAGAGAGTCATCCTCTAAGAATCACATTCTCAGAGATGAGATCTTTTAAGAATCTCAGGGTTATAAAGTAGGTATCCAATACCATCCTTTATTTTCCCAATGAAGCAGCACTCTCTAGTTCTTGATTCCAGCTTACATGCATGGAACCTTATTAAGGATATATATTGTAGTCTCTGCTACACATATGTACCTGGAAACTAAGGAATAATTATGCTAAAACTCATCATTAATCAATAATCGCACACATGATCCAATTGTATCTCCCTACAACTCTAATGAGTTTAGGCGTGTTAGGAGGATTGAGACAGAAATGATATTCCTATCTTTATAAGGCATTCTTTTAATTCATCTAATAGGTACTTGTTACCTTGGTTAGATCAAATTCATTTAATCTTCCTTCAAACATTGGTTCTAAATCAAAATTGTGAAATCTTTGAACATTTCAAAGGTTTCTCAGGTGAAGAGAAGAAATCTCATATCATACATAATCATCAATAGATATCACATATCCATAATGTTCACTGTGATATAGATGATCCACAGACATCAATATGTATGAGATCCTGAATACCTTGACATCTCGCACCTTTCCTAAGAGAAGGGTGTATTGGACATTCTTCGAATAAAATATTCCCAAGTATGTAAGATTTGAAAATCTAGACATTCTAAAGTTTGATCTCTTACTAGTCTATTGATCATATCAATAGACATATGTCCAAGACTTGATGCCAGATCATCGTCAAATGATCTTCATCCTCCTATTAATCTATCAAGGTTTAATTTTCAGTATTAGAAATCTTAATGAACCAATAATTAATTTTCTAATTTAGTAGAGTCCACTAGATGCTAGATTACTATCTGAAATATATCCATCATAACTCTTTATGATAGTTCTATCTCAGAATTCATGTTTATTTCCAACATTTAGAAATAAACAATGAGTGTATTCTAATATCTAGGTCATAGAGACATTCTCTAAGACTAAGGGCTCTCCCACTACAAATATGAAGTCTATCTATGCAATAGAGATTACTGCAACAATTACATCAATATCCATGTAGATGACTATTAAACCTTAAGATCAATTTTCTAATCTTCTAATATATATGCGACAAATTGCAAATGTCATTAGAAGATTGGGATACGATTATCTGACGTTATCTTACGAAATAAGTAAGTCAAATTTAATGATTATATGTATAATATTCCGATGCTCTATCTGAGTCCTTCACTAAGGATTTTTAGACAGATTTGTTAGTCATACTATCAACACATCAACTTATTGCAGTATTGACATTCATCCAACTCTTTGGATGTCATATGGAAGTCACAGAAGTACAATCAACTCTTTGACTTTCCTTCTCACATGGGTTCGACCCACGCTTCCACTGTGCTCTCATCATCTAAAAACAACCATTGTTCAAGACAAAGAATCTCTTATGTTGAATTCAAAATATTTCAATACAAGAGCACTTCAACATTTATACATGTTTCATTAAATTCATACAATATGAATATTATGAAGCTTCATGAATGACTAGAGTATAGATAGTAGAATGATTACACTCATCATGTCTACATCCATCTAGACTCTTAAAACATTGGTTCAAGTAGGCATTTAAATATTTTGAATACATCATCTCTTTCGAGCTACCATTCTGTATAATGTAGAGAACCATGCCATTCATGATTAAATGTCTAGAGCACATATATATGCCCGAATATCTTCTTAGGATTTATAAGGATTGTTTGACAATTGCGATCATCATCGACATGTCACTTCCAAAGTGCACTCAATGAAAGATCAAGACTATAGAGACATTCATACCCTAAGATGATGTCTTATTGTCTTATTTAATTGTCATTCCTTATTATGTTGAGCCAACTTGCACATTGCAACCACATACATTATGTGTCCAATTGCAAGTACAATATCTGGATCATGAGTCCAATCCATGATATCTTACTGGTTATTATTGAGTATAACTTTGAGTGGGTTTAACGAAGGATTATATGAAATAAGAAATTTACATAAGGGTATATATTTACATATATACATATTTTACTTTGATTTAGGAATTTTTTATATCAAAGTTGTCTTGGCTTGTCAACACTGAAATTTCATTCCCTTAATCACTTTCAATGTAAGAGATATTCTTACCATTATATCTCTAGCAAGATCTGGGATCTCCTTTCCCAGATTTATCACATCCCAATAATATGAGAACCTGCGACTCCGATAAAAAGAAGCGGGAACACATTCTTCCTTGCAAGTCCAACTTGCATTTCCCAATTCGGTCTTTAACACCCGGGCCCACCACCCCTAAGATGATGTTGACCCGTCATTAATTGAGCCAACCGTCAACAGGCTTAATACTCGCTATACGCAATCCTATATCGCCCCAATAATATGAAGACCCGATATTGGGTTCACTACGTATACGGCCTTACTCTTTCGAGTAGCAAAGAACCGGATCTAAATAAATCATATATAGGATCTGTCACTTCGGACAGGCATCTCCTATATAAAATATCTGGTGACGGAATCCTTTGCCTTGACGGGAGACCATGGATGACACTTATGTGATCCTCCACCTCATATTCAAATTGCAATAATTAATTATCGTGAATCATATTCACATAATTAATTCTTCCAAGGGAAATATACATTTATTATTAATAGAGTGTTAATTAGATATAATTAATTTAATCACATTAAATTAATCATTAATCTAATCATCAATCAACAAACTTGATTATTTCTTGAATAGTAGGTATAATC
Organism: Ottelia alismoides; assembly: GCA_037367405.1. Taxonomy (NCBI): domain Eukaryota; kingdom Viridiplantae; phylum Streptophyta; class Magnoliopsida; order Alismatales; family Hydrocharitaceae; genus Ottelia; species Ottelia alismoides. The sequence goes on along the minus strand of JAZKJV010011648.1, from coordinate 503,623 downwards.
TCAAAGTACGTATTATTCGTATTTTAATAATTAGAAAACTACAATTTGACTTCTCTGGCATTATCGAGTCCCTACCCGCTGTTATGGCCAGTACCGACGAGAGTGGGACGGACCACATACTTAGCAACCCGCAACCCCAATGCTCTCCGACTAGGCACCATATCCCCCTCAGGAAAGGATAATGGCCATATATATCATCATGTACTTTGAGATGCTCATCGGTTTTTCAACCGAAATTATACCATATAATATACATCAAAACAATTTTGATTATATTATTAGGAGATTTGCTAAAAAAATCCCCAATCCTATTCAAGCAAGAGGGTTTTTCATGTAAAAGTTGTCCTACAACTATTGTAGGATAAACTAAGGTTCTTCATGAAAAACGTTTGTTGATGATTTCATATCAACCCATGATCAAGATCAATTATCTTATCATTATGGTTTAGGAAAATGTCATTCAATGAAATAATTGTCTCTTTAAATATTTCACAAATATTTATCACTAATTATTTCAGAAAATTAAGCACTAATTTTCATCATCATATTTGAATGGTTTATCACAAGGTTCATGATCAAGATTGTCAAATTCCCGCAGTGACCCCCAATCACTAAAATTAACTTATCTTGATCAATTTAAATCCAAAAATTGCAAAATCAGTTTCCTAACATTGCCAATTGGACTTATTAAAGAACTCAAGTAATAATTCATGCATTTCGAGGCGTATCAAAACAGTAATCAATCATTAATCACGTTTATATTCGCAGTTCCGCAACAGTGAATTATGCATATTCAAAAGGCCATATCTTGAGCAAATGAAATTCAAATTTCGTAAACTTAGATCCTATGGTTTCCTTAATTATTGGGGAACAAAATACAATTTCAAATTTCGTGTTTAAAAAATTTAAACAGTACTGAAAATTTCCATTAGACAGAGGTGTGAAAATTGAAACACGACAAAAAATTTCGCGACCCTTTCAAAACCCAAGTCGTCCTAGGTCCATGGATCATATCCAAAACCTTATTAAACCAAGCTCTGATACCACTTGAAGGATATTGAGAATCCTCAAGCGCATCACGTAAGCATGTTGATCGCATCGTATGCAATCGGGGCGGCTAGTCGCACTAGTCGCGAGATGCAGCGGAATTTAAAAAATTTAAAATCAAGTGATGAAACCACATGACATGAGAAAATTTCTCGGATCATTTCATCAAAACACAAAGTATAAGGAATACCTCTTGGAGTGTGGTTGTAATCATGAGATCCCAAACAAGAGATCCTCCTGTCTTAATTCGATCCACGAAGAACGCACTTGCGGGCGTGATGAGGAGCGCGTTCCTCCCGCAATCCTCGATGAAGATCCAAGCAATGAATCCCCTGATTTCGTCAAACAAAATCTGTCATCTTCCTTTAGAGCAAGCAACTCCAAAGAAGAAGGAGATCCTCAGCTGTCGAAGGCGAAGGCGAGAGAGACTCTCCTTCTCAACACAAAGTGGACAACCACTTTTTGGAGAAGAGAAAGAGAGAGGGCGAGAATGAGAGAGAGAGAGAGAGTAGTAGGCTTCTACAACTCTATGTACATTGAAAGGCTAGGTTAGACCTCCTTTTATTTTAGTTTAGGACCCACTGCCAATGGATCTCCATCCATCGGACACATAGATCCAACGGCCAAGTTGGTCTATGTATTAATCAATGGCCATTGTTGGTTAAAAACAACAATATTAATTTATATCTAAATCAAATATATGTTGCAACATTATCAACATAATTTAATTTAACATAAATTAATTATTAAGAGATAACAATATAATAAACTGGAGATAACAAATTACCACGTAAAAATGAAGGGGGCGTCACCTTTGACTATGTCATTGGTGACGCCACCTCATTTGGTGGTTATTTATCTCCTTTTTATTTTATATTATTATTTCTCAATGTATTTGTAATAATCATTATCACAAAATTATGCACCAAATTAATTTCAAATTAATTTGTGAATATTTCAATCATGCCATTAAAAATATGTGAATCATATTCAAAACCCAAACTAATTTGTAAATTACATTTCCAATTAATTAATTAATGTGAAACCAATCCACATTAATAATTAACAAATGCTATTTGCAAAAATTCTCTCTCTTCAATATATGTATATTATAAATCATATTTATAATACACAAATATTATGGATAGTATTATCCACATTCTCTATCCTTGATAATTTAATTCCATTTAATTATCTTGGATAATTATTCTCACAATATGAATCTCATTCATATTATGCTTCATAATTAAATCTCATTTAATCATCAAGTTCTCCTTGCTTGGATATGTAGTTCATCAAATGAATTATTCTTGAACCCCTTCAAGAATAATGTGCTTTCTCCGCAGATACTTGGAGATAAGGACATGGCGATTATATTGTTACACGTATAGTGACTTGGATGTTGAGATCCCATGTCAAATCCAGATCATACGTACCTCCCACATATGCCTGATTAAATCAAGACCGCAAATCTAATCTTCTCATTTAATCTGAATCTCATTCAGACCAATGTCCAACACTTGGACCAAGATCAGATTACTTCTCTACTGAGAGGAGTCACTAAATCTAGACCTGTTTCATCACTCCCTCGAAATGGAAGCGTCATGGTTATATAATCGTTTATGATCACATCACCCTCAGGTATTCCCAATACCTGTACATCCTACATACCCATGATCAACCTGAAGATTAAGATCAATTTTACACTATCTTCTTCAGGGTTTTATCACTAAGTTTCTCAATATTGATCATTGGGAGATGGTATCGATCATATGCCAAAGCATATATCATACCTTCAAATTCATGTCATGCTTCCGAAGCATGACGACCATGCATGGAATTTGATCGGTCCCAATACCTCATGAGTGAGCTCATGTCTTCCGATTCAAAAGTGAACTTGTATGGTCCCTTTGAGAGATCGTATTGCTCATATGCCCTTATATGCACACCAGCTCGTAGGTGTATAGACCTTGGTTAGGCCATCAACCTATCGATCCACCAAATGTACATTCTTAGACATATAGCAATACATCTGTCTCCGGTCAGAGGATGCGTGCCTATGCTGTGACAGTATTCAACATAGGACTTAGGTTATATCGATCTCGCGAAGTCAACCCTTTGACCTAACTAATCTGACACCTCCGAATCACTATTCCCATGCAGAGGATCTGCATCAAGAGGTCGGTCAGATATCAACCTATGTGAGAAAGGATTGCCATCTCCTACTCAGGGTGGAGATCATGTCTTAATAATTATTTGATGGTGCTTGATGAATCCTCTATCTAACTCCTTAGATATTCATCCGACACCAGACTCTATGATTCATTTAATGAATCAACATCTATATGATTATCAAGATAGCCATGATACATAACCCTAATTGTACAGAGGGACCTTTTTATGCAAATTATTTATTCTTCATTTCAGGTCAGGGAATGATATGTGCAATAATATTTATTGCATAATGGCTCGTCGTGCGCTCGCATGTCCAACACTTTCTACATGAGGTAGATGCACGATCTTTAAAGGTGGTTGGCATAGATGCGGGATATGGAGGAGGCGGGCGACACGTGCAACGGGGGGAGCGGTTGCAGAGAGAGATGCATCAGTGTGGGTTATGCGTAAGAAGCGAGGTTGCGGTTTGGTTTGCGTGGGAGAGGGAGTGATGGTGGAGAGAAATACATGGGTATGCTTGTGTGAATTGGTTTAGGAGAGAGAGAAAATGAAATGAGGGGATTTACATGCATGGATGAGAAAGTGAGGAGAGAGAGAGACACGGAGAGAGAGAAATGGAGGAGAGAGTGCGGAGAAGAGGCTGCCACGTGGCATGCAGGGTATAGCCATGTGGCAAGGTATATAATAATTAAAATAATTAAAATAATTAAAAAAATTAATTAAAATTAATAATAATAATAATGGGTGTCCCATGGCGGCTCCAGCCTTGGCCATGTGTCGATCCAAGAAGAATCAAAAATTAAATGTAAAGAAAATAAAAAAAGAATAAACAAAAGAATTTAAATCAAAAAGTGGTCAACATAAAAGTTGCTCATCTCGGTGAGATCTACAACTTTCGTGAAGAGCTAAAAATCAAATGAAGTCATCTGTACAAAAAGAATTTTTGGGGGTACCTTATAGATATAAAATACCGTATTTTTATATTTTGCAAAAAGTTTTTGCCATTTTTAAATAAGAGAAAAAATCAAATAAAAGTAGAGAAAATATGGAATATTAATCCATTTTTTTAGATTTTTTATGATTAAGAAAATAAAAAGATAAAATAAAGGGCACTTTGGTCAATATGTACAATATACAATAGGGGCCCAAAATCCCAGTTTCACATACGAACTCCGATTTTTATGAAATTAGTCTTTTTTTTAATCTTAGAACTTATATTACTTTAAAAGTGAGTAGACCTAAATCAGACACTATATGAGAGAGATTATCACAATTTAAGGTTCTTAATCTCAAACTTGGATTTGGATTTTATTAGTCAATTTTACAAGTTAGTATTTTTTGACAATTTTCTTTTATTAGTGTTAGTAGTATATACACTATAGAGTTAATTTTATTGAAGTTGGAGTTAGTATAAAATATATAAAAATAGATGATTTTTGCTAATATCAAGTGAATCTGTACACGTGAATTTGGCTTCTTATCTAATGCCAATATGAATGATAAAATGTAGATATTATTTACACATGCATAAATGCTAATAATGCACAATATATGGAAATATGCATTTATTTACTCAGGAACAACACTCTATTTTCGACTTTTAGATTGGTGAATCATAGATTCATCAGCCCCCTATACCTAAACCTTGCTCATTCTCGAGCAACTAAAATGGAATGCAAAATTGAAATGATTTGGGTTCCATACTAAGGTTATGAACAAAAGGTGAAAATGGATTTTTACTCTACCTTTGGATTAAGAGCATGGAAGAACATTATTGGGATCTGAATTTAAGACCTAACAGCCATTGAGTTCAACAAGTCTACTATTCAAGTCACCTCAATAGTCAGGTCAGAATAGATCCTCATATGCAAATTCTGATGACTATGAATCTTATACTTGTATCGTATAAGTGAAATATAAATCTCCACATCAGAAATGCCAAAGAAACAGCCTCCTGTAACAAGGTAACTCTAATTATGCGACCTTGCAACTCTTTCCTCGATAAGCATGATATTCCCTTCTAAGTTCAAGTGCAACCAGCTCAAGAAGAGGGAGTGGAGAGAAGAATGGACGGTAGCCAATATAGCTACCTATCGTAGGATGTTGGACTAGTGTAGCCAAGTCATACTAGCTGCAAGCTTTGAAGCTCTTATTAATTTTCTATACTTGTATATTCACTCCGGCATGCATTTTAATTATCAATAAGGCTTGCACACATTTGGAGATTTTCATTTTTTTTCTCTTTCTTTCTTTTCTTTTTCTCTTTCTTTTTTTTTGACATATACATAAGGAGTTTTTCTTCTTGAGCCAGTAGACTATCCCTCTTTTGAAGCTTTATTGTAACCCACAACATCCCGTCATTAGACATCAACGTCACTAAAGTAGGTTGACATGCCCTACCCTCCCTAGAGGAGGACGGATGTTTCCACCTGTGTGCTACTCCAAGACAAACGAATCTACTTCCTCACCAGCTTTTCACTGAAGAGCCACGTGTATGGTGCTTGTCTACGTTAGACAACAATCTAAAAGAATCGTGTGTGTGTGTGTGTGAACGAAATATTCTACTTAGACCAATTAGGATGGCATGTGAACATAGACTTGCGGACTCTAAGATTTAAGTCACTCGACCTGAAAAATCTTAATAATAGTTCCTATAAGGTTCCTATGAAATTAGATAGACTAAGGTCAAATCAAATCCATGCTTGACATCTATTCAAAACTTGGTTTAGAACCCACTAACTTTCCACTTTACATATGCTAAATATGCAGATGAGATGCATATGACATGCTATAGTGAACAATGAAATGCAAGAAACTTTTTTTTGTTTTTTGAATGCAAGGATGATATGTAGAGTAAATAAGAAGCTTTTTTTATTTTTTGGGATACCTCATATTTTACAACAAATTTTACAAAAGTATTATTTACAAGAATTTTATAAGTATTATACAAACTATAAAAGTATACTTTTTTAAAAAAATAAAAATGCTAGTCTACCTCCTATTTTATAACAAATTTTACAGAAGTATTATTTATAAACATTTTATAACTTTTAACAAAAGTATTATACATATTATACAATATACATACATGTATACTTGTATTTTACACATTTGTTTTCATATTTGTACCAACTTTTACCCACCCCGTAATTATTGCATAATATATACAAAAATACGTGAAAGTACAAGCTATGGGTAAAGTATATATGTAATATATACACGCCCCCTATACTCAGGATGTGTTATGTCCTCAGAGCACGAGAGGCGAGGAAAAAGACATACTCGTGCTATGCGTAGGAAAGCTAAAATAACAAAAATATATAGAAGTCAACCCACCCCTATACTTAGGCTCTGGCAGCCTAAGTGTAGAAGAAGATCAAAAAATGGGGAGGTCGAGGTCAAGAAGGAAAATGGATGAGTATATATACATGACGAACATCGGTCCCCCCTATACTTAGGCTCTGGTCAACCTAAGTGTAGGACATAAGTGAGTGTGAGAACTTATGAGATTTGGAGAATATACAAAGAATGGTGAATAGAGTCGGGTCACTCTCTCCCATATACTTAGATCTGGTCATCCTAAGTATAGCTGTAATGAAACGATATGGAGCCGGAGCGAGTGATTCGAATCACTGGGGAGGGAGGCAAAGAAAATATATACAAGAAGGAGTGAGATTATATAAGGATCAAGAAGGTTTGTGATGAACCTTCTTGCGGGAGGAAGGAGGTGTGCAGTATACATATGTCTCGCTGTCGGAATGGACCTCATATGAATAATAATGAGGCGTAGGGATCATCCAACGAGGGTCGACACACGACTGTTTTTTCAGATATGGCTTAAGAATAGACGAACTGAGTTCACTCACATAAACCACCTTAGCAGAACCCGATGAGGATTCTGATGAATATGCATTTCATCATCTTTATTCATTTATTTTAGCTTCAAATACCCTATAAAATACATGTATATAATATTAACTCCATATTCTTACTTACTTGATCTGCATGTAAATATTATACATTTATTACCTATTTTAACCTAAAATAAAGAAAGAAAGAAAGAAAGAAAAAAGAAAAAAAAGAAGACTATATATATGTAATAGATACAGGCTGACCCGAACCTCGAGAGAAGGTAAATACTTGACATGTTCGACCAGAAATAGTAGGGGGAGATAGGGTCCTTAATCAGAAAATCCAAAAAAAATGTGTTGTAAATACTTCTCATTTATTTTGTGTATACATGTATAAAAATAACACTATTTTATTTGTACATAAATTGACTTCAAATTAAATAATTTCAAAACAAAAGTTGTAAATAAATATGTTTCCTAAATAATAAAAATATTTGCCAAACAATATCATGTACAAAATAAAAGTAACCACATCCGGAAAAAAAACCACTAAGCGATAATTGAAAGATTAATTCGATCTCCATATGAACATAAATTGAACAAACTCACTTCCATTGTATTCTAAATTAAATTATCTTTAAAATGGCGGTGATTTCATAATTTTGGATTTATGGTTAAAAAGTTAGTTTTCTGGGGGTGGTTTGTGCAATTTTACCACTTATTTGTATATATTGTATTTGTAAATATTTGTAAATATTTTTATTAGTTATTTAAACTAAAAATAAAAAATAATTTTTAAAATAAAAATTAATTTCCTTATTTAACTATGTATATAATGTACATATGTATTTAGTATGTGTATATAATTAATATTCGTAAATAATTACCTCAAAAAAATAATATTTATTTTTTCAATTAAATAAAGTGACGAAAATACAAAAAATAGTTAATTTTTTAAATAAAATTTAAATACTAATTGCCTTTTTTATCTCTATCTCATTTCAAATTTTTATCTCTCATCTCTCTCATTTCAATCTTTGGTGAGAGGAGCTTGATCTCCGAGGTCTTCTTATCGTAGAACAGTGGCTAGCCTCCGAGCCATCCGGTAACTGTGCGTCGGCCTTTGTCGATGCTATTATGGTCTTTTCTGCTCCTATGGTGAGATCTACACTTTTTTCTCTTATTTTTAATCTAGGTTAACTTAGGTTTATTTATCGCATTTTTATTTCTTCGTCATTTTTTTCTAAATAGATTTTAGAATCCATCACGATTCGATCTGACTTCGATCCGAATTTTCACCTTCACATCTCGATCTATTCGCATTTTTATTTTACCACATGCAATCTTCCAACTCTGGCCGCATACGGTGGTGGGAGACATGGATTCGATCCACATTGCAAGGATCCACATCCGCTCACATCTCCGTTTGTTTTTTCGTATTTTGAATAATCAGGATCGAGCTGTCATGCTCGCGTCCTCATTTTTTATAAATAAAAAATTTGAAATAAAAATTTAAAAAACAAATAAATATATATATAGACTTTCTTTCTAACATTTGTTTTGCTGGATAAAAAAATAAAAAATATTAATTACAGTTTCTGTTCTAAAAAAGTTTTTTTCTATTTTCATTTTTTTACATTTACAAATAATCAAAATAATAATAATAATAAAACATTAGCAGCAGGCTTCGCCCCTCCAGCCCGCATGCGGCGTCCGCCACCCGTCGTCGCTCGTGCTCACCAGCGCCACCGCAGCTCCACCACGGTGCGGTTTGGCTGCAGCCCTACAACGACCCTTCAGCGTGGCATCCATGCGCCTCAACCGCGTCTTGTGCAGGCGTCACCCATCCGTGCGAGCTGACGCCCCATCCTCAAAAGCTAGTCTCCACGCATACGAGCATCGTGTGCTCCACTGACCTGCAGTAGTGCATTGCTGTAATGGAGCCCCTCGTCGGCCCCTGAGTGATCCGTCGTGGACTCGCAGCCCCGCGAGCGACCGTGCCTCCACTACAGAACCAACCACACACTCTACGCTGACGTTGACACCCTCCTCTTGGAATTGTGCACTAGCCGATTTGCCACCCGTCGTCCCAGCCGCGGGCTTACTCCATCAGCCTGCCACAACCTGTGATGCGTGACTTACAGTTCGCACATGTCGCCTCCGTCAGACCTCCGCCTCATGCCGTTGTTTAAAGAAGAAGGAATAGGGCTCGCAACTCCTCCTTCCCTGTTTTGAAGGAAAAAAAGAAAGGGAAAACAGTGAACCCTAGATATTTTTGAATAAAAAAATCGAGAAAATTACGCATAAGCCCAAAGTTTATAAAATTTCAATCAACACTCTGAAGGTTTTAGAAATTACGCGAACACCCCTACCGGATAGAGCATCACATGCATATCACATTTATACAAAGTAAATATCAATTTTTATTCCATATTTATTTCTGTTATCTTTCAGTCCAAACACTTTAAATAATTACATTTCAGTCCCTGAATTTCCACACTACTATTGGCATGTCTTTTATATTGAAAAAACTATTTTTATTACTTTGAAAACTTTACAAAAACTTGTATGGATTCCTGATGTGTGTCTCTTTCTAGTATAAAACTTTCATTACATTTTCTCATCATTTGTTTTTATTAAAAAAATAAAAAACATTATCATTTTCTCTGTCTGAAATTTGAAAAATCATAAAAAATCGAATATTGCTTAAAAATTCCAAAAAAATAGATTATTTTTATTTTGGTGCATTTTGTTTCCTGTACAAATTGTGCAATTTAATTATATATAAAATCCAAAAAAATAAAAATTACTAAATATCTTATAAAAACAAAAATATTATTGAAAAAAAATCCAGAAATAGTGATTTGATTTACGGTGCCTAGATATTTGTATATATATTAACATAAAAATAGTTTCCACGAGTTTTGGACATTAAAACATTTTAAAGTTGCAAATTACTCCAGGTTGTGCATTGTTATTCATTTCTGCCATTGCTTGATTTCTAAAAAATATAAAAATATCTAAAAATTCTACAAAAATTCCAAAAATATTTCAATGCCTTTAAAACCCAAAAGTATTTTCACTAAATTTTTTTGAGCATTTTTTATATAATTAAAAAATATAAAAAATGGTGTGGAGAGTGTATTTCTTCCTTTTTGCATATTGATCCTTATTTGAAAAATGAAAAAAAAACTACAAAATTAAAATCAATAAAAATTTGAAAATCAAAAAAAAAATAAATATATAATTAAAAAAGAGAAAAATTACACAAATACCAATGATAGTTTGCATTTGAGATTCCTTCATCTTTTAATTGATTTCTGTCGATTATTTGAATAACCCTTGCGAATTGTAGCCTCTTTAAGTTCGATCATGTCTACTATATAGGTAAATAAGTTGCGAAAGCGTTTCTCTTACTCACATTATTCTTTCCAATTATTTCTGCTTGAGAAAGAAAATAATAATAAAATTTTCGTTTGAGCCGGGAATTTCAGGGATCGCAATGACAACTTCATATTATTAATAACCAATCCCCTAACGATTTTCGTGTCAACAAAATGGAGCCATTGTAGGGGAGGAACGGTGAGGGTAGTTAGGTTTCTCTTTTGGTCTGCTATTCTTGGTGAAGGATATAGGATAATCCTCAAGCGCATCACGGAAGCGTGAGCATCGTATCGTATACGATGAAGAACGACTAGTTGGAGTAGTTGTTCTATGCAGCAGAATTTAAAAAAATTTCATATGATGAATACACATGATCCAAGAAAGATTCTCAGATCGTTTCATCTATAACCACATCAAGTATATAGGAATACCTCTTATAGCGTAGTTGATCGAATCTCTATGAAAAGAGACCTCCTGTCACAAGTCCGATCTTCGGAGAAGATGCTTGCGAGCGCGGGGATGAGTTGCATGATCCTCGCAATCCAAGAAACTGATCCAAGGACGGTGATCTCTTGATCTCGTCGTACGAGATCAAACACCTTCTTCGTGATCGAATCACTCCAAATAAGATGGATAACCAAGGAACGTCGAGGCGGTGGCGAAGCGACGTCGAAAATTCTCCTCTAGGGTTTGGTGGACAGCAACCAATGGAGGAGAGAAGAGGGTTGATGTGTGGAAGGGAGAGAGAGAGAGAGAGAGAGTTGTATCTCAGTAGCATAACCCTAAAGAGCAAGGTATGCCTCTCTATTTTTAGGGTTTTGGGAGTCCATGTATCACAATCCAAGAGACATACCAAATCAATGGATGAGATTGATTTGTGTTTAATCCAATGGTCAAGATTTTTGTTGGTAAAAAACCAACAACTAATAATTTAATTTAGATTAAATATATTTCATAAATAAAATACAATTCAATCCTAAATCGAATCAATCAAATATGGAGAGATTAGCATGAAGATTACATCTCCACATGGAATAGGTAGGATGACTACCAATTTCCTTATGGGACTTGGTAGCCGTCCACCATGATTCCATGGTGGAGGCAAGCTCATGCAATCTCATGAGATTGCATATCTCCATGAAAGTCTCCTATATTTTCCAATAACTTTTGCTGTGATTTATTCTACAAAAATAATTTATAATTAATTTTTAGAATATTACAATCTTATTGGAAATTTGTGAATCATATTCACAACCCAAAACAAAAAATAATTTACATTTTCAATTAATTATACAATGTTAATCCAATTCACACCAATAATAAATTAACAAATGCAAATCATAATTAGCTCTGTCTAATACATTATAAATCACATTTATAATGTATTATGAATAATTAGATAATGCTATCCACATTATTCTTATCCACAATAATTAAATCACATTTAATTATATTGGATAATTATCCACATGCATCAAGATAATTAAATCACATTCAGTTATCAATCTCTCAATGCTTAGATATAATTCAACTATGGAATTATTCTTGAACCCTTTCAAGAATAGTACGCCTTCTCCGAAGATACTTGGAGATAAGGATAGGGCGATTGTATTGTTCCACCTATAGTGACTTGGATATTGAGATCACATCTCAAATCCATATCTCATGGACCTCCCATAGATGCTTGATTGAATCAAGGACGTAGATATAATCTTCTCATTGCATCTGAATCTCATTTAGATCAATGTCAAATACATGGACTAACATTAGGTCACTTCTATACTGAGAGGAGTCACTAAAATCCAAACCTGTTTCATCACTCCCTCGGAATGGAAGCGTCATGGTTATACAACGTTTATGATCACATCACCCTCAGGTATTCCCAACACCTGTACATACTACATACTGGAAGACCTATGATCATCTTGAATATATAGATCAATTTTTCACTATCATCTTCAGGGTTTGATCACCAAGTTCTCAATCTTGGTCATTAGGAATTGGTATCGATTATATGCTTTCTCAAAGCATATATCATACCTTCAAATTCTTGTCATGCTTCCAAAACATGAAGACCATGCATGGAATTTGATCAGTCCCAATACCTCATGAGTGAACTCATCTCTTCCGGTCCACATGTTAACCTATATGATCCCTTTGAGAGATCATATCACTCATATGTCCTTACATGCACACCAGATCGCCGGTGTATAGACCTTGGTTAGGTCATCAACCTATTAGTCTACCAAATGTACATACTTAGACATATAGTAACACATCTGACTCTGGTTATAGGATGCATGCCTATGTTGTGACAGTATTCCACATAGGTCTTTGGTTATCTTAATCACGTTAAGTCAACCCATTGCCTCAACTAATTTGACAACTCCGAATCACTATTTCCATGCAGAGGACATGCATTAAGAGGTCGGTCAGATATCTGCCAAATGAGAAAGGATTGCCATCTCCTACTCAGGTCGGAGATCATCACTTAACAATCATTTTATGATGCTTGATGAGTCCTCTATCTAACTCCTTAGATATTCATCCAAGCATCAACCTCTATGATTCAATCAATGAATCAACAGCTGCATGATTATTAAGCTGGCCACGATACTTAACCCTTATTGTACAAAGGGACCTTATAGTGCATTCATTCATTTAATCTCAGAAAGGGAGTGAAAACAATCAATAACTTTTATTGATAAATCATTTATTACAATAATGTTTATTGTAGGAATGGTTTGCCTCGGGATCACATGGCTAACAATCTCCCACTAGCCCTCATAACCATTCAGGAACAATCCTTAACCTTCTATGTCAGAGGTTTGGTAAGAGGATCAGCAACGTTGTCGGCAGAGGCCACCTTGGTGATGATGATGTCACCACGCTTTTGAATCTCCCGAATGATGTGGTATTTTCTTTCCACGTGCTTGCTCTTTTGATGCCATCTGGGTTCCTTCACCTGGGCAACGGCTCCCGTGTTATCACAGAGTAGCGGGATGGGTGTATCAGAGGAAACTACGCCAAGCTCTAGGATGAAATTGCGCAACCACACTGCCTCCTTTACAGCATCTAATGCGGCAATGTACTCAGCTTTTGTTGTTGCATCTGTTGTAGTGTCTTGCTTATTTCTTCTCCAGCTCACAAGACCATCGTTCAATAGGAATACAAACCCTGATGTCGACTTTCGATCATCAATATCTGATTGGAAGTCAGAATCTCTATATCCCAAGACTTGGAGATCACCATCTCCATAGACCAAGATGTAATCTTGTATCCGTCTCAGATAATTGAATATGTTCTTTACTGCATTCCAGTGTTGTTCTCCATAACAGGATTAGTAACGACTCACCACTCCCACTTCATGGCAGTTATCTGGCCTAGTATACATCATGGCGTACATTAAGCTTCCCATAGCTGACGCATAGGGGCATCTAGCCATGGCTTTCTTTTCCTCCACATTTTGAGGAGCCATCCCTTTAGACAGGTGGATACCATGTCTTAAGGGAGGAAACCTTTCTTGGAACTATCCCTACAGAATTGTTCAAGAATCTTCTTAATGTACCCATGCTGTGACAATCCCAATATCCACTTTTCTCGGTTTCTGAACAACTTCAGACCTAAGATGTTAGAGGATTCTCCAAGATCTTTCATCTCAATAGTATGGGTTAGCCAAATTTTCACATTTGTTATCATCCTTGTATAATTCCCAATGATAAGGATGTCATCTACGTAAAGCACGATGAACACAATGGCCCTCCCACTAAGATTCTTGTACACATAAGGTTCATCAGGATTCTGTAGAAAATCACAACTCTCTATGGTTTCATCAAATCTGATGTTCCATCTACGAGATGCTCGTTTGAGCCCATAGATGGATTTCTTCAGCTTGCATACTTTGTCATCCTCAATTATGAAGCCCTGTGGCTTCTCCATGTAGATATCCTCCTCGAGGTATCCATTGAGGAAAGTCGTCTTGACGTCCATCTGCCAGATGTCGTAGTCAAGATACGCAGCTATAGCTAGCAGTTTCCTGATGGATTTAAGCATAGCCATAGGAGAGAACATCTCATCGTAATCGATGCCTTCTCCATGTGTGTAGCCCTTGGCTACGAGCCGTGCCTTGAAAGTCTCTACTTTCCCATCAGCTCCCCTCTTTCTCTTGAAGATCCATATACACCCAATGGGTTTTACCCCTTGAGGTGGATCGTCTAGGGTCCATACACCATTCTTATTCTTGGAGTCAATTTATGACTTCATTGCCAACATCCATCTATACTTGTCATGGTCTGTGAGTGCTTCATCAAATTAAGAAGGATCATTGTCAGTTTCACTTGACACATGGAATCCATACCTTTCAGGTGGTGCAACCACTCTCGAACTTTTTGGAAGAGGTTTGGGTGTTTCATCTTTATTTATTTCTTCAGTTTTTGGCTCAGGAAGTTCGAAATCGTCATGGGATTCAATGAGTTTCTCTACTTCATTTTATCTAGACCTTTAAGGAAATTATTCTCCAGAAATTTCACATCTCTAGAGACAAAAACCTTTTGGGTCACAAGGTCATAGAGCTGGTATCCAATACCATCTTTAACATACCCAATAAAGTAACACTCACGAGAGCGAGATTCTAGCTTACTTACGTCCACGTTCTTCGCATGGACCAAGCAACCCCAAATCCTCAAGTGATTAACACTAGGTTGGTTCCATACCAGAGCTCATGAGGAGTCTTAGGTACATATTTGCTAGTAAACTTATTCAGGATATATATTGCATTCTCTACTGCATATCCCCAGAAACTAAGTGGTAAATGTGCTTTACTCATCATTGAACGGACCATATCCATGATAGTCATGTTGCGTCTTTCAGCAACACCATTAAGTTGGGGAGTTCCAGAAGGAGTGAGATTGGAGACAATTCCATTCTCTTTAACATATTCCTTGAATTCATCTGAGAGGCACTCGCCGCCTCGATCAGATCAAATCCGTTTAATCTTCCTATCGGTTTGGTTCTCAACCAAAGCCTTGGATTCTTTGAACTTTTCAAAGGTTTCATATTTATGGCGTAATAGGAAGACAAACCCGTATCATGAATGGTCATCAATAAACGTCAAATAATATCGATATCCATTTCGAGTCGTGGTACTGAAGGAACCACATACATCGGTATGTACTAGGTCAATAATGCCTTTGCATCTTGTAACTTTGTTACGGAAAGGCGTCCTAGTCATTTTACATTGAATGCAATGTTTGCAGGTAGGCAAAGGTTGAACCTGTAGAAAATCCAAAGGTCCATCCTTTATCAATCTATTGATCTTATAAACATATAAATGACCAAGCCTTTGATGCCAAATCTCATTCGATGGATTTCCATTCTCCCTGGATCTTTTAGGGTTTTTATTATTAGTGGTAGTAACATTCATGATACATTTATCAATGCACAATTCATAGAGTCCATTAGAAGTCAAAATACCATCCCTAATATATTTATCATAACGATTTATGACTAATTTATTACAAAAAAGGAATGAATATCCACTTCTAACAAGCTTAGATACAGATATCAAATTCCTTCTGACTTCAGGTACATAAAGACACTCTTTAAGTACTAAGACTCTACCACTAGATAATGATAATCGTTAGGTCCTAATGGAGACTGTTGCAACACTTGCATTAGATCCCATATGGATGACTATCTCCCCTTCTTCTAGATTCCTAGTTTCCTGAAACAAATGCAACAAATTGAATATATGAACAGAAGCACCAGAATCTACAACCCAACTTCCTTCTCGTCTAACGAGAAAACTAGTTTCAACGATGAAAGTAGATTTCATACCTGTTGGCGCTTTACTTTTGTCGACCGACTTTAGGTATTCCGGGCAGTTACGCCTCCAGTACCCCATCTTCTTGCATTGGTGACAAACGTCGATATTTATCGACGCTATTAATTGGATGCATTCGAAGATGAGCCAATGCCATGAATCTTCTTATTTCTCTTCTGGGATGGGCCCTTCCGAGAACCTCGCTTCCGACCATGCTTCCCTTTGCATGGACCATCTTTCTTCATTATGTATTTTGCAGACTATAATGCAGCAAGAAGTCCAGCGTTAGTCAAGTCCAACTTGTTCATGTGGAATGAGACCACAAAATTATTAAAAGACTTGGGCAAAGATAGCATAATGAAATCAGCTTGCATGTCTGCTTCCATATTTGCCCCAAGGGTCTCTAGCTCAGACAAGTACCCAAACATTTTGAGTACAAGTTCTCGGACTGAAGTTCCTTCCTGCATCTTGCAGCGAACGAGTTCTTTCATAATGTTGTAACACTGGGTGCGGTTAATGTCACCAAATATATCTTTCAGATTCTGCATTATTTCCTGGCATGTGCTCATCTCCACATGTTGCTTCTGAAGAACATTGGAGAGAGAACCCAGGATATAACATCTATCCAAGACATGATCTTCATCATACTTATCATTGTATTGCTTTTCATCCTTTGTTTTAGGGCTTTCATGCTTGTCCTCTGAGAGCACATAACTTATGCGTTCAACCAAGAGAACAAGCTCTAAATTATGGATCCAATCCAAGTAATTCAGTCTGGTCAATTGGTTGACCTCTAGAAGCCTGCTTAGTGGGTTCATGGACTTCATTTTTCTGAAATTTAAGAATGCATTTTATTATAACATATAAACATATATTCAAATTTACGATATTTGATTAAGGCATTTTAAATCATATTAGTCTTGTTTTGTCGACTTTGAAAGTTCATTCCCTTAATCACTTTTAAAGTAAGAGATATACTTACCGCTATAGCTCTAGCAAGAACTGGGATCTCCTCTTTACCTTTGTCACATCCCAATAATATGAGAATTTGTGACTTCAATAAAGAGAAGTGGGAATACATTCTACCTTGCAAGTCCAACTTGCATTTTCCAATTCGGTCTTTAACACCCGGGCCCACCACCCCTAAGGTGATGTTGACTCGTTGTTAATTGAACCAACCGTCAACAGGAATAGTACTCTCTATGCGCAATCCTATATCACCAAAATAATATGAGGATCTGATATTAGGGTCACTATGCATACGACCTTACTCTTTCGAGAAGTAAAAAACTCGATCCAGATGCGCTTGCATACAAGAGATGTTACTTCGGACAAACGTCTCCTACATGCATTCCCTAGCGATGGAAACCCTTCGCCTTGATGGGAGACCATGGATGTCACTTAAGTGATCCTCTACCTCATATTCAAATTTTAATTAATTATCATGAATCATATTCATATAATTAATTCTTCCTAGGGAAATACACATCTATTCATAATAGAGTGTTATAATTGGATATTATTAATTCAATCTTATTAAATCAATTATCAATCCAATTCAATCAACAAACTTGATTGGTTTTACTTGAATACATATATGATATTATCTCAAAATACGTATTAATTCGAATTTTAATAATTAGAAAAGTACACCTTGATTTCTTAGGCATTATCAAGTCCCTACCCGTTGTCATGGCCAGTACCGATGGGAGTGGGACAGACCGCAACCGGTGCGACCTGCGACCCCAACACTCCCCGACTAGACACCATATCCACCTCAGGAAAGGATCATGCCAAATAGATAAATGTGTACTTAAGAAGATCATCGCTTCTTCAACCGAAATTATACCATATAGTAATAATCAAAACATTTTTTATTATAAGGAAATTTGCTAGACAAATTCCCAATCCTATTCAAGCAAGTTGTTTGTTTATTGTGTTTCCAATTATGATCTAGATCAAATCTAATCAATTTATTGGTTGAGGCCATGTCAATTATGGAAATAATCATCATTTAATATTTCTCAATTTTCCATAATTATTTCTTGAAATTAATAATTAATTTCACTAATTGACAATCACATGGTTCTTGGTTAGGAATGTAATTTTAGCAGTGACCCCTACTTACTAAAATCAACATATCTCAATCAAATCAAATCCAAATTATGCAAAATCAGTTTTCTAAGATTGTTAAGTTTATTTATGAAAGAACCTAAGTGATATTTCATGCAATTCTTGGCGCATCATCATAGTAATTAACTCATTAATCTTGTTAAGATTCGCAGTTTCCGCAACAGTGAACACATGTTCATTAAAACGACTATATCTCAAGCAAACGGAACCCAAATTACGTAAACTCAGATCCTATGCTTCCTTATTTAATGGGGAAAAAATATAAGAGTTTAATTCGTGTTTAAACATTTTAAACAGGGTCGAATTTATTCACTAAATAGATGTGAGAAAATTGAAATGCGACAAAAACTTTCGCAACCTTAATGAACCCAAGTCGTCCTAGGTTTATGGATCATATCCAAAACCTTCAACCTGTCTATGATGCCACTTGAAGGATATGGGTTAATCCTCAGGTGCATCACGGAAGCGTGAGCATCGTATCCTATACGATGAAGAACGACTAGTCAGACTAGTAATTTTATGCAGTGGAATTTTAAAAATTTTCTTATGATGAAACCACATGATCCAAGAACGATTCTCGGATCGTTTCATCTATAAATACATGAAGTATATAGGAATACCATTTTTAGCATGGTTTATCGAGTCTCTACGAAAAGAGACCTCTTATCTCAAGTCCAATCTTTGGAGAAGACGCTTGCGAGCTTGGGGATGAGTCGTGTGATCCTCGTAATCCAAGAAGTTGATCCAAGCATGGTGATCTCCTGATCTCGTTGCACGAGATCAAACATCTGATTCATGAGCGAATCACTCCAAAGAAATTGGAGAACCAAGGAACGTCGAGGCGGTGATGCAGTGGCGAAACGATGATGAAACTTCTCCTCTAGGGTTTGGTGGACATCCACCAATGGAGGAGAGAAGAGGGTTGACATAGGGAAGGGAGAGAGAGAGAGAGAGTTGTATTTCAAGAGCATAACCCTAGAGAGCAAGGCATGCCTTTCTATTTATAGTGTTTTGGGAGTCCATGGATCACAATCCATGAGACACACCAAATAAATGGATGAGATTGATTTGTGTTTAATCCAATGGTCAAGATTGTTGTTGGTAAAAAACAAAGAACTAATAATTTAATTTAGATTAAATATATTTGATAAATCAAATGCAATTAAATCCCAAGTCAAAACAATCAAATATGGATAGATTAACATGGAGATTACATCTCCACATGGAATAAGTAGGACGACTACCAATTTCCTTTTGGGACTTGATAACCATCCACCATGATTCCATGGTGGAGGCAATCTCATGCAATCTCATGAGATTGCAAATCTCCATGAAAATCTCACATATTTTCCAACAACTTTTGTTGTAATTTATTTTACAAAAATAATTCATAATTAATTTTGAAAATATTGCAATCTTACAATTGGAAATTTGTGAATCATATTCAAAACCCAAAATAAAAAATAATTTACACATTCAATTAATTATACAATGTGAATCCAATTCACACCAATAATTAATTAACAAATGTAAATCATAATTATCTCTCTATAATACATTACAAATCACATTTATAATATATTATGAATAATTAGATATTGATATCCACATTATTCTTATCCACAATAATTAAATCACATTTAATTATATTGGATACTTATCCACATGCATCAAGATAATTAAATCACATTCAATTATCAATCTCTCAATGTTTAGATATAATTCAACTACGGAATTATTCTTGAACCCTTTCAAGAATAATGCGTTTTCTCCGTAGATACTTGGAGATAAGGACAGGGTGATTGTATTGTTCTATGTATATTGACTTGGATATTGATATCACATCTTAAATCCACATCTCATGGACCTCCCACAAATGCTTGATTGGATCATGGTTGTAGACATAATCTTCTCATTGCATCAGAATTTCATTCAGATCAATGCCCAATACATGGACTAAGATTAGGTCAATTCTCTACTAAGAGGAGTCAATAAATCCAAACATGTTTCATCACTGCCTCAGAATGGAAGCGTCATGGTTATACAATCGTTTATGATCACATCACCCTCAGGTATTCCCAACACCTATACATGCTGCATACTGGAAGACCTATGATCATCCTGAAGATATAGATCAATTTTTCACTGTCATCTTCAGGGTTTGATCACCATGTTTCTCAATCTTGGTCATTGGGAATTGGTATCGATCATATGCTTTCTCAAAGCATATATCATACCTTCAAATTCTTATCACGCTTGCAAAACATGACGACCACGCATGGAATTTGATCAGTTCCAATACCTCATGAGTGAGCTCATGTCTTCCGGTTCACATGTGAACCAGTATGATCCCTTTGAGAGATCGTATTACTCATATGTCCTTACATGCACACCAGCTCGTTGGTGTATAGACCTTGGTTAGGTCATCAACCTATTGGTTTGCCAAATGTACATACTTAGACATATAGTAACACATCTGTCTCTGTTCACAGGATGCATGCCTATGTTGTGACAGTATTCAATATAGGTCTTTGGTTATCTCTATCTCGTTAAGTCAACCCATTAACAAAACTAATTTGACACCTTCGAATCACTATTTTCATGCAGAGGACCTACATCAAGAGGTCGGTCAGATATCAGCCAAATGAGAAAGGATTTACATCTCCTACTCAGGCCAGAGATCATTACTTAATAATCATTTGATGATGCTTGATGAGTCATCTATCTAACTCCTTAGATATTCATCCAAGCATCAGTCTCTATGATTTAATCAATGAATCAACAGTTGTATGATTATTAAGTTGGACATGACACATAACCCTTATTGTACAGAAGGACCTTATAGTGCATTCGTTCATTTAATCTCAGAATGGGAGTGAAAAACAATCAATAACTTTTATTGGTAAATCATTTATTACAATAACATTTATTGCAGGAATGGTTCGCCTCGGGATTACATGGCTAACACTTGGTTGTATATATCTGTTTATATTTTGCCATGTTATCTCATTGTTCATATTCACTTCATTTATTTCATTATTTGTTCTCATATTTTTATACTTGTATTTATTACACAATCTCTCTTTTCTTTTTCTTGTGAGGGCCCGCGAAATAATGGAGGCAATCATAGGAGAGCCGAGGCACCCAAGCGAAGCGGAGGCAGATTGATTCTTTACCAAGTCGTAGGATAACGTGATAGAGAAGAAGAAGAATTGAAGGAGACCAAAAAATTAGACTTTCTTTTCTTTATTTGTAACATTTGAACTCTTGTAAAAAGGACATTCATTTTGTGGGATCTGTTTCACCAAGTGTCGGTGCACTTAGGGGACCTCATCGATTTTGTTTTCATCATTTTATTTTTCTTTCTTTCAATAAAACTTCGTGAGCTACCTATTGATTGCTTTATTTCATTTGCTTGAGCAATGTATTAATTAGGTACAAATATCCTAAACAAGAATTTATGTACCTATAGAGCAGAGCAAAATTGGACTTGGTCAAATTAACTTGTTCTTGTCCGTTAATAGACGTTATTGTTAGGATGGTTCACTTGCATCATATATGTTAGTTTACTTTTGTATTTATATTCTGTACAGATCATTTTGCATGTAGAGTGTTGGCGATAAGGTATGCATCTCTAACCCCTGCATGCATCATTATTAATCACGCATTGGCATTTCCAATCTCCTTACTTGTTTTCAATAACATAAGTTAAAACAGAAATTGGACACTCAGTAGGCGATTCATTGAAAATATTTAAACCATGTGACAACTGCTTAAAATTTGGAACTGCTAAAGAAAACTTGACCCTAAAAAAAATAAGGAAAATCCATTGT
Source organism: Ottelia alismoides (assembly GCA_037367405.1). Lineage (NCBI taxonomy): Eukaryota > Viridiplantae > Streptophyta > Magnoliopsida > Alismatales > Hydrocharitaceae > Ottelia > Ottelia alismoides. Next base: position 481,379 of record JAZKJV010011648.1, on the reverse strand, counting down.
TATGGGGAGAGTAACCCCCTCATTTTTTGGTTTGTATGCAGCGAAAGAGTGACCCGCACACTAGGATAGAGCCACACCCGAACTCTCTTCAGACTATTGTCTTGTGATTTGTTGCTCTCTAGTGAAGACTTCATCGGGTAGCCGGTAATTATTCTGAGACTTCCTTAGCAGAGTGGGCAGATCGGGATGCTGGTAAACGGTCCACGCCCATACTGGCTGGGAAAAACTAGTTATGAGATTGATACAGTCTCCTGGGAGCATTGGCTTCCTAACATCTCGCTTTAACCTCTCTGATAGATTGTATTCTCACCAAACTCTAAAATTGACAAGATAATTGATCGAACCTTCATAGTCTTCACATTAAGTTGAGTTGGTGATCTACGGGTTTGTATTGTGTTTGACTGCTAGTGATAGAGATCTTTCTGCACAATTTGCACGTTCACTCACTTTCACTTTTGCTTTGACCTTCGTGCTCTCATATCTTGCCTATTGATTTCGAAGATGTCGGACTGGAGTATTTCTCATTCGGACTTTGCAAACTCATTCTACACTCTGAACCGTTCACCTTCTATTATGGGAGACTCACTTCCTGAAGTATTCCTCTTTCTCGACCTCACTCTTCACAGCATCCATCAATCCACTACTTAATATTGCCTTTAATCTTGAATTAGTATCTGAGAGTCCGTCATTTTTTAGCACTAATCGAGTGTCATGCACATTTTCAGAGTCAGACACCAGACACTTGATGCCACCAAAGGGAAAGGGAACCATGTCGGAGCAGAGCGAGATCAACAGCACCATGTTAGCCTCCATTTAGTCAATTCAAACCCAGTTAATAGAGTAATCTAATTTTCAGACCACATTGAGAGATGTGATTCTTGAGATGAGACAAGAAAGAGAAGATAGGACAGAGGGGGATAATAGAAATCACGGAGGTGGGAATGGGGGGAGAAGAACCTAACATAGAACCTAGGGCTAAGCCTACATTAAAGGATGATTATAATCCAGGGGCAGGTGAAACACCTCTTACTACACTTCTTAATTCAAGCAAATTTCAAATTAATTAAGAATGTTTGCTGCAGTCGGATAATAAGAGCAGATCAAAAACCACTTTTAATTAAAGCAAGTTAATCTAGTTCGGCAAATTTTTTTTTACTTGGGCATGCCCAAGCTCGAACTCAGGGAGGCAGATGTCTCCTTAGGTAGATTTTTAGCAAGGTCCAAGGTTTGATTTTCAGAGGATAATTTTTTTGGTCTTTTTCGGTTTTTTATGCAAGACACATGCATAATCCAACCGAATTACAAGTTAATTCAGATAAGTGTTCAAGTTAAGTGCAAAAATTATGAAACTTGGCCAGATGATGAAATGGGATGAAATTAAGGCACACTAAATTTGTTAGAATTTTCTGACACTAAATGAATTTATTGTTAACTAAAAATGAATGCAAGGTGATTTTCACTAATTTAATTTTAATAAATACCAAATCACACTATTTCAAGATATAAAAACTATCCTAGATAGATCTAATGTGAAGAATGCAGGAAAATTAATAAACCTAAATTTTCATGTGAAATTGACCTATTAAAAATTAATTAAGGAAACCACTAAATGATTTATTTAGGCCTCGAGATGCATGCAAATGTGTTGATTTTTGGTCACAACGTAGAAATAAATAAACTCTACCTAAGTTGATTTTTTCGTGATTTTTGGACATCGACTAATTTAATAAACAATTAACAATGAACAATAGACAAAATATGCTAATTTCCACCAAAATAATTATATTAAATAAAGCAATGCTCATAAAAATTCAACAAGAATCATCAAAGATGAAGCATAACATATTCTACAATATGCAATTTTTGGAAATTAAAAATGAGGCTAAATGAATGCCTAAAGATGCGTGCAAACATGGGGATGCAATTTCTCCGTAGTTCTTGTGCTTTCAACATGAGCTCTAGTGGTTGAAGATGTTCGTGTGATTTTCCACAAGTTCAAAGGGTTTGGCACAATTATTTACCAGGGCACGTGCAAAGCACGTGCCTGCTTGAGAGAGGGGTGTATTTTGTGATTAGGGAGCTGTGAAGGGGCCTCCACGTAATTTTCCAAAAAAAGTAATTGGCCCCTCACATATCTTTTTTCTCTGTGATGGTTGGTGTAGAATGCATGCAATGAGAGCGGTCTATGGCAAGGCGGAGGGATTTGTGGCCACGACGGGTTCCTTCTCTTGGTCGACACACGGCTAGAGGTCGTTGATAGAGGATGGTTCTTTTCCGCGCAGAAAGAGTGTTAGACATGTGAGCCCAGGGCGAACCATTCTTACAATAAATGTTATTATAATATTTACATTTATCAATAAAAGTTATTGATGTTTCACTCCCTTTCTGAAATTATATGAATGAATGCACTATAAGGTCCCTCTGTACAATTAGGGTTATGTACCATGGCCAACTTTATGATCATATAGTTGTTGATTCGTTCAATGAATCATAGAGGCTGGTGTTTGGATGAATATCTAAGGAGTTAGATAGAGGACTCATCGAGCACTGTCAAATGATTGTCAAGTGAAGATCTCCAGCCTCAGTAGGAGATGACAATCCTTTCTCACATAGGTTGATATCTGACCTAACTCTCGATGCAGGTCCTCTGCATGGGAATAGTGATTCGGAGGTGTCAGATTAGTTAGGTCAATTGGTGGACTTAACGAGATCGAGATAACCTAAGTCCTATGTTGAATGCTGTCACAGCATAGGCACGCATCCTCTGACCGGAGACAGATGTATTGTTATATGTCTGAGTATGTACATTTGGCAGACCAATAGGTTGATGACCTAACCAAGGTCTATACACCGGCGAGCTGGTGTGCATATGAGGGTATATGAGCAATATGATCTCTCAAAGGGATCATACAGGTTCACTTGTGAACCGGAAGACATGAGCCCACTCATGAGGTATTGGGACCGATCAAATTCCATGCATGGTCGTCGTGCTTTGGAAGCATGACATGAATTTGAAGGTATGATATATGCTTTGGGAAAGCGTATGATCGATACCAACTCCCAATGACCAAGATTGAGAAACTTAATGATTAAACCCTGAAGAAGATAGTGTAAAATTGATCTTGATCTTCGGGTTGATCATGGGTCTTCCAGTATGCAGGATGTACAGGTATTGGGAATACCTGAGGGTGATGTGATCATAAACGATTGTATATCCATGATGCTTCCATTTCGAGGGAGTGATGAAATAGGTCTGGATTTTAGTGACTCCTTCTAGTAGAGAAGCAATCTGATCTTATTCCAAGTGTTGGACATTGGTCTGAATGAGATTCAGATTCAATGAAGATTAGATTTACGGTCTTGATTTAATCAAGCATCTGTGGGAGGTTCATTCGATCTAGATTTGAGATGAGATCTCAATATCCAAGTCACTATACATGGAATAATACAATCGCCATGTCCTTATCTCTAAGTATCTGCGGAGAAAGCATATTATTCTTGAAGGGGTTTAATAATAATTCATTTGATGAAATACATATCCAAGCGCGGAGGACTTGATGATTAAATGAGATTTAATTATCAAGCATAATATGAATGAGATTCATATTGTGAAAATTATTATCTAAGATAATTAAATGGGATTTAATTATCAAGGATTAGAGAATGTGGATAATACTATCCATGATATGATTTATAATACACATATAATATATATATAAGAGAGAATTTGTGTAAATAGCATTTGTTAGTAAATAATGTGGATTGGATTCACATTTATTAATTAATGGAAATGCAAATTACAAGTTAGTTTGGGTTGTGAATATGATTCACATAATGTTCAATGGCATGATTTAAACATTCACAAATTAATTTGGAATTAATTTGGTGAATAATTTTGTGATAATTGTTATTACAAAATTAATTAAGAAATAATAAGATAAAATAAAAAGGAGGCAAAACAACAACCAAATTCATAGGTGGTATCACCTATGAATTATTCATAGGTGACGCCCCCTAAAATCAATGGTGGTTGGTTGACTCCCTTTTTGTTATCACATTATCTCTTAATTAGTTAATTTATGTTAAATTAAATTATGTTGATAATGTTGCAACATATTTTAATTTAAATTAATGTTGTTGGTTTTAACCAACAACAATCATAGCCATTGATTTTACATGGACCAAGCCTGGCCGTTGGATCCATGTGTCCCATGGATTGAGATCCATTGGACCCTAAACTAATATAAAAGGAGGGCTAGGGTAGCCTTCCAAGGTACATCATCTAGAGTTGTAGAAGACTACTACTCTCTCTCTCTCTTTCTCATTCTCGACTAGGCTCTCTCTCAATCTCAAGTGGCCTTCCACTTTGCATATTGAGAAGGAGAGCATCTTGCCTTCGCCTTCGACGCTTGGTTCTTCGTCAAAGATTGCAGGAAGGACGCGACTCATCATCGTGCCCGCAAGTGCGTTCTTCGTGTGTTGGACTTGAGACAGGAGGATCTCTCGTTTGGGATCTCGCGATCACAACCACGCTCCAAGAGGTATTCCTTATACTTTGTGGTTTTATGAAACGATCGGGAAATGTTCTCGTGATCATGTGGTTTCATCTTTAATTTAAAAATTTTAATTTCCGTGGCATCTAGCATCTAGTACGACAAGTTGCTCCGATTGCATACGATGCGATCGATACGCTTCCATGATGCGCTTAAGGATACTCAATATCCTTCAAGTGGTATCAGAGCCATAGGTCGAAAAAGGTTTTGGATATGATCCATAGACCTTAGACGATTTGGTTCTTGAAAGGGTTGCGAAATTTTTACTGCATTTCAATTTTCGCACCTCTGTATAATTGATTTTTTCGGCAATTTTAAAATGTTTAAAGCGAAATTTTCAATTGGTTTTTATTCCTCATTAATTAAGGAAACCATAGGATTTGAGTTTGTGAAATTTGGACTTCATTTGCTCAAGATATGGCTTTTTGAATATGACTATATTCACTGTTGCGGGAACTGCAGATTTAAACGTGATTAATGAGATAATTACGGTTTTAATCCACCTCGAAATGCGTGAATTATCACTTGAGTTCTTTAATAAATCAAATAGGAAATCTTTGGAAACTGAGTTTGCATTTGTTGGATTTAAATTGATCAATATAAGTTAATTTTAGTGATTGGGGGTCACTGCTGAAAATTAACATTTTTTTATCTTAACCTTGTGATAAGTCATTCAATTATCATGATGAAAATTAATTGCTAATTTTCTGGAATATATAGTGATAAATATTTGTGAAATATTTAAAGAGATAATTATTTCATTGAATGACATTTGCCTAAACCACAATGATGAGATATTAGATCTTGATCATTGGTTCATCAACAAACATTGATTTCATGAAAAACCATAGTTTATCCTACAATAGTTGTAGGACAATATTTACATGAAAAACCCTCTTGCTTGAATAGGATTGGATATTTGTCTAGCAAATCTCCTTATAATATAATCAAAATTGTTTTGATGTATATTATATGGTATAATTTCCGTTGAAAAATCGATGAGCATCTCAAAGTACATGATGATCTATCTGGTATTATCCTTTCTCGAGGCAGATATGGTGCCTAGTCGGAGAGCATTGGGGTCGCGGGTTGCAACGTATGTGGTACGTCCCACTCTCATCGGTACTGGCCATGACAATGGGTAGAGACTGTATAATGCCGGAGAAAGTCAATGTGTATTTTTCTAATTATTAAAATTCGAATAATACGTACTTTGAGAATATACCTACTATTCAATTAAAAAGACATGTTTGTTGATTGATGATTGGATTAATGATTAATTTAATGTGATTAAATTAATTATATCCAATAAACACTCTATTATGAATAGATGTGTATTTCCCTTGGAAGAATTAATTATGTGAATATGATTCACGATAATTAATTATAAAATTTGAATATGAGGTGGAGGATCACATAAGTGACATCCATGGTCTCCCGTCAAGGCGAAGGGTTCCATCGCCAGTTGTTGTGTATAGGAGACGCCTGTCCGAAATGACAGATCCTGTACATGATTTAATTGGAACGGGCTCTTTTCTTCTCGAAAGAGTATGGTCGTATGCGTAGTGACCCCAATATCGAGTCTTCATATTATTGGGGTGATATTGGATTGCACATAGCGAGTTATAATCCTGTTGACGGTTAGTTCAATTAACAACGGGTCAACATCATCTTAGGGGTGGTGGGCTCGGGTGTTAAAGACCGAATTGGGAATGTAAGTTGGACTTGCAAGGCGGAATGAGTTCTCGCTTCATTTTTATCGGAGTCGCAAGCTCTCATATTATTGGAGTCGCAAGATCTTGCTTGAGATATAGCGGTAAGTATATCTCTTATTTTGAAAGACAATTAGGGAATAATCTTTCAAAATTGACATAGCAAGACGAATTTGATTTAAAATGCCTTACTCAAATATCTTAAAATGAATATATATTTATCTATATATTCTAATATAGTGCATTCTTGATTTCAGAAAATGAAGTCCATGAACCCACTTAGCAGGCTCCTGGAAGTCAACCAGTTGATCGGACCAAATTATTTGGATTGGATCCGAAATTTGGATCTTGTCCTATCTGTAGAGCGCATCTCTTATGTGCTAAGCAAGGACAAGATAGAAAACCCTAAGACTGCGGAAGACAAATCATATAATGAGAAATATGATGAAGACCATAATCTGGCAAGGTGTTACATCCTTGGTCATTGTCCAATGTGCTTCAGAAGCAACATGTGGAAATGAACAATTGCCAAGAGATTATGCTGAATCTGAAGAGATGTTCGGTGACATAAACCGCACACAACGTTATAATGTGATGAAAGAGCTTATTCGCTGCAAGATGCAGGAAGGGACCTCTGTCAGAGAACACGTACCCAAAATGTTTGGGTACCTCTCTGAGCTGGAAATCCTGGGGACCTACTTGGATTCTGAAATGCAAGCTGATTTCATTCTCCTGTCACTCCCTAAGTCATTCAACAACTTTGTTGTGTCTTACCACGTGAACAAAGTTGACTTCACTAACGCTGGGCTGTTAGCTGCATTGAAGTCTACGGAAGACGTCATGAAGAAGGACGGCCCCTCTGCTAGTGCAATGGTTGCACAAGCAAGAGGAAAGCGCGGGCAGAAGCAAGGTTCTCGGAAGGGCCGACCCCGAAGAGAAAGAAGAAGAATCAAGGAGTCGGTTCATCTTTTAGTGCTTCCACACTGATGACATCGAAAAAGACCGATGTCTGTCACCACTACAAGAAGCCAGGGCACTGGCGGCGTAATTGCCCAGATTACCTGAAGTCTACCGATAAAGGTAAAGCCTTAGCAGGTATGAAATCTACTTTCAGCATTGAAACCAGCTTTCTCGTTGGACGAGAAGGAAGTTGGGTTGTAGATTCTGGTGCTTCTGTTCATGTATGCAATTCGTTGCATTTGTTTCAGGAAACTAGGAATCTGGAGCATGGGGAGATAGTCATCCAGATGGGATCTGATGCAAGTGTTGCAGCAGTCGCCGTCGGGACCTGCAGACTATCATTATCTAGTGGTCGAGTCATAGTACTTAAAGAGTGTCTTTATGTACCTGAAGTCAGGAGGAATTTGATATTTGTATCTAAGCTTGTTAGATATGGATACTCCTTCCTGTTCTGTAATGAATAAATCATAAACCGTTATGATAAATATATTGCGGATGGTATTTTGACTTCTGGTGGACTCTATGAATTGTGCATTGATGAATGTGTCATGAATGTCACTACCACTAATAATGAAAACCCCAAGAGATCCATGGAGGATGGAAATCATTCGAATATGATTTGGCATCAAAGGCTTGGTCATTTATCCGTTGATAGGATCAATAGATTGATAAAGGATGGACCTTTAGATTTTCTACAGGTTCAATCTTTACCTACCTGCGAACACTGCATTCGAGGTAAAATGACTAGAACACCTTTCCGTAACAAGGTTACAAAATGCGAAGGTATTCTTGACCTAATACATACTGATGTATGTGGTCCCTTCAGTATCGCGACTAAAAATGGATATCGATATTATTTGATGTTTATTGATGACCATTCGCGATACGGGTTTATCTTCCTACTAAGTCACAAATCTGAAACCTTTGAAAAGTTCAAATAGTTTATGGCTTTAGTTGAGAACCAAACCGATAGGAAGATCAAACGGATTCGGTCTGACCGAGGTGGTGAGTACCTCTCAGATGAATTCAAGGAATACCTTAAAGATAATGGAATTGTCTCCAATCTCACTCCTCCTGGAACTCCCCAACTTAATGGTGTTGCTGAAAGACGCAACAGGACCATCATGGACATGGTTCGTTCAATGATGAGTAAAGCACATTTACCTCTTAGTTTATGGGGGTATGCAGTAGAGACTGCAATATATATCCTGAACAAGATTCCTAGCAAGTCTATACCAAAGACTCCTCACGAGCTCTGGTATGGTACCAAGCCTAGTGTTAAACACTTGAGGGTTTGGGGATGCTTGGTCCATGCGAAGAACGTGGATACAAGTAAGCTAGAATCTCTCACTCGTGAGTGCTACTTCATTGGGTATGTTAAAGATGGCATTGGATACCAACTTTATGACCCTAGGACCAAAAAGGTTTTTATCTCTAGGGATGTGAAATTTCTGGAGGATGATTTCCTTAAAGGTCAAGACAGGAATGAAGTAGAGGAACTCATTGAATCCCCTGAGGATTCTGAGATTCCTGAACCAGAAACTGAAGAGATAAATGAAGATGAAACACCCATACCTTTTCGAAGGAGTTCGATGGTGGTTGCACCACCTGAAAGGTATGGATTCCATGTGTCAGGTGAAACTGACATTGATCCTTCTTCATTTGATGAAGCTCTCGCGGCTCATGACATGGATATATGGATGCTAGCAATGAAGTCATAGATTGACTCCATGCATAAGAATGGTGTATGGACCATAGAGGATCCACCTAAAGGGGTAAAACCCATTGGGTGTAAATGGATCTTCAAGAGAAAGAGGGGACCTGATGGGAAAGTAGAGACTTTCAAGGCACGGCTCGTAGCCAAGGGCTACACACAGAGAGAAGGCATCAACTACGATGAGACATTCTCTCCTGTAGCCATGCTTAAGTCCATCAGGACACTGCTAGCTATAGCTGCATCTCTTGACTACGACATATGGCAGATGGACGTCAAGACAGCTTTCCTCAATGGATACCTCGAGGATGATACCTATATGGAGCAGCCCCAGGGCTTCATAGTTGAGGATGGTAAAGTATGCAAGCTGAAGAAATCCATCTATGGGCTGAAACAAGCTTCTCGTAGCTGGAACATCAGATTTGACGAAACCATAAAGAGTTATGATTTGTGCAAAATCTTGATGAACCTTGTGTGTACAACAAGCTTAGTGGGAGCGCCATTGTGTTCATCGTGCTTTACGTAGATGATATCCTTATCATTGGGAATGATACAGGAATGATGACCAGTGTGAAGATTTGGCTATCCCATAACTTCGAGATGAAAGATCTTGGAGAAGCCTCTTACATCTTAGGTCTAAAGTTGTTCAGAAACCGAGAAAAGAGAATATTGGGATTATCACAACATGGATACATCAAGAAGATTCTTGAACGATTCTGTATGGATAGTACGAAGAAAGGATTCCTCCCCTTAGGACATGGTATCCATCTGTCCAAAAGGATGGCTCCTCAAAGTGTTGAGGAAAGGAAGGCCATGGCTGGATGCCCTTACGCATCAGCTGTAGGAAGCTTGATGTATGCCATGATGTGTACTAGGCCAGACATCTGCCATGCAGTGGGAGTGGTAAGTCGTTACCAATCCTGCTATGGAGAGGAACATTGGAATGCAGTAAAGAACATATTCAAATATCTAAGACGGACGCAAGATTACATCTTGGTCTATGGCGATGGTGATCTCCAAGTCTTGGGATATACAGATTCAGACTTCCAGTCGGATATTGATGATCGAAAGTCGACATCAGGGTTTGTATTCCTATTGAACGGTGGTGCTGTGAGCTGGAGAAGCAAGAAGCAGAACACTACAACGGATTCAACAACAGAAGCCGAATATATTGCCGCATCGGATATTGCAAAGGAGGCGGTGTGGTTGCGCAAGGTTATCTTGGAGCTTGGCGTAGTTTCCTCTGATACTCCCATCCCGTTACTCTATGACAACACTGGAGCCATTGCTCAAGCAAAGGAACCCAGGTGCCATCAAAAGAGCAAGCACGTGGAAAGGAAATACCACATCATTCGCGAGATTCAAAAGCGTGGTGATATCATCATCACAAAGGTGGCCTCTGCCGACAACATTGCTGATCCGCTTACCAAACCTCTGACATAGAAGGTTTTTGACCAGCATGTAATGAGTATGGGTTTACGGATTGTACCTGAATGGTTCTGAGGGCTAGTGGGAGATTGTTAGACATGTGAGCCCTGGGCGAACCATTCTTACAATAAATGTTATTGTAATATTTATGTTTATCAATAAAAGTTATTTATGTTTCACTCCCTTTCTGAAATTATATGAATGAATGCACTATAAGGTCCCTCTGTACAATTAGGGTTATGTACCATGGCCAACTTGATGATCATATAGTTGTTGATTCATTAAATGAATCATAGAGGCTGGTGTTTGGATGAATATCTAAGGAGTTAGATAGAGGACTCATCGAGCACCGTCAAATGATTATCAAGTGAAGATCTCCAGCCTGAGTAGGAGATGGCAATCCTTTCTCACATAGGTTGATATCTGACCGACCTCTCGATGTAGGTCCTCCGCATGGGAATTGTGATTCGGAGGTGTCAGATTAGTTAAATCAATGGGTTGACTTAACGAGATCGAGATAACCTAAGTCCTATGTTGAATGCTGTCACAGCATAGGCACGTATCCTCTGACTGGAGACAGATGTATTGCTATATGTTTGAGTATGTACATTTGGCAGACCAATAGGTTGATGACCTAACCAAGGTCTATACACCGACGAGATGGTGTGCATATGAGGGTATATGAGCAATATGATCTCTCAAAGGGATCATACAGGTTCACTTGTGAACCGGAAGACATGAGCTCACTCATGAGGTATTGGGACCGATCAAATTCCATGCATGGCTGTCGTGCTTTGGAATCGTGCTTTGGAAGCATGACATGAATTTGAAGGTATGATATATGCTTTGGGAAAGCGTATGATCGATACCAACTCCCAATGACCAAGATTGAGAAACTTAATGATTAAACCCTGAAGAAGACAGTGTAAAATTGATCTTGATCTTCGGGTTGATCATGGGTCTTCCAGTATGAAGGATGTAAAGGTATTGGGAATACCTGAGGGTGATGTGATCATAAATGATTGTATATCCATGATGCTTCCATTCGGAGGGAGTGATGAAACAGGTCTGGATTTTAGTGACTCCTTCCAGTAGAGAAGCAATCTGATCTTAGTCCAAGTGTTGGACATTGGTCTGAATGAGATTTAGAATCAATGAAGATTAGATTTGCGGTCTTGATTTAATCAAGCATTTGTGGGAGGTTCGTTCGATCTGGATTTGAGATGAGATCTCAATATCCAAGTCACTATACATGGAATAATACAATCGCCCTGTCCTTATCTCCAAGTATCTGCGGAGAAAGCACATTATTCTTGAAGGGGTTTAAGAATAATTCATTTGATGAAATATATATCCAAGCAAGGAGGAGTTGATGATTAAATGAGATTTAATTATCAAGCATAATATGAGTGAGATTCATATTGTGAAAATTATTATCTAAGATAATTAAATGGGATTTAATTATCAAGGATTAGAGAATGTGGATAATACTATCCATGATATATGTGTATTATAAATATGATTTATAATATATATATAAGTGAGAGAATTTATGTAAATAACATTTGTTAATAAATAATGTGGATTGGATTCACATTTACTAATTAATTGGAAATGCAATTTACAAATTAGTTTGGGTTGTGAATATGATTCACATAGTGTTTAATGGCATGATTGAAACATTCACAAATTAATTTGGAATTAATTTGGTGAATAATTTTGTGATAATTGTTATTACACAATTAATTAAGAAATAATAAGATAAAATAAAAAGGAGGCAAAACAACCACCAAATTCATAGGTGGCGTCGCCTATGAATTATTCATAGGAGACACCCCCTAAAATCAAGGGTGGTTGGTTGACTCCCTTTTTGTTATCACATTATCTCTTATTTAGTTAATTTATGTTAAATTAAATTATGTTGATAATGCTTCAACATATTTTAATTTAAATTAATGTTGTTGGTTTTAACCAACAACAATCATAGCCATTGATTTTACATGGACCAAGCCTGGTCGTTGGATCCATGTGTCCCATGGATTGAGATCCATTGGATCCTACACTAATATAAAAGGAGGGCTAGGGTAGCCTTTCAAGGTACATCATCTAGAGTTGTAGAAGACTACTACTCTCTCTCTCTCTCTCTTTCTCATTCTCGACTAGGCTCTCTCTCAATCTCAAGTGGCCGTCCACTTTGCATATTGAGAAGGAGAGCATCTTGCCTTCGCCTTCGTCGCTTGGTTCTTTGTCAAAGATTGCGGGAAGGACGCGACTCATCATCGTGCCCGCAAGTGCGTTCTTCGTGGGTCGGACTTGAGACAGGAGGATCTCTCGTTTGGGATCTCTCGATCACAGCCACGCTCCAAGAGGTATTCCTTATACTTTGTGGTTTGATGAAACGATCCGAGAAATGTTCTCGTGATCATGTTGTTTCATCTTTAATTTAAAAATTTTAATTTCCGTCGCATCTAGCAACTAGTACGACTAGTTTCTCCGATTGCATACGATACGATCGACACGCTTCCGTGATGTGCTTAAGGATACTCAATATCCTTCAAAGAGAAGACCGGAGCTCGGGCACTGCCGGCAAGGAGGAGCGGGCTGACGATGTTGCAGGTGGTTGCCGATCAGTTGTCTATGAAGTCTTGCGGGCCTTCTCTCGGTCAACACACGACGCGAGTGGAGGCTCAGAACTTCTGGATGAGGCGGTGAGGGTCACGCGTGCAGCAAGAAGGAGGTCCTGTGGTGAAGCTGAAAGCGGAGGGGTCCTACTGGAGGTCGGTAGAGCGCCAAGGTGGAGGAAGGAGAAGAGAGAGGGAGAAGAAGACGCGGGGGAGGGCAAGAACAGGGGATTTCACAAAATACCCTGTTTTGCTTGCATTTGTTTAGCGATCGCGAATAAGTGATTAATCGGTTGACGAAAGTTCGCCAAAAAATTCAAGAAAAATCAACGTTGCGTTCGCAACGTATGATTTATCCGTGAAAGTGCGATTTGTTTGGTGCTTCTATGATCGGAAGAAGATGAATCGAAGAGAGAGAGAGAGGATGAAGAAGACAGAAGATTAAGAAGGAGAAGGAAGAAGATGGTTACCTGTAGTGTGGACAGATGAGGTTTGCCTGTGGAAGGAGAAGATGAGGCTTCTCCTGTCCTCGCCCAAGAGTCGGCCAAGCTCGAGATCAGCAGCTCGTGGAGATCAAAGCTGCAGCAGAAGGAGCAAACCTTCTGGATCTCGCCAAGGATAGTTGCCAATTGTCGCTCAACCAGTAGGCCGTGATTGCTGTCACCAATGCAGGTGGGAGCTCGGGATCTATCTCTGGAGAATATGGCGGATGATGAACAATGGAGGAGGGGATGAGAATATAAAGAGGAGAAAAGGGAAGTTGGAGAAGGGGTGGAGGGAATGTGGAGAAGGTGGAGGCTTGGAGTGGAAGGCAAGTAAAGGAGAAGAGGTAAAAGGGGATTAAAAATAAATATTAAATATCGTAATATAGTAGGCTACTAAAATTATCAATAACTAAAATATTAATAATAAAATAATAAAATCCGAAAATGATAAAAAATAAATTAATAAATCAAAAAATAAAAAATTGGGGTGACATGTGGCGGCTCCAGGAGCAGCTACATGTCGCTCCTAGAAAATTTAAAATTAAATGTAAAGAAAAATCAAAAAATTAACAAAAGAGATTAAATCAAAAAGTGGTCAGCACAAAAGTTGGTCATCTCGACGAGATCTAAAACTTTTGTGAAGGGATGAAAATCAAAGGAAGTGATATGTACAAAAATGTATTTTTGGGTGGTACCTTATAGATATAAAATACAGTATTTTATCTTTTGTCATTTTAAATAAGAGAAAAATAAAAATAAAAATAAAGAAAATATGAGAAGAATATTTACAACTTAATCTATTCTTTTTTAGATTTTTAATAATTAAGAAAATGAAATGGTAGAATACAGGGGCAAAAAGGTCAATATGTACAATATACAAAAGGGGCCCAAAACCCAAGTTTTGCATACGAGCTCTGATTTTAATGAAATTGATTTTGTTTCGAAGGTCTTTGAATGTATATTACTTTAAAAGTGAGTAGACCTAAATCGGCAACTGTTTGAGAGAGATATGTGCATTTTAAGGCTCCTAATTTCAAACTTAGATTGAGGGTTTATTGGTCAATTTTGCAAGTTAGTATTTTTTATATTTGTCTTTAATTAGTGTTAATAATATATGCACTATGGAGTTGATTTTATAGGATTTAGAGTCAGTATAAAATTATACAAATAGGTGAAATATAATGAATATACAAGTGAATATTTACAAGTGAAATGGGCTTCTTATTTATGCAATATGAATACTAAAATGCAGATATTATCAATGTATGCATGAATACTAATTATGCAATATAAGTGGAAATATGCATCTAATTACTCGGGAACAAAGCTCTATTTTCAACTTTTAGAGTGGTGAATCACAGATTCATCAACCCCCTATACTTAAACCTTGCTCGTCCCCGAGCAACTAAAATGAAATGCAAGAGTGAAATGAGATTGGGTTCCATATCAAGGTCATGAACAAAAGTTGGAAATGGAGCTTTACTCGACCTTTGTATTAATTGTGTGGCGGAACCTCATTGGGATCTGAACTTAAGACCTAACAGACTTCAAGTTCTACAAGTCTTCTATTCAAGATGCCTCAATAGTCAGGTCAATACAAATCCTCAGACGTAAATTTCAGATGACTATGATTCTTACTTGTACTGTGTAAGTGATAAATAGCTCTCCACATCATAAATGGCTAAGAAGCAGCCTCCTCTAACAAGGTAACTCGAATTACCCGGTCGAGTAATTGTTTCCTCGAGGAGCGGGGTATTCCCTTCTAAGTTCAAGTGCGACCAACTCAAGAGGAGGGGGTAGAGAAAAGAATGGATGGTAGCCAGTGTAGCTACCTATCCCGGGATGCTTGACCAGTGTAGCCAAGTCATCCAGTTGTAGACTTCTTGCTAATATACATTCTCCGACAGGTATTTTACTTTCACTTTGGCTTGTCTATTTTTTTGGAGTTCTTGCATTTTTTTATCTTTTTTTCCCTTTTTTTTCCTTTTTTTGAACTATATACAAGGTGCAGCATGTACAACAAGAGTTTTTCCTCTTGAGCCAATAGACTATCCCTCTTTTGAAGCATTATTACAACCCACAGTGTCCTGTCCTCAGACGTCAACACCACCGGACTAGGTTGAGATGCACTACCCTCCCTAGAGGAGGACGGATGTTTCCACCCATGTGCTACTCCAAGCTAAAGGATTCTACCTCCTCACCACCTCATCAATGAAGAGCTACGTGCATTGTGCTTGTCCAAGTTAGGTCACTGTCTGAAAGAATCATGCGTGTACACGAGATATTCTACTTAGACTAATCAAGATGACATGTGAACATAGACCTGCGGACTCAAAGAATTAAGTCACTTGACCTGAGAAATCTTAACTCCAGCTCCTATTATCCTATAGGGTTCCTCTGAAATTAGCTGGATTAAGGTCAAATCTAGTCCAACCTCAATATCTACTCATAACTTGGTTCAGAATCCACTAGCTTTTTACCTTGCATATGCAAGATATGCAGATGACATGCTATATAGATAAATGCAAGACCTTTTTTTAATGCAAGGATGCAAGAGTAAATAAGAAGCCTTTATTTTCAACAACAATTTTTACAACAATTTTTAGTTTATACAACTTGTACATAATATACATAGTATACATTTTGTTTACATCCTATTTTACAACAAATCTTACAAAAGTACAAATTTTTTTGTTCTATACATATTATACAATAATACATGTATAAAAAAAATTCAATTTTTACCCACCTCGTACTTATTGCATAATATATACAAAAATACGCGAAAATACGTGAAAGTACGAGCTATGGGTAAAGTATATATGTAATATATACATGCCCTCCTATACTTAGCGTGTGCTATGTCCTCAAAGCATGAAAATCGAGGAAAAAGACATAGCTCATGCTAAGCGTAAGAGAGCTAAAATTACAAAATGTATAGAAGCCGCTCCGCCTCCCTATACTTAGGTCTTGGCAGCCTAAGTGTAGAAGAAGATCAAAAATGGGGCGGACGAGGGTAAGAGGGGAAATGGATGAGTATATACATGGCGGGCATCGGTTCCCCCTATACTTAGGCTCTGGTTAGCCTAAGTAAGAGGGGAAATTGCAATGTGGATCACGCCGACGTTGCCGCTGTCACCGGCACTTCAGGGAGATGGCGAATTGCAATTTTTGCCGACATGGTTGGGGATTTCATGGAGATCTTCATGGATGACTTCTCGGTCCACGGTGATTCATTCGATGATTGTCTAGCGCACCTGGATCGAGTCCTCCAAAAGTGTAGGGAAGCGAATCTGGTGCTTTCTTGGGAGAAAAGCCATTTCATGGTGAAAGAGGGCATTGTATTGGGGCATGTCATCTCCAAGAAGGGAATGGAGGTTAACCCTTCCAAAGTTGATGTGATCAAGAAACTCGAGCCACCCACAAATGTGAAACAAGTACGGTCTTTTCTAGGGCATGTTGGATTTTACAGGAGATTTATCAAAGACTTTTCAAAAATTGCCCGACCGTTAACTGACCTTCTTGGGAAAGACACCGAATTCCTGGTAGATCATAAGTGTCTAGAAGCCTTCGAATTACTCAAGAGAAGGATCATTGAGACTCCCTTCCTACAAGCTCCCGACTGATCTCTTCATTTCGAGATCATGACAGACGCATCCGATTTCGTTGTAGGGGTTGTATTAGGACAACGAAAAGATGGAATCCCGTATGCTATTCACTATGCAAGCAAAATTTTAGACCCTGCTCAGAAAAATTACACTGTGATCGAAAAGGAAATGCTTGCTGTGATTTTTGCCTTGGAAAAATTTGGATCAATACTTCTAGGATCTAAGGTGACAGTTTATACAGACCATTCAACCATTCGATACCTAATGGCCAAAAAGTATGCAAAAGTTCGACTACTAAGGTGGATACTATTGCTTCAGGAACTTGATTTGGAGATTAAAGACAAACCTGGTGTTAAGAATGTTGTGGCTGATCATTTATCACGGATCGAACATAACAAAATTCCAGAATCTGAATCCATCCGTGAAACCTTTCCAGACGAGCCAATTTCTGCCATTGGAAAACTCACATGGTATGCAGACACAGTGAATTATCTTGTCACCAAGGAAGTTCCTCAAGGTTGGCCCAGAAACAAAATCGATCGACTCATATCTGAAGCGAGACACTATCATTGGGAAGATCCATTCCTTTTCTTTGAAGGAACGGATTGCATATGGAAAAGATGTATTCCTCAAGAGGAATACCAAAGTATCCTCAATCTATGCCACACCTTGGAGGCGGGAGGACATCACTCTGGGAAGAGGATCGCTGAGAATATATTGCAATGTGGATTTTACTGGCAGACCTTGTTTAAAGATGCTTACAATTTTGTTAGGTCGTGCCCCATCTGTTAGAGAATGGGAGGAACCATTGGTTCCAAAGATGCCATGCCTATGCAACCAGTGATCATCTGTGATGTATTCGATGCATGGGGCATTGACTTTATGGGCCCATTCCCTAATAGTCAAGAATTTGAATTTATTCTTCTCGCAGTTGATTATTTATCTAGATGGGTGGAGGCTATCCCTACTCGAGCAGCAGATAGCAAAACTGTTTGCAAGTTTTTGAAAGATAACATCATTTCGAGGTTTGGAATTCCAAAAGTTTTAATATCTGATGGGGGAAGGCATTTTGTCAATCGGGAGGTGAATAAGTTGCCTAAGGAATACGGCATCGAGCACCGTGTCGCTACTCCTTACCATCCACAATCCAATGGCATGGCTGAGGTGTCAAACAGGGAGGTTAAAGGAATTTTACAGAAGCTTGTCCGCCCTGACAGAAAGAACTGGTCCCAACTACTGGACCAGGTTCTATGGACCTACCGGACGGCTTATAAGACCCCATTGGGCACCTCCCCATTTAGAATGGTATATGGAAAACCATGCCATTTGCTCGCAGAACTCATACATAAATCAGAATGGGCAATCAAAAAGATTAATTGGAATTGTCACCAAGGAAAGAAAAACCGAGAGATGAATTTGAATGAACTATCTAAAATCTGAAATCATGCTTATAAAAATAGCACCATCTACAAAGATAAAGTAAAGAGACGGCATGACAAGAACATTCGAACAAAGATCTTTGTCCCAGGACAGAAAGTTTGGCTATTTAATGCAAAATTGAAAATTTTCCAAGGTAAATTGAAATCAAAATGGACGGGACCCTTCATTCTAAGAGAGGTACACAATAATGGGAGTGTTGAGATCTCAGAGACCGCAGATAGCACGCAAACATCTATTGTCAACGGTCAGCTGCTTAAACATTTTGTTGAATCCAACGAGCAATTAGTACAAGTTGAACAGATCTCCTTCACTCAGGGCATAGACTTTGACGAGAAATTTGATCTGCTCAGATAGCACACCTCTATGGAACCTACACTCTTCTGTATATCCATCTACCCGCTCTCGATCCCCGATACTTAGGGGACCGATTTCATTGTTTATACATCACTTCTCCTCCTTTGGTTTGTAACCCAACTATACTTGGTACGAGCTATGTCAACATTTCACTTTGTGCCATGGGGACATAGCACAAGCTAAGTATGGGGGGGTGTTTGTATATATTCTATCTACTTTATCCATATCTCGTACTTTAATCGTTTTTATCTAACATCGGGGATGGGTACAAGTTGTGTGTATAATACTTGTTTTTCAAAAAAAACAAAAAAAACCCCAAAAAAAACCTTTTGCATAAAAAAAGAGAAAAAGAAAAAGTAAATCATCACTCATGGTCTTGCATTTCATCAAGCATTCCTTGGTCGGTATATTCCTGACACATTCACCATCACTCAAGGCTTGAGGATTTTTTAGGGCACTTGATTTCTGAGATCTTGAGATTCTGAGTTAGCCTGCCTTAGTCAGTAGGGTTTTGAACTTAATAATCCACACTTCCCTAGTTTGAAAGATTTGAGCTCTATATTGCACTCTTCATCTCTACCTTCAAAAAGAATATGATCAGCACAATCACTCCCACAGCTGCATGATTGATGAGATGAGTTGAGATATCACTTGAGGAACTGGGACTAGAGATTTGAATTTAGACCCCATCTGATGATATTCGAGGATGGGATAAAGTTGATGAAGGCTGTAGAAAACCTGAGTGTCAGCAATACCCTAGCCAGTATGTGAACAAGATTCAGATGATATCTCTTTGATAAATGACCTAAGTGCCAGGGTGAGATGAAACTTAATGAAAATTGTTGATCAGTGTGCGCCAACTCTTGGTAAAAGCAGTGAATCTAGCCAACAAAAAAATAGAAATGTCAAGAAAAGCTCTATCATCCGAAGTCAAATTCTAAATGAGCTTCCACCAATGGCGAGCGCTCCCAAACATTTTCAAAGTGTTCACTTGGACCAAGTGCTAATTAGGACGAAGGAGTCAGGCTGACACCATAAAAGAGCTCGGCATCGTAAGCGATACAAGTCTGGGTGTCGAAGGTATCTTAGATATTCAGAAAAGACACACACCCCGGTGTACTCCCAGAAAAACAAGTGCAAACGACTCTAACTCTTTTGACGGACACATTGATCAACAATATTAAAATTTACATGTGTTGAGTATTAAGGCACTCGAGAGGCACCTTGTTCCAATGAAAGGGAAAGAAAATCAGACACAATCCTATGCCCTCCATCGTCTGGTTGTCCATCTACACTTTCAAGTCTGACAAACTAATGAGACGGTTTACTGAAGCAGGAATAGACTTATTCCCTAGTATTGAGGATGAGGTTTAGAGGAGAATCTTTGGATCGGATCTTTGGGTGATGTCTACACTTGACTCTCATGAATGCAGTACACTAAAATCATATCCTTAGATTATATGTACAAATAGAGTCTGAAAATTAGAGAAGTTGGATTCCTTTTTATTAAAGCTTGGTTGAGCCCAGAATTTAGGATCACTCAAATTAAGGGTCTTCTATGAATTAAGCCTTGAAAATTCACATGCACAGTCAGGGTTGTATTCAACTAAGTCATTCATTCATGCTCGGGGACGAGCATGGTCTAAGTATAGGGGTATGATGAATCCCGTATTCATCATGCTAAAATTGATCATTTAGACTCTGTTCCCCATCATTCATCTGTAATTAATCATTAATAGAGCATTATTAGCATTCACACACGTGTTAATAATATTGCATTTCATCATGCATAAATTGCATTAAAAATCCCATGTGTAAATTAGCCCAAAAGGCCGCTAACTTCTACTATTTTTAGTTAATTCATCCTAGCTCAGATTAACCCCAAGCCACCTCCATTGTATAGATATTACTAACCGTATTAAATAAAAAATACACAAAAATTACTAACCCCAATAAGTGTCAAATTATCCCAAAGTCTAATTTCACATCTGACGGACTAAAATGAGCATATCTCCCACATACAGTGTCTGATTTTGTCTACTCACTTTTAAAGTACTCCATTTTCAAATATCTTCAAAACAAGACCAATTTCGTAAAATTCGGAGCTCATATGTGAAAGTTGGGTTTTGGGCCTCTTTTGCGCATTTTAACTTTTTGCTATTTTTGACCTGAGTTTTTATGTGCATAATTAACTCTTTTAATTTTATTTCTTTTTCGTTTGTGTCCTTTGATGAATGTTTTAATAAGAGACACAAAAATCCAAATAAAGATCAAAATTGAAATCAAAGAAACTGATCGAGTCCAAGCGTCCGTTGTCGGTTTGTACAAAAGTTGTGCGTTTCTTAGTTTTATTTTATTTTCCTATTTTCTTATTTATTAAAAATCCAAAAAAATTAGATTAGTGTGTAATTAATTTTATTGTATTTTATCATATTTTTTCTATAATTTTTATCCTCTCTAAAACCACCAAAAAAATACAAAACCCCAAAAATTCGGTCTTCTATACACATGGAGAACCACCAAAAATACCACTTCTCACAAGAGACCTCTGTTGCTCATGGGTCCTTCATGAAAGTTGTAGATCTCGTCGAGACGAACAACTTTTGTGAAGGAAATATTTCGATCCGAGTTATTCTTCTCTCTTTTCTCATTATTTTCGAATTGTTTGCATCTCAGCTCGCCCCCACTATCTCTCTCTCCTACTCAAGTCATGTGCCCAGCACGTGACTTCTCTTCATCTTCTTCAGCCGTTCACCCCCCCCCCCCCCCCCGCGCGGATCCGCCATGCACAGCCATCAACAGCCACTCCTCCACCCTCGTAACGGTTGCCGCCATGCCGCTCCCCTTCACCGGCCGTTACGAGACCAGCCACCACCTCCCTCCTATAAAACCCCAATCGTGGCCAGCCACTGAACCCATCCACCATTAACGGACGTCTCGCCCAGCTCCGATTCCAGCCCTAGTGACAGTAGTGGCTAAAGATCCGTCGAGTGAGGAGGAAGTCAGGTGAGATCCTCGGCCATCTCTGGCCGTGTTGCTGCTCCATTAGCAACTAAGCTTGGGTCTTCTTTTGACGGTCCTTTTGAGCGTTAATCTTCACAGCACACACACGCTCCCACTGGCCTTGCACAGGCTGGGAACCTTCCCCTTCGCCCCACCCATCGCGCTTCGGTCGCTAGTCTTCCCCCTTTCTGGTGCTTTCTCTAACAAGTTGCAGGTTCAGCCAAGAACGCGCGGAGGAGCCACCTTCGCGCGCCGCTCAGCTCCTCCGCTCTCTGTCATTTGAGCTCCGGACTGCCGTCCACCGTGCTGCCCCTCTGACCGCCTCATAGCCGCCCGCGCGGCACTTCCACCTCCGGTCGCCCACGCCCTCCGCCTCCGCGCGGAGGCACCTCCCCTCGCGTTCCGCCCCGCGCTTTGGCGCGTCTTCGCCCACCGCCTCGACCGCCATCGCCTTCGACCGCAGCTCATTGCCACCGCCTTCCCAGGCCTCCGTCGGTCATGTGTCGACCGGCCGAGGCATCGTCCTCGCCACTTCCCCAGCATCGAACTCTGCCTCGCCGCCCCAGGGTCGTCCTCGCCACCGCCTCCGCCGAGCCTGAGCTCCAGGCACAGTTACCGTTGGATCGGGTAGGAGACCCTTGATCCAATGGATACAGTTGTGCCACGTGGCACGTCCCAGCCAACCCACAACGCCTTAGCATCGGAGCTCCGAGCCACTGGCTTGAACCTCCCGAGCCTCCAGCCACTGTCACCTAGGCTCGGGACCTCCGAGCCGGAGCCCCGGACCCCGAACCTGTGCCTCATCTCCATACCACAGGCTCGGGACTCCGAACCACAGGCTCGGGAGCCCCGAGCCTCCGCCTCTCCTCCGAGCCTCCGGGTGCATGTGTGCGGCACGTGCGTCTGGGGAAAATTGCAACGAGGTCCTCGAAACTTTCAAATTTTACATTTCTACCCCTCCTAGGGTAAATTACAGAGGAGCCCCTCCGACTTTCTGAAATTACAGATAAGCCCCTCACAGGGACCTCTTTGCAAGAGAACTTTATTTTTTTACATTTTAGTCCCTATAATTTCATTCTAGCATATCGTTTTCATACAGACTCCGATTTTAGTGTATAATATGTCATTTTGAAGCTATTTTCATGCTCTACAATTTAGCATAGATTGTGATCAGATTTGAGGGTGTTTATTATCAACTACTATTTGAGGATCATCATTGACTTTTGCATGCTAAATTTGACATATTGGTGCTTGAGAAATCAATGATCATTTTTGCAGGAATTCGAAAGATGATTTTACTCTGATTAAACTGTTGTAATATTTAATTAGTAAAATCTTCACAGGTGGTTAATTCACATTTATTCCTCTAAATTATTACTGATTATTTGAGGAATTGAATCAAAGATATTTGGAGTCCGGATACTCTGCTTCACTATTCTGAATATTAGTTGCTTATTAACCTGAAGCAATGAGTCAAGATCAATCCATTTTGATTTGTGGTTAATTTTGTGGAATTAAGATCATATTACTTGGGGATTTAATATGTTTAAAAATTACAGATCTTGGGCATAGTTCTCTCAATTTATTTTCTTTGCATCACATTCGCATCTTCATCATTGCATTGTATATTTTTGCAATACAAAAATTAATCGAGCATTTATTAATTATTTAATTTGATTTAAGGCCACACAACTAAAAATCACCATTCCCTTGTTCGACCTTGGTAAACTTACCAAGTAAAAATACTCCACAACATTCAAAGTTTGTGGTTTTTGACGAACCGATTTTCGCCTCCTATACTACAATTCACGATTATTAAAGAGGCGAATTTCGCGATGCTCAGGTACGTACTTCATGGTTTGTTTGTGTAGATTATCGATGCCTGAACTCAGCTACCGAGAAGGATCACTTTCCACTACCCATTTTTGATCAAATTATTAAGAGGTTGGCAGGGAAGGAGTTCTTTTGCTTCTTGGATGGGTACTCGGGATAAAACCAAGTTGCTATCGCTCCTGAGGATAAGGACAAAACTACTTTCACTTGTCCATTTGGCACCTATCCCTTTAGATGGATGACCTTTGGATTATGTAACACCCCCGCTACATTCCAAAGGCGTATGTTGGCCGTTTTTGGTGACATTGTGGGTAGTTTCCTTGAGGTCTTCATGGATGATTTCTCGATCTACTGGGATACTTTTGACACATGTTTTACTCATTTAGACCGAACTCTTCAACGTTGTGAGGAAAACCTAATGCTCTCGTGGGAGAAGAGTCACTTTATGATGACTAATGGGATTGTATTGGGCTTTGTGACGAGTCCTGAATATGCCCTGGTTAATTATCGTGAATTATCGTGTGTTGAAATTATGAATGTTGTTTCGTTGTAGGTGGGCAATCGGAATCGGTCAAGAAATAACCACAATTAATTAATTTAATCTTCAATCACATTGTTTTTATTTATTTTACTTTGGCAAATCCCAAGATCAAACTCAAGGAGGCAAAGGAACAACCTAGACGTTTGTTTATATAAGTTCGAGTACGATTTTCGAGGTCTTTTTTTGGTAATTTTAATGCAATTTTGGATGGAAAATACAAATGTGGCCAATTTCAGGGATTAAAATGTAAAGATCAATCCAACGATGTCCGAAAAATATGAAACTTGGCCAAGATGACCATTATGGTGAAGTGAATACATATAGTTTTTTTTGAAATTTTAGGATGCAAGATAAATATTTTATGAATTTGTGAATGCAAACAAAACAAATTTCAATAATTAATTATAATAAATATTAAACCTAGTTATTTTCAAAGGATAAAATTCTACAATATCTTCACTAGGTGATTGATCTTAGAAAAATCCTAAACCTCAAAAATATCAGATTTAATACCTATTAAAAAGTAAAGATTAGAATATGCAAAATGTTTTTTAAAGGGCAAACCATGCATGCAAATGCAATTCTTTTTAGGAACGATATAACATACAACTAATTCTACAATCCACTATTTTTCTGCAATTTTCATATTAATGGTTAATTAGTTATGAATTTTCAAGCACTGAATGGGAAAAATATGCAATTTTCCACAAAACAATTAATTATTAAATAACCGTTGATCACAAAAATGTCAAATAAATGCCAACTGTAGAGAATTAGTTGTAGAACAAAATGTTTATTTTTGATAAATAAAATAATGCAATGTAGAGGTTTGAAATAACGGGGGAACACATGGGTATTTCTATAAATAACAATAATAAAATAATGTAGGGAGGGACGGAAGTGTAAATACATATACCCTAGGGGTATTTCTACAAAAATCCCATAGGATCACGTGCAAAGCATGTGACCTATGGTGGAGGGGTCGTGTTGGTAATTGTGGAAAGGAGGGGGTTGCTCATGCAATTTTCACAGGCGGTCACGTGCATCGAAAGTTGAGTGTTCGCGTAAATCAGGCAGATCTCAGGGGGTCCTTTGCAATTGTTCCCTCCCATCATGTGTCGCGCACGAGGGGTGGGCCTCGGGCCCATCGGTCACGACCGGCGAGAGGCGGAGGTCCGGGCCATGCTTCTTGTTGTGGTGGTGATAAGCGGAGGATGGATGAACCTCCCCTGGTGCGACGGTGAAGAGGAAGTGGTTGAAAATGATGGAAGGCTCCCGGCGGTATCGATGTTGGGGTCTGATGGAGGAGCCCTTGCAGCAATAGGTTGACGGCTGGAGCAAGAGGTGTAAGGATGTCCTCCGTCGTCGAAGGTGGAGTTCTGCGGGTGTCGACTGTTGGAAATGCGAGCCCACGGCGAGCCATTATGCAATAAATGTTATTGCAATTCACTCCTTAGTCTGAAATAAAGAATACATAATTTGCGTAATAGGTACCTTAGTAAAATTAGGGTTATGTACCATGGCCATCTTAATGATCATACAGCTGTTGATTCAGTTATTGAATCATAGAGGCTGGTGCTTGGATGAATATCTAAAGAGTTAGATTGAGGACTCATCAAGCACCACCAAATGATTGTTAAGAGATGATCTCTAACCTGAGAAGGAGATGGCAATCCTTTCTCTAAAGGCTGATATCTGACCGACCTCTTGATGCAGGTCCTCTGCATAGGAATAGAGATTCGGAGGTGTCAGACTAGTTAGGTCAAAGAGTTGACTTAACGAGATCGAGACAACCAAAGTCCTATATCGTATGCTGTCATGTAGGCACGCATCCTCTGACCGGAGACAGATGTGTTACTATATGTCTGAGTATGTACATTTGGCAGACCAATAGGTTGATGACCTAATCAAGGTCTATACACCGGCGCACTGGTGTGCATATAAGGGCATATGAGTAATACGATCTCTCAAAGGGATCATACAGGTTCACTACTGAACTGGAAGACATGAGCTCACTCATGAGATATTGGGAAGAATCAAATTCCGTGCGCATGGTCGTCTCGCTTTGGAAGCTTGACTGAATTTGTTGGTTTGATATATACTTTTGGAAAGTATATGATCAAGACCTAGGTATGATATATGTTTTTGGAAAGTATATGATCAATACCGATTCCCAATGATCGAATGAGAATCTTACTGATAAAACCATGAAGTAGACAGTGTAAAGATGATCTAATACTTCGGGTTTATTCTGAGTCTTCCAGTATGCATGATGTACAGGTATCGGGAATATCTGAGGGTGATGTGATCATAAACGATTGTATAACCATGACGCTTCCATTCCTAGGGAGTGATGAAACGGGTCTGGATTTTAGTGACTCCTCTCAGTAGGGAAGTAACCTAATCTTAGTCCAAATATTGGACATTGATATGAATGTGATTCAGATCAATGAGAAGATTAGATTTATGGTCTTGATTTAATCAAGCATCTATGGGAGGCCCGAGATCTGGATTTGAGATGTGATCTCAATATCCAAGTCACTATACGTGGAACAATACAATCGCCCTGTCCTTATCTCCAAGTATTCGCGGAGAAAGCGCATTATCCTTGAATGAGTTCAGGATAATTTCATTGTTGATAAAATGTATCCGAGCATTGAGAAAATGGATAATTAAATGTGATTTAATTATCAAGATTAATATGAATTTGATTCATATTATAAAGAGAGTTATCTAAGATAATTGAATATGATTTAATTATCGAAGATGTGAATAATGTGAATGTGATTCATATTGTTTGAACACATGAGATAAAGAGATCCAAGATGATTAAATATGATTTAATTATCATGGATAAGAATAATGTGGATGGCAATATCCAATTATTTATAATATATTATAAATGTGATTTATAATGTATTAGAGAGAGCTAATTATAATTTATATGTGTTGATTAATTATTATGTGTATTGGATACACATTGTGTAATTAATTGACAATGTAAATTATATGTTATTTTGGGTTGTGAATATGATTCACAATTTTTTCCATGGCAAGATTGCAATATTCTCAAATATAATTGTGAATTATTTTTGAAGAATAAAACCCAACAAAAGTTGTTGGAAATAAATAAAGAGAGAATTTCCATGGAGATATGCAATCTCATGAATTATCATGAGATTGCCCTCCATTAGGAAAGGAGTGGGCGGCACCCTTGTCCTATTTGGAATGGGGGGCCGTCCACCATGTTATACATGGAATTGTAATCTCCATGTATGTATTCTCTCCTTATTTATTTGTTTGATTTAGGACTAATTTATATTTGATTTTGTAAAATATATTTTAACCTAAATTTGTTGGTTTTACCAACAACAATCTTGACCATTGGATTGACATAAATCAATCTCATCCATTGATTTTATATGTCCCATGGATTGAGATTCATGGATCCCAAAACCCTATAAATAGATAGGCATACCCATGCTCTCTCTACACACATAATGCTTGAAAAGCATCTCTCTCTCTCTTTCTCTCTATACGCCAGCCCTCTCTCTCCCTCTCATGGCCGTCCACCATGGATGCTATGGAGAGATTCTTCATCGCCACAGCATCGTCGTTATGCAGCCCTATCGTCTGCTCGTGGATCTCCGTCTCCTTCGGTGCGCCTCGCTCATGAAGAAGACGACGGATCTCGTGTTTCGAGATCAGGAGATCCGCCGCTTGGATCATCAACATGGATTGCGAGAAGCACGTGGTTTATCCCTGCGCTCGCAAGCGTCTCCCCGTTGGATCGGACTTGAGACAGGAGGTTTCTTCGTTTAGAGACTAGATTGCAACCATGCTTCAAGAGGTAACCCTAATACTTGTTTGTGGTTTAGACTAAACGATCTGAGAAGTGTTCTTGGATCATGTGGTTTCGTCACATGAAAAATTTTAAATTCCGCTGCATCAAGCAACTAGTCCGACTAGTCGCTCCTTGTCGTATTCGATACGACGCACACGCTTCTGTGATGCGCTTGAGGATTTTACCATATCCTTCAAGTGGTATCGGAGCCATAGGTCGATGGTTTCGAATATGATTCGAAAAACCGAGGACGACTTGGGTTCGTTTAGGTCACGAAAGTTTTTATCGCATTTGGTTTCGCAGATCTGTTTAGTAAATAAATTCGGCACTGTTTAAATTGTTTAAACACGAATTTAATACTTGGATTTTGTTCCCCATTAAATAAGGAAACCATAGGATCTGAGTTTACGTAAATCAGATTTCGTATGCTCGAGATATGGTTGTTTTAATGAACATGTATGCACTGTTGCGGGAACTGTTGATCTGAACGTGATTAAAATGTTAATTACTGTTTAGACTTGCCTCGAAATGCGTGAAATTTCACTTGGGTTCTGTCCTAAATCAAATTAGTAATCTACGAAAATTGATTTTGTCTAATTTGGATTTAATATGATTGAGATATGCTAATTTTAGTAAGTAGGGGTCACTGCTGAAATTACATTCCTAATCTAGAACCATATGATTGTCAATTAGTGAAATTAATCAATTTGGCATTATCCTTTCCCAAGGTGGATATGGTGTCTAGTCGAGGATCGCTAGGGTAGCGGGTTGCAATGTATGCGGTCCGTCCCACTCCCGTCGGTACTGGCCATGACAGCGGGTAGGGCTGGGATAATGTCCGAGGGATTAAGATGTATTTTTCTAATTATTAAAATACGAATTAATAAGTACTTTGAGAATAATACCATATATATTCAAATAAGACATTCAAGTTTGATTGATTAAATTGGATTGATAATTAATTTAATATGATTGAATTAATTATGTCCAATTAGAATACTCTAATATGATTAGAGTTAATAATTCCATTGGAAGAATTACTTATATGAATATGATTCATGTTAATTAATTAGAATTTGAATAAGAGATGGAGGATCACATTAGTGACATCCATGGTCTCCCGTCAAGGCGAAGAGTTTCGTCGCCAGATATTATGTGTAGGAGACGCCTGTCCGAAGTGACAGCTCCTGCATATGATCCATTTGGATCGGGCTCGTCACTTCTCGAAAGAGTAAGGATGTATGCGTAGTGACCCCAATATCGAGTCCTCATATTATTGGGGTGATATTGGATTGTGCATAGCGAGTTGTATTCCTGTTGACGATTGGTTCAATTAATGAGGGGTCAACATTGCCTTAGGGGTGGTGGGCCCGGGTGTTAAAGACCGAATTGAGTGATGCAAGTTGGACTTGCAAGGCGGAATGTGTTCCCGCTTCTTTTTATCCGAGTTGTAAGTTCTCATATTATTGGGTTGCAACAAAGATAAGGAAGGAGATCCCAGATCTTGCTTGAGATAAAATGGTAAGTATATCTCTTACATTGAAAGTGATTAAGGGAATCAAATTTCATTGTTGACATGGCAAGACAACTTTGATATAAAAATTCCTAAATCAAAGTAAATTAATTATTTATATATATTTATGCAAATTTCTTATTTCAAATAATCCTTCATTAAACCCTCTCAATATTATACTTAATAATAACCAGTAAAATATCATGGATTGGACCCTTTGATCCAGATATTATACTTGCAATTGGACGCATAATGTATGTGGTTGCAACGTGCAAGTTTCCTCATAATAATGAGGAATGATAATTAAATAAGACAATAGGACTAAAACCCTAGCGTTTGTATGTCTCTATAAGTCTTGATCTCATCGAATGTACTTTTGAAGTAACATGTCGATAATGATCGTAATTATCATATAATCCTTATAAAATCTAAGAAGATGTTCAGGCATACATATGTGCTCTCAACATATAATCATGAATGACATGGTTCTCTGCATTATGCAGAATGGTGGCTCTATAGGAGATGATGTATTCAAATTGTTTGAGTACCTACCTGAACCTAAGTTTTAAGAGTTTAAATGGATGCAGATATGATGAGTGTCATCATTCTCCTATCTTTACTCTAGTCATTCTTGAAGCTTCATAATATTCATATTGTATGAATTGAATAAAACATGTATAAATGTTGAAATTCTCTTATATTGAAAATTTTTTTTGTTTTTAACATAAGAGATCCTCTGTCTTGAGCAATGGTTGCTTATAGATAAAGGGAGCGCAGTGGAAGCATGGGTTGGACCCAATAAGAAGTACAGTCAAAAGAGTTGAATGTACTTCTATGACTTCCATGTAACATACAAAGAGTTGGATGAATGCCAATACTGCAATAAGTTGATGTGTTGATAGTATGACTATCATATCTATCTAGAATCCTTAGAGAAGGAATCGGATAGTACATCAGAATAATCTACTTATAATCATTGAAATTGACTTACTTATTTGATAATATAAAGTCTAATAATTGTATCTCAATCTTCTGATGACACTTGCAATTGGTTGCATGTGTATTAGAATATTAGAAATCTGATCTTAAGGTTTAATGGTCATCTAAGTTGGAATTGATGCAATTGTTGCAACAATTTCACCTGATGAATATACTTCATATTTTCAGTGGGAGTCCTTAATCTTAGAGAATGTCTCTATGACCTAGATATTAGATTACACTCATTATTTATTTCCAAATGTTGGAAATAGACATGAATTCTGTGATAAATCTATCATAAAGAGTTATAATGGAGATATTTCAGATAGTTATCTAAAATATTGTGTGACTCTACTAAATTAGAAAATTAATGAATGGTTCATTAAGATTTCTAATGCTGAAAAATAAACCATTAAAGATCAATAGGAGGATGAAGATCATTTGATAATGATCTAGCATCATGTTTTGGACATATGTCTGTTGATGTGATCAATAGACTAATAAGAGATGAAACTTTAGATTGTCTAAAGGTTCAAATCTTACATACTTGTGAATACTATATTCAAAAGTAGAAATGTTCAATACACCCTCGCTTGGGAATGGTGTAAAATGTCAAGGTATTCGTGATCTCATACATATTGATGTATGTGAATCATCTATATTATAGTAAACATTATGGATATGTGATATCTATTGATGATTATGTATGATATGAAATTTCTTCTCTTCACCTAAGAAACCTTTAAAATGTTCATAGATTTTTCAATTTTGGTTTAGAACTAAGATTTGAAGGAAGATGAAATGAATTTGATCTAACCAACGTAGCTTGTACCTATTAGATGAATTCTAGAAATACCTTATGGAGATATGAATATCATTCCTATCTCAATCCTCCTAATGGACCTTAACTCAATAGAGTTGTAGGGAGATACAATTGATCATTTGTGACATGATTTGATCAATGATTAATCTTAGCATAATTATCTCTTAGTTTCCAAGCATATATATATGTGGTAGAGACTACATTATATATATCCTTACTAAAGGTTCCATGTGATTAAGTTGGAATCTAGCACCAGAGAGTGCTACTTCATTAGGAAATTAAAGGATGGTATTGGATACCTACTTTATGACCTTGAGATTCTTAAAAGATCTCATCTTTGAGAATATGATTCATAGAGGATGACTCTCTTAAGAATCAAGATGAAAATGAAGTAAAGGAACTTGTTTAATCCTGAGATGATAATGAGGCTCCTAGAATCGGAAACTAAAAGACAATTAAAGATGAAACACTAATACCCCATCAAATAAGTTTGATGATGGGTTCCATGTATCAGTTGAATCTGACAAAGATCTGACTTCATGTGATGAAGCTCCTGAGGATCATGACATGGAAAGATGGATGTTAGCAATAAAAGTCTAATGTAGACTTCATATATAAGTGTTGTATATGGACCCTCGAGGATCCACCTATATGGGTAAGACCCATTAATGTGTAAATGGATCTTCAAGAGAGAGGGAACCTGATAAAAAGGTAGAGACCTTCAATGCATGGTTCGTAGCCATGAGCTACGAACCGAAGAGAAGACATCGCTTGCGATGAGACTTGCTCTCCAGTGACCTTGCTTTAACCCATCAGAATATTGCTAACTATAGCTACACAAATTGACTATGACATCTTCATGATGTGAGTCAGGATTCCATTCCTCTATGAATTTCTCTCTGAGGATATTCATATAAAGTAGCCGCAGGGCTTCATGGTTGAGGAAAGAAAGATGTACAAGCTAAAGAACTCCATCTTTGGACTCAAATAAGCTTCTTGTAGTTGGAACATAAGATTTGATGAAATTATAAATGTTATGATTTCAGATAGAATCTTGATGAACCATGTGAAGCTTAGTGGGAGTGCCAATGTGTTCATCGTGCTAAATGTAGATATTGTTCTAATCATTTGAAATGATATAAGGATAATAATAAGTGTTTTATGATTTGGTTGTTTCACACCTTGAGATATGATCTCAAGAATACCTCTTAGATCTTAATTCTGAAATCATTCAGAAGCAAAGAGAAGAGGGAATTGGGACCAATACATTAGTAGTACACCTTGGACTTATTCCATTTTCTGAAAATTCCAAGAAAGGCTTCCTTCCCTTAAGATGTGGTACTGACCCGTCTAAAGGGATAGCACCTCAAAGAGTTGAGGAAGTGAATGCTAGAACTGCTTGCACTTGTGCATCAGTTACGAGAAGCTGAAGTATATGCTGGATGTGTACAAAAGCCATATGTCTGCCATGCAGTGGGAGTAGTAAACTGTTACTAATCCTACTCTGGAAATAAAACACTTAGCTGCAGTAATAACAATATCTTCAAAAGATGATGAAACTTAGAGATAGTGATCTCAAAGTCTTATCTTCAAAAGTTTAAGACCTTATAGATAGTGATCTATAAGGGTCTTAACTTTAGATACCTTAGGAGATAGAGATCTCTGGGAATGAAGGTATTCTAAAAAGGATTATGGGAATACTAGTTATAATAATTAATCGAGCTAAAGTGTCAAGGACACTATGACAAAATTGAGTATTGGTTGCATAAGATGCAACATTCGCATTGGATGCGAGCACTGTTACTATGAGATATGCAAGTGCCATAAAAGGACTTGACGTAGTCTCTTGGGAACAGAGTAACTGATCAGCTTACCTAGATATTTTCTAAATAGCCTATGATTGTCACATGAGTGTGGGTATAAATGATTAGCCCATGGCTCTTTGGTCTAGTGGGAGATTGTTGGAAATGCGAGCCCACGGCGAGCCATTATGCAATAAATGTTATTGCAATTCACTCCTTAATCTGAAATAAAGAATACATAATTTGCATAATAGGTACCTTTGTACAATTAGGGTTATGTACCATGGCCATCTTAATGATCATACAACTGTTGATTCAGTTATTGAATCATAGGCTGGTGCTTGGATGAATATCTAAAGAGTTAGATTGAGGACTCATCAAGCACTATCAATTGATTGTTAAGAGATGATCTCCAACCTGAGAAGGAGATGGCAGTCCTTTCTCTAAAGGTTGATATCTGACCGACCTCTTGATGCAGGTCCTCTGCTTAGGAATAGAGATTCGGAGGTGTCAGACTAGTTAGGTCAAAGAGTTGACTTAACGAGATCGAGATAACCAAAGTCCTATATCGTATGCTGTCATGATACAGGCACGCATCCTCTGACCGGAGACAGATGTGTTACTATATGTCTGAGTATGTACATTTGGCAGACCAATAGGTTGATGAGCTAATCAAGGTCTATACACCGGCGCACTGGTGTGCATATAAGGGCATATGAGTAATACGATCTCTCAAAGGGATCATACAGGTTCACTACTGAACCGGAAGACATGAGCTCACTCATGAGATATTGGGAAGAATCAAATTCCGTGCGCACGGTCGTCTCGCTTTGGAAGCTTGACTGAATTTGTTGGTTTGATATATACTTTTGGATAGTATATGATCAAGACCTAGGTATGATATATGTTTTTGGAAAGTATATGATCAATACCGATTCCCAATGATCGATTGAGAATCTTACTGATAAAACCATGAAGTAGATAGTGTAAAGATGATCTAATACTTCGGGTTTATTCTGACTCTTCCAGTATGCAGGATGTACATGTATTGGGAATACCTGAGGGTGATGTGATCATAAACGATTGTATAACCATGACGCTTCCATTCCTAGGGAGTGATGAAACGGGTCTGGATTTTAGTGACTCCTCTCAGTAGAGAAGTAACCTAATCTTTGTCCAAATATTGGACATTGATCTGAATGTGATTCAGATCAATGAGAAGGTTAGATTTACGGTCTTGATTTAATCAAGCATCTATGGGAGGCCCGAGATCTGGATTTGAGATGTGATCTCAATATCCATGTCACTATACATGGAACAATACAATCGCCATGTCCTTATCTCCAAGTATTCGCGGAGAAAGCGCATTATCCTTGAATGGGTTCAGGATAATTTCATTGTTGATAAAATGTATCCGAGCATTAAGAAAATGGATAATTGAATGTGATTTAATTATCAAGATTAATATGAATTTGATTCATATTATAAAGAGAGTTATCTAAGATAACTGAATATGATTTAATTATCGAAGATGTGAATAATGTGAATGTGATTCATATTGTTTGAACACATGAGATAAAGATATCCAAGATGATTAAATATGATTTAATTATCATGGATAATAATTAAGTGGATAGCAATATCCAATTATTCATAATATATTATAAATGTGATTTATAATGTATTAGAGAGAGCTAATTATAATTAATATGTGTTGATTAATTATTATATGTATTGGATACACATTGTGTAATTAACTGACAATGTAAATTATATGTTGTTTTGGGTTGTGAATATGATTCACAATTTTTTCCATGGCAAGATTGCAATATTCTCAAATATAATTGTGAATTATTTTTGAAGAATAAAATCCAACAAAAGTTGTTGGAAATAAATAAAGAGAGAATTTCCATGGAGATATGCAATCTCATGAATTATCATGAGATTGCCCTCCATTAGGAAAGGAGTGGGCGGCACCCATGTCCTATTTGGAATGGGGGGCCGTCCACCATGTTATACATGGAATTGTAATCTCCATGTATGTATTCTCTCCTTATTTATTGGTTTGATTTAGGACTAATTTATATTTGATTTTGTCAAATATATTTTAACCTAAATTTGTTGGTTTTACCAACAACAATCTTGACCATTGGATTGACATAAATCAATCTCATCCATTGATTTTATATGTCCCATGGATTGAGATCCATGGATCCCAAAACCCTATAAATAGAGAGGCATACCCATGCTCTCTCTACACACATAATGCTTGAGAAGCATCTCTCTCCCTCTTTCTCTCTAGAAGTCAGCCCTCTCTCTCCCTCTCATGGCCGTCCACCATGGATGCTATGGAGAGGTTCTTCATCGCCGCAGCATCGTCGTTATGCTGCCCGATCGTCTGCTCGTGGATCTCTATCTCCTTCGGTGCGCCTCCCTCGTGAAGAAGACGACGGATCTCGTGTGTCGAGATCAGGAGATCCGCCGCTTGGATCATCAACATGGATTGCGAGAAGCACGTGGTTCATCCCCGCGCTCGCAAGCGTCTCCTCCGTCGGATCGGACTTGAGACAGGAGGTCTCTTCGTTTAGAGACTAGATTGCAACCATGCTTCAAGAGGTAACCCTAATACTTGTTTGTGTTTTAGATTAAATGATCCGAGAAGTGTTCTTCGATCATGTGGTTTCGTCACATGAAAAATTTTAAATTCCGCTGCATCAAGCAACTAGTCCGACTAGTCGCTCCTTGTCGTATTCGATATGACGCACACACTTCCGTGATGCGCTTGAGGATTTTACCATATCCTTCATCGACGATGTGCCCCATGGCTAGAGGGGCTCCAGCTGCTAGTTGTCGTGTCGATGAGGCGCGGGGCGAAGTCGGAGTTGTTGGCCTGGAGGTGTTGATGACGATGTAGCATCTTCGGAGGAAGTTGTCGACGAAGTGGGAATTGTAAAGCTGTGGGTTGGTTGGATAGAAGGTGAACGGTGGAGTTTGTGCATTAGGATGTCAGAGGAGCAGATGCAGGTGGTCAAAGGTGATGGATTCGTTGGCTCGACGGCGTACGAGCCAGAGAAGGGGCAAACACGCGGCGGAGATGCGACGTTGCAATTGCCATGGAGGGCCGGATCTCACCGGAGAAGAAGCGAGCTGTCACCACTGCTCTTTGTTTGGTGCTAATGACGGATGAAGGGGGTGAGGGAGGCGGTGGAGTTTAAATAGGGATCGTTGTTTGGTCGGAGATGGAAAAGGATCGGTGATGAGGGAAGTCGTGGGACTAATCATGATTCGAGGGATTCTGGGATGAGATGTGATTGGGGATTTAGACGAGATGAGAAGAGATTTAGTGATGAACGGAGAGCGGACGTGCGTGAGATTAGCATGCGGAGCCAACGAAATTGGAGGGTGATGCCACTGGGTAAATTGGGAAAGTGGAGACGGAGGAAGGGGACGGACCTAGGACCGTCCGATCGGCCGAGATCGGGTGGCCCATGTCACGCCATGTGGAATCAAACGGGAGGCATGTGGAGCACGTACAAGGCATGCATGCAGGAGGCACGTGCTCCGCACGTGCACTACTTTTTTATTTTTATTTTTATTTTTTGATAAAAATATAATATAAAAAGCCCAAAAATGGGTGACACGTGGCGGCTCCACAAGCGTCCACATGTCAGCCCCACAAAAAAATGAAAAATAAATATATTGATAAATGTGTAAAAAATAGTAAATGACCTACATTAAAAAAATTCTTCACAAAATTTATTTGTCTCGATGGGATCTACAACTTTCATGAAGACACCAAAACCAAAATCGAACATTTGCGCAAAGTGATATTTTTGGGGTATCCCATGTACATAGAATACCTTGATTTTGGGTTTTCTATTTTTTTATTATTTTTAGATCAGACAAAAATCCGGAATAATATGATAAAATCAACGATAAATATATTTACACATTAATCTATTTTTTTGGATTTTTATAAATTAAGAAAAAGAAGAAATAATATAGAGTATGAAAAAGTCAATTTTTATACAAACAGTTAGTGAAGACTCGGACTCAGTTGGTTTCCTTTATTTCAAGCTTAGTTTGGATTTGGACTTTTACACATTTTAATAAAACTTTTATCAAATACGAAAAATGAAAAAGAAATAAAATAAAATGTATTAATTATGTACATAAAATAATAAGCCATAAAATGCTAAAATACAAAATTTACAAAAGAGGACCAAAACCTAACTTTCACAGTTGAGCTCTGATTCGCTTGAGCTTGGTCTTGTTTTGATGAAAATTGAATGTAGATTAGTTCAAAGCTGAGTAGGTTCAAAACGTACACTGGATAGGGAAGATATGAAGGTTTTAGTCCGAAAATCGTAGAACTATGGTTTGGGTTTTTGGTCCACTTATTTAGGTTAGTGATTTTTTTTTCGTTTATTCTTGTCAGTGATATGTACATAGTGGAGGTGGTTTTGGATCAATTGGAGTTAGCACGAATTAGTTAAAAATTAGGGAAGTTAGGCTATTTACATGTCAATTTGCCTGGGATTTTTTGGCTTTTTATTTTGTGCAATAATAAGTGATAAAATGTGATTCTTATTCAAACATTCATGAATGCTAATTATGCCGAATAAATGAAGAAATGTCAATGATTTTTAGGGATTTGAGCTTAATTCATAACTTTTAGAGTGATGAATCAGAGATTCACCATCCCCCTATACTTAAACCATGCTTGTACCTGAGCATCAAAAGAAATGCCATGAGGTGAAATGAGATTGGGTTCCAAACAAAGACCATAAACAGAATGTGAAAATGGAACTAGACCTAACCTTTGGACTATTAGTTTGGTGGAACTTCTGTGAGACTTAGAATTTTAAAATCAACAGCATTCAAGTTCTACATATCATTGTCACAAATTCGACTCAGAATTCATCTTAGATCGATCCTCCTCCCAAAGCATACCCCATGAACATTGGACAATCGACTCATGTGTGTGAAGGGTTTTAGCTCTTCCCATCTAGAATGACTAACTACCATGCAAACCTCCTCTCCAGTAACTCATCCTCGGGGAGTCAGGTATTTCCTTCTAAGGTTTGTCGCGATGTGTTCACAATCGAAATGGTGGAGAAATTAGAAGAAGGAGAAAAGAACTGGAGGGTGACCAGTGTACTCACCTCTCCTTGTGAAGATGGCCAGTGTAGCCGTGTCTCCACCAAGATCTGCAGGTTTTCTTGAAGCTTGGACCTTTTTGGTCAAATATTTATTTGGTAGTAGGATTCTTTGTATTTGAATTTTTAGTAGCTCTTCTTTGATCTTGTTGTGCCCCTAAAGATATGGAATCTTTTTACCATTAAATTTTTGGGGTCTTAGAAAAAATTGTGCCCAGTTGTCCATCCATTTTCCGAAGCTTTATTTCAACTCGTACTCTAGTCTTTAGATTTCTATGCTACCAAAAAATAAACTCACACAATCTTCCAATACCCCGACTGAGTTGAGTTAAGTGCATAGTATGAGAATACAAATTAATTCCTTATTCCAAAGTCGTACCTAGAATGGAGAGACCATGTTAGGCACTAAGAGTCAAATGTTGTACATTGTTATGTGGAACTCAAAATTAAGTCATGGATCTAAAGCTTCTAAAATCCTATTTCTCGGTGAAGTTCCTAGAAAATTAGGTGGATTAAAGTCAAGTCCAGACCACTCTCGGTTTCT
Organism: Ottelia alismoides; assembly: GCA_037367405.1. NCBI lineage: Eukaryota > Viridiplantae > Streptophyta > Magnoliopsida > Alismatales > Hydrocharitaceae > Ottelia > Ottelia alismoides. The sequence continues at coordinate 442,464 of JAZKJV010011648.1, read as the reverse complement.
GCTCATAACTCGGTTCAGAACCCAAGAACTTTTCACAAATGCAAATGAATGTAATGCTAGATGAAGTGTAGGTGTGTGAAATGCAAACACATTTTTTTCGATTTTTTAAGCAAAAATGAATAAGAAACCTTTTTTTCAAAAATTTTGGGTTGGACATTGTCAGTGTTAGTAGTAAAACTCTTTTTCTTTTCTTTTTATTAATTTTTTAAGTTAGTTACCCACCCCATAAATACATATAGCCGTACGCAAAAGTATGAGAGATGGGTAAAATATATACACAGTATATATACACACCCCCCTATACTTAGCAAGTGTTGTGTCCTCAGAGCACAAGAAGCGTGGAGAAGACATAGATCGGGCTAAGCGTAAGAGAGTGACAAAGAAAAATAAAAAGATAGATCATTCCACCCCCTATACTTAGGCTGCGAACATACTAAGTATAGAAGAAGAGCGAAAATGAGGCGGTCAGGATATGTGAATGAGGAGATTATATATAGATGGTCATTGGTTCCTCCTATACTTAGGCTTTGGTCAGCCTAAGTAGGGAAGAAGGGTGGAAATGGAATAATGGTGAGATGGGGAGATTGGTATGTATAGATGGCATCGGTCCCTCCTATACATAGGCCTTGGCCTAAGTAAAGGAAGAAGATGTACAAGGAGACTGATGTGGTCGAGAGGGAGGGTGGATGGCCGATGACTAAGGTGGTTTGTAGCCGATCTTCTTGTGAGCCTGTGGTGGGAGGTTGTAATGATGAGAAGGAGATGAAGCATATGTTTTCCAACTATTATCAGTGTTATCCTCAGAGAAATCATGTTGGATAGTAGATGAAGCGTATGAGTCAGATGAAAGGTAACCATCATCGGAGTTATCCTCAGAGGAATAGTATTTGAAAGTGGGCACACTCCAGATATTCTTGTTTTTTAGTTTCTTCAGTTGTTTGCTCAAAATTCGTTCCTCTTGGGATCAAGCGATTTGTCCTCATATGAATACTCTAAAGCACTAGTCTCAGTCAGCTCAAAAGAAATTATTCCAGTATATTTGATGAGAGCAGGAGAATCTGCTTTGGATGAATAATAGTGAGGAACGAGAGTCGTCCAATGGGAATCGAAGTTTGGATCCTTGCGAAGACATGGTTCTAGAACTGCCGAACAGACCTCACTCATGTAGATTACCTTTTCCGAACCTGATGAGGTATTATCAGTTGATTCCTCTTCCAGAAGGTCAAAGGCAACTTTCTTTTTAGATGAAGGAGTAGTCATTTTGTTTCATGAAGGAGTTGGTCCTTCGAGTGAGGTTTTGATACTTGAGTCTCCAGATGAATAACCATTGAAATTTTTCTCCTTGGTCGGTGTTCGTTCTGCGTGTTTGTTCTTACACTTCTTAAGGTTGGTACACTCCTAAGTTGGAATGATTTGGTCAAGGTAGTTAGAGTAGGTTGACTCAGGGTGAGCCCATGGATAAGTCTTAGGATCATATAAGAAACACGTTTCTATGGTGAGATCTGCAGGAATTGAAACAACGAGGGGAGTCTCTACATGTTCGTTCTCAATTATCTTGATGTTGGAGCATTCTCGTGTCAAGTTGATTTGATCAAGGTAGTCTAGAAAAGGTTTCGAACGACCCAATGTGCGTCCATGCATAAGTCTCAGGATCATATGAGTCATCTATTCAATTTTTAAGGTGAGAGCAGCTGGGAATGGAACAAGAGGGAGAGTCTCTAAACCAATAGTCTTATCAACAATCGTTATCTCAGGTGTAGCAACAGGGTAGGCCTCTTCTACCGTTTGATGGTTACAGTTGTCGAGGACTTCGTGGGTTGCCTCAGAAAATCGAGGTTCCTCAAAGACTGGGTGAGATCGAAGTGCTTCCAAAGCTGTAAAATTGATTTCCCTAGTCTCACACTCAATAATTGCCTTAACTAATGTCAATAATGGCTTTCTGAGAATGATTGGAGACTGGACGAATTCTCCTTGATGCTCAATATCAATGATTTTTATGTGAAGTTTATTTTGAGTGAAGCACCTTAGAATGTAATGACGATAGAAATTGTTCCTCTCGACTGCTTTATCGATCGATCTTCCAGTTAATCGATCTCTCATATCTTCCTGATAGATACGAGTTTGAGCTCGTTAAATACAGAGGTCAGAAGGATATTAATTGGTGAGTCGTCATCAATTCGAGCATGGGTAAAAATTGTGTCTTTAATTCCATAGTCAAATCTAGGCAACCGCTTTTTTATGCGGCTCTTGGTTTTTCTCGTCAACACCAAGGAGGTGGCCATTGACAAAATATGTCCTTTGGTCTTTGTTCTTGTTCTGCCTAAATTTTTCATCATTAATTTGTCTATTACAAATCCTTTAAGGTCGGGGAAGTGTTCAATGGCCTGTATTCAGGGAAGTTCAAAAATCATTTTTTTCTCTAGTTCTTCCGATAAAGCAGGATCCAAATTCTTCAGATCTTCTTCAGTTTCAATTTTTATGTATTTTTTCAAGATTTTTCAATTTTTTGATTGTTTTTTTATATTTCAATTTTTTAGTATTTTCTGTGTGATGTGTGGATGTGGGGTGTTCCTCAGATGAGGAGGATCTTATATATGCTGAGTCAGAGTCAGAGCCAGAATTATTCTTAAGGGAATAATATGCAAAAGTGCTACTGTTAGAGTCATCCCTAGGGTGAACATATTCTCTAGGTTTCTGAATATCCCTAGAATTTTAAACATGAGATCCAATCTTTTCCTCATCCATTTTTATATCTGAGCTATCGGAGAGTGAAATTAATCAATCGGAAAACTTTCTAAGTTTATCCTCCATTAAATAAAATATCTTATTTATCCTTGAAATACAATCCTAAAAGAAATTTTCAGGAGATATCTATGTGATTTCTCATTTTTGAGATTCAATTATTACATCTTCCATTTTCATGTATGAGTTGGGAGAAGATCTTCTTGGGATATCGAATATATAATCTTTTATCTTCTGAAAAATTTCTCCTCTAAAATCATGGAACGAGTCTGCTCAATACGATAGAAACCATGCGATTCAGACATGTGGAGTTGGTCTAAGTAGAATCCATTCCATTGATCATGATTGATCGGATCGTTATATTGTGGATCAACATAAAAGGTTTATGTTTTTCGATGTCATCAGTCCAGTCCTTTGTATGAGTGTCATGTCTGAAGATGGGGTTATCATGGTCAATCCAAGATGATTGTTGCTCATTTGTGCTCAAGTGCAGGGAAGGTGGAAGATATGAAGAAGTGTTAAATTCGATCATGTGGTTATAATCTCCCATGATTGATCGAGTGACATTTATAGAATATGAAGGATGGATTGTATAAATCAGAATATAGAGGATTGCCATACGAAGAGGTAGAGACCTCAGTCGGTTGTTTGTTTGTATGATGTGAATACAAAGTATTGTCATTCATGAAGTAGATCGGATTTGTAGAGAGGGTTGGATCTATTGGTGGGTGAGAGTCTCTTGTGGAAGTTGCATGATGTGTAGTTGGAGGAGGTTTTGAAGCTTTGGGTCGAACCGATACGAATTCATTTTCATAGTACAGTTCTGATGGATACTCGGACAAATGTTCCGCTCTTGAAAGAACTGACATAATGGATGACGATTTGGGTTTGACCAAGATGAATTTATTTTCATGATACGGATCGGGAGGGTAATTAAACAAAAGTTCCATAATCTTCGAAGGAGATTTATTGGTTGACATAATGGATCTGTTTCCGATCAAGAGAGGAGAGTGATGGCATAAGTGTATGGCTATTGATCTTTGAAATCGGTTCACGCACACAAATCAAATACAAATCAAACCTCAGTTTTACCAACTCACACAATGAAGCCACAAGAGTTCGGCAATTTATTTTTTCAATTTGAAGTTGGTGATAAATCAATCTTGGAAAAAGTTTAGCAAGTTGTTAGGTGCCAGCAATTTTCTTAATGACTGGTCTGAATTCTTACGACTAGTTGCACATACTTTCAGTCAGTAAGGGTGTAAGTATGGACTATAAAATGGCTACCCGTGTTACTTAAGGACGGAGCATTACACAATGTCCTTTAACCACCTACTCTGTTAAAGAAATCCAGGCCCTTTACTGGCTACCTGTAGATCCTCAATGAGAAGTAGTTAATCATTTTTATCGAATCAGTAGTCAATATGAAAATACGGTTTGGGCCCTATCATTAAGTGACATCTCTCGCTCACTCAGAAAAATAAAAGACTAAGGTCGAGGTTGCTCTCTCGTATAAATTCTTGATTTTATGGGTTTTTTAAAATAAACAATATTTAACAGTCCCAATTTTAATTAGGCAATTACTAAAAATTTAAGCCGAGCACAAATGCACGTCTACCGTCCTTTCCCAATTTCCTTTTAATATTATGTGACAAAATAGGAGGGAGAAATTCGGAAAAAGCTGATGCACACGAAAACGGATAATGTATGCTCAGTTAGAAGACTTACAGTGATTCCTCACAATCTCCATGTGAGATGAAATACAAGAATTGAAAATTTAATCTATATGAATGCAAGCTGATAAAAACCATACCTAGCAGATTGTTCTATTAGCAGGGAAGAAATGAGTTAAATTTTTGACGAAATTGAACGATCTGATGCACGTCTCGATTAAAGTGAGGTGTGATCCTAGTTCCTACGGGCACAATAAAAAATTTAAAAGCTATAATAGCTGTATGTGCAGGTCTATCCTAAGCGCCACTAAAATTGGGTCCCACCCTCACCGGAGAGTGAAATAGGCCACGACACACCACAGAAATAGTTCACGGTCTTGTTACACATGCGAGAGTCCAGATGCACCGCTATAAATGAGGAATTAACTACAAAAATTAAAAATTGCAGAAAAATAAATCCTAGGCTCTACACTCTCTCACAACTAGACTCGATCTGAATTTTTAATGCAGTTTTTAGGAAGTTGGTGATCTCGGAAATCGCTCCACGAACACCGGGTATCTCACAAGAAAAATAAGAGAGCGAATGTAAGAGAGTGACTCAAAAATTAATAAATATAGAAAAAAATGTGAAAATAAATTCAATATTTGAAATTTTTATAGTGAATATTCGTGGGTCAGACTACCCGAATGTGGAAAACTGAAAAATACCTTTAGACAAAACTAAGTCATTTGCCTCCCCGGCAACGACGTCATTTCACGAGTCTTGAATATACCCTGGTTAATTATCGTGAATTATCGTGCGTTGAAATTATGAATGTCGTTTCGTTGTAGGCTGGCAATCGGTCAATAAATGACCACAATTAATTAATTCAATTTTCAATCGCATGGTTTTTGCTTATTTTACTTGGGCAAGTCCGATGGTCGAACTCAAGGAGGCAATGGAACAACCTAGACGTTTGTCTATCAAAGTCAAGTACGGGTTTTGAGGCGGTCTTTTTTTGATATTTTTAATGCAATTTTGGATGCAAAATGCAAATGTGGCCAATTTTATTGACTAAAATGTTAAGATCAGTCCAACGATGTTCGAAAAATATAATACTTAGCCAAGATGACCATTATGGTGAAATGAATGCACTGTAATTTTTTTTTGAAATTTTTGGATGCAAGATAAATATTTTATGATTTTATGAATGCAAACACAACGAATTTCAATAATTAATTATAATAAACATTAAACCTAATTATTTTCAAAGGATAAAATTATCCAAGATCTATCAGAGGAGATTGATCTCACAAAAATCCCAAACCTCAAAAATATCAGATTTAATACCTACTAAAAATTAAAGATCAAAATATGCAAAATGATTTTTAAAAGGCAAACTATGCATGCAAATGCAATTCTTTTTGGGCAGGATATAACATAAAGCTAATTCTACAATCCGTGATTTTTCAACAATTTTCAAAGCAATGGTTAATTAGTATGAATTTTCAAGCACAGAATAGGCAAAATATACAATTTTCCACAAAATAATTAATTATTAAATAACCACTTATCACAAAAATGCCAAACATATGCCAAGATGTATAAAACTAATTATAGAACAAAATGCCTATTTTTGATAAATAAAATAATGCAATGTAGAGGTTCGAAACAACATGGGAACACAGAGGTATTTTTGCAAATGACAATAATAAAATAATGTAGCAAGGGACGGAAGTGTAAATACATATACCCCTAGGGGTATTTCTGCAAAAATCCCAGAGGATCACATGCTCCGCACGTGATCCTCTAGTGGAGGGGTCTTGCTGATAATTGCAGAAAGGTGGGGGTTGCCCTTGAAATTTTCCCAGGCGGTCGCGTGACCTAGGGAAAACCGGGCGTTCGCGTAAATCAGGCAGATCTCAGGGGGCCTTTGTATTTGTTCCCTCCTGTCACGTGTCGTGCATGCTGGGAGGGCCTCGGTCCCACTGCCCGGTGGTCACGACTAGAGAGAGGCGGAGGTCAAGGCGATGCTTCTGGATGTGGTGGTGATGAGCGGAGGATGGATGAACCTCCCTTGGTGCGGCGGTGATGTTGAAGTGGTTGACGATGATGGAAGGCTCCTGGCGGTATCAATGTTGGGGTCCTATGAAGGAGGAGCCCATGCAGCAATAGGTTGATGGCTGGAGCAGCAGATGCAAGGATGTCCTCCAGCGTTGAAGGTGGAGCTCTGTGGGTGTCGATGATGTCCCCCATGGCTGGAGGGGCTCCAGCTGCCGGTTGTCGTGTCAATGAGGTACAGGGGCAAAGTAGGAGTTGTTGGCTTGGAGGTGGCGGTGTTGATGACTATGCAGCAGCATCGGAGGAAGTTATCGACGAAGTGGGGATGGTAAAGCTGCAGGTTGGCTGACTAGAAGGTGAACGATGGAGGTTGGGCGTTGGGATGTCAGAGGAGAATATGAAGGTAGTGAAAGGCGATGGAGTAGTTGGCTTGACGGCGTGTGAGCCAGAGCGGGGGCAACCACGCAACGGAGGCACGGTGTAGCAGGGGCCGTAGAGGGTAGGATCTTGTCGGAGAAGAAGCAGGTTGTTACCACCGCTCTTTGTTTGATGCAAATGGTGGATGAAGGGGATGAGGGTGAAGGTGGCGTTTAAATAGGGATTGCGGCTCGGACGGAGATGGAAAAGGATCGGTGACGAGGGAAATCGTGGGACTGGTCGTGATTCGAGGGATTCTGGGATGAGATACGATCGGGTATTTAGACGAGATGAGAAGAGATTTGGTGACGATCGGAGGGAGGTCGTGCGTAAGATTCACGGGTGGAGGCAGCGAAATTGGGGGGCGACTCCGCTGGGCAAATTGGGAAGTGGAGACAGAGAAAGGGGATGGAACTGGGTCCGTCCTATCGATCGAGATCGGGCGGCCCAGGTCACGCCACGTGGAAGAAAATGGGGGAGGGGGCAGAGCACGTGCCCAAGAGGCACGTGCAGGGCACGTGCTCCGCACATACGTGATTTTTTTATTTTTTTATAAAAACAGAATATAAAAGCCCGAAAATGGGTGACACGTGGTGGCTCTAGGAGCTGCAACGTGTCAGCCTCACAAAAAATGAAAAATAAATATATTGATAAATACGTAAAAATAGTATATTACCTCGGATTGAAAATTTTTCTTCATGAAAGTTGCTCGTCTCGATGAGATATACAACTTTCATGAAGACATTAAAACCAAAATCGATCATTTGTGCAAAGTGATAGTTTTGGGGTATCCCATGTACATAGAATACCTTGGATTTGGGTTTTCGAATTTTTTTTATTTTCAAATCCGATAAAAATTGAAAAAAATGATAAAATCAAAGATAAATATTTACACATTAATCTATTTTTTGGATTTTTATTAATTGAGAATAAGAAGAAATAAAATAGAATGTGAAAATGTTAATTTTTGTACATACAATTAGTGAAGACTCAGACTCAGTTAGTTTCTTTGACTTCAAGCTTAGTTTGGATTTGGAATTTTACGTATTTTAATAAAACTTTTATCAAAGACGACAAATGAAAAAGAAATAAAATAAAATGGATTAATTATGTACATAAAATAATAAGTCAAAAACCACTAAAATACAAAATGTACAAAAGAGACCCAAAATCCAACTTTCACATAAGAGCTATGATTCACTTTAACCTGATCTTGTTTTGATTGTAATTCAATGTAGATTAGTTCAGAAGTGAGTAGGATCAAAACAAACACTGGATATGGAATATATTAAGGTTTTAGTCCAGAAATCCTTGAACTAGGGTTTGGGTTTTTGGTCCATTTATTTAGGTTAGTGATTTTTTTGTAATTTTCATTTATTCTTGTCAGTGATATGTACACAATGGAGGTAGTTTTGGGTCAATTAGAGTTAGCATGAATTAGTTAAAAATCAAGGAAGTTAGGCTATTTACAGGTCAATTTTGTTGGGATTTTTGGCTTCTTATTTTGTGCAATAATAAGTGATAAAATGTGATTCTTATCAAAACATGTAAGAATGCTAATTATGGAGAATAAATGAAGAAATGTCAATGATTTTTAGGGATTTGAGCTTAATTCATGACTTTTAGAGTGATGAATCTGAGATTCATTACTATGTCATCTCCAAACATGGTATGGAGGTTGACCCAACAAAGATTGATGTGATTTACAAGTTATAGCCATCGTAGAATTTGAAGCAGTTGAGGTCATTTCTATGACATGTAGGATTCTATAGGCGATTCATAAAGTACTTCAGCAAGATTAGCAGACCTTTGACTGAGCTTCTGTGTAAAGAGAGTGAGTTTTTTATTGATGAGAAAGTCCTCCTTGCTTTCAATCAGATGAAATACATGGTTACTAGTGCTCATATCTTGCAGCCTCGGGATTGGTCTCTTCCTTTCGAGATCATGACAGATGCCTCAGATTTTGTAGCTAGAGCTGTTTTAGGACAGAGAAGGGATGTGATACCATTTGCAATACACTATGTTAGCAAGACTCTGGATGAAGCACAAAGAAATTTTACAGTTATAGAGAAGGTGATGAATCTACGTTTCATCATCTTTATTCTATCATTTTGGCCTTAAAAACCTAGTAAATGCGTGTAAATAGCATTAATTCATGCATTTTAGCATTCATGCATAGTTGTGTAAATATTGTATAAAATGCGGGTTTTAAAGCTAAAATTATAGAATAAAGAAAAGAAAAAGAATAAAATATTGTAAATATTTTATGACCCAAAACCCCGAGACCTAGGCATCTCGATGACTAGGTCGACAAAGAATAAAGTAGGGGGAGATAAGGGCCAAAATACAATAAAAATACCTTTTATTCAATTCATTCTTTATTCATTTTGGGACCTATTTTTGGTTCCACTTTTTATACTTCAAATAAAAAAACTTTGAACATGAAAATTGTAGATAATTTAATATAGGAAAATACAAAATTGATTTCACCTAAAAATGTACAGATAAAAAGTTATGATCTGAATAAGAATCCAGAATCCCAACTTCCCAGACCCGTATCTCACAAATAAAAACTCCAAATGCAGCAAACTCACCTTTAATTGTATATAATTTAAAATAAGCTATTTAATGGTGGAGGTTTGCATTTGACGGAGCTACGGTTTGAAAGTTAAGTTTTGGACCCCTGTTGTATACTTGTACAGATTAAAATATTCATTTTATTAATTATTAATTATTTTTATAATTTTATATTTTTAGAATTTTGTAAATATTACTTATAATAAAAATGTATATTAAAATCAGAATAAAAACTCAAAGAAAACTCAAAATAAAATACTTGTATATAAAAGACATAGGTAAAATACCTATACAGATACCTACAAAATTTATACTTTTATTTTAATAAGTGTACAAAATACTTCATAAAAATAAAGTAAAAATATATTTAAGTGTATAAAAGTATTTTATAAATTTATAAAATAATAAAGAAAAATAAATAAATTAAATTCACAAAATAAAAATAATAATAAAATACTTATATAGATAAATATACCTATAAAGGCTAAAATAGGTAACTTGTAATTATTAACCTCTAAAAAATAAATAAAAATCATAATAAAATAATTTATGAAATAATAAACATTTTTTATTTTGTAACCACAATTTAATAAATTGATTTGCTATTTTTTATTGATTTTACAATTGTTTTTTCCAGGGATTTTCCTGGTTGGTCCACGTGGACCAACCAGGTCGAAGTTGACCTGCTGGTCAACTCCTTGGTTCTTGCTCCTGCAGCCCATCAGACTTCATTTTTCACCCGCTTTTGCGGATTTTCGAGGCCTTAACTTTCACCATTTGAGGTCGATGCCTTCTGCAATATTGTTGCTTGAAGACCCATGATACACGCCCAGTGTTTGTCTTGGACGTTGGATCATCATAGTGCCTCGTGCGTCTCGATCTTCATGCCTTCCCAGCCACTTCTTCAAAACATGGCCGTCACCTCCATTCCCTTTGGAACCCTTCTTTTGACCTAACCGCCCCCTTTCTTCTTGTGCTCTAGACAGGAGGCTGGGACAGGGCCTCCTCCAGCCGTCTAGGAGGGTCGCGCGTGGCCGGGAGGCGCTTCCACCATCTCCGGCCATTCTCGACCGTGAGGTCATCTCGTGGTTTTCCCCAACCGCTCGAGGTCCATTTTCTTCTCATTTCTTGCATTTTTTTATTTTTTTGTAGCCTTAGATTTGATTCCCCTATTCGTTTTGCTTCGCATCCAATCGATCACCCATTACACCATCTCGCCGGAGCTTGCTCCAGCGAGCTCAATCTTTACCATTTCCACATCATTCCACCTCCTGGGGGTTGCAGCATTTTGCCCGCGGCCACCCCTAACCTCTCTTGCATGTACACGCGCAAGAGCCTCATTAGGAGGCGATTTTGAGTAGGCCACCCTCCCAGGTCCGTCGGAGCGTTCTCAAGGGGTGGGAGGCTATTCCTTGGTCTTCAGCCCCATCTTAGCCACCTGGGATCTTCGCCATCGCTGCTGGAGCATAAAGAAGGCGTCGGAGGGGATCTAGGTGCACGGGAGCTCGAACTTCGGCGAATCCAAACTCGCCAAGTTCGAGTTCCTCGTGTGTTCTTCCAGGTCTATCATTTGTCGTCGGATCCTCACCCGATCTTCCTGTGGAGCAGCATCCATTGGATTAATCTCGCCCCGGTCGTTCGATCTGCCTTCCACGTTCTAATCTAGGCCGTCCGTGGGCGAAGGGGTATCGCGCGACCTGCGCACACCCTTGACTGGGTATTTTGCAAACATCAGCCCGACCTTTTTGTATTTAATTATGACTCTTCAAACTTTCCTCTGCAAGTTTAATATTTTATTACATTTGCATATTGTACCCCAAAGTTTTTGAGTATTGCACATTCACCCTTGCGTGGCGTACGTGCTTGGCACGCGCGTCTTGGTCTTTTTGCAGGGAAGGGACCCAGTTCTGGATTATTTTTAATCAGTCCGCTTACATTTTTATCACGTTATAAATTTTGTCGGAAAAATTGCACATAGGCCCCTAAGTTTCTGTCTATTTACGTTTATACCCCTACTAGGGTGTAGTTTCTTGTTGTTTCCACTATTTTTTGCATGCATCTATAAATGCCTAAAAATCCACAAAAATTAATTTAGGCTCCTGTTTCATTGTATCACGGCATATTTTTCTTTTTCATATTTATTGCATTTTATAATTTATAAAAATTCAAAAACCCGCATTTCCAGCACTGTTTGCATTAGAAAATCCATAAAAATTATAAAAACCTCTTTGAAAATTCCCAAAAAAATATATTTTGCGAATTTTGGTGTATATTAACTCAAGTCCAAAAATCACTAAAAAATACAAACGAAAACTCCTAAAAATTATAAAACCACAAAAAAATTATAAAAATCTTAAAATTTCTAGAAAAATCCTAAAAATACAAACTTTGTTTCTAAATTTTCTTTATATTGTTATATTTTATTTAAAATTAATTTGGAGAATTTTTACTACTGTTTCCTATTTTATATCTCCATTTTAATTTTGGCCTGCAAATTATTCACTGTTTTCAGTATTTTTGACTTTAAAAATACCAAAAAAATTTAGAAAAATCTAGAAAAATCACAAAAACATTAGAACATCATAAAAAGACCAAAAACATTTTATTTTCTGATTTTTGAGTATTTTTCCCTATTCTTATAAATACTCTATCCCTCTCTTCCTTATATTGTATATATATTTATCATTGAAAAAGAAAATATAAAAATATAAAATACAAAAAGAAAATATAAAATCAGTAAAATTAAAAACCAAAATGCAAAATTAAAAATTAAAAATAAAAAAATATAAAATTTAAACCCACAAAAAAAGAGCATAAATAGACACTTGATCACATTCACACTTTTTGAGCAATTGTGCCCCGTTCTACATGTCTACTCCCTGTGTTCGACCTCTACACATACTTGCACCTATACACATCTTGTTGTAGAGTTATAATAAATTTTAACTCCGCACATTCACTTTGATTTCCTTATTTGATTGTTGTGGGTTAATTGTTGTTTGAATTAGGATTTCTCGCAGGTCACTTCAGCGACATTGTGATCCCGCCTTGTATGGATTACTTTAGACCCACGGAATTTTTCGATTCAACAAATGGTGCCGTTGCCGGGGAGCAACAGCGCATAGTTCGGCTTTTTGTTTGTGATTGTGATTATTTGTCTCTTTCGTGGATTTTATTTCTGCTTGTTTCATTGTTTTTGATATATCTTGTTGAATTGTCTAACCACTCTCCTTGCTTGAATTTTGTGTGAGGTACGCGGATCGAGGGAGGAGCTCCTTTAGAGCACCTGCGCACCCACGTGAGGCGGCTTTAGCCTAGCACAAAGAAGGACTTGGAGAATTTTGAAGGCACCCTCTATTATTGTAATAATACAGGTACGTAGGACTTTGGCTAGAGAAGTTAAGATCTTACCTCATTGGTTCCCTTGTTATTGTATACACATATCACACTGCCATACGATAATTGTAGGAAAAGAAGATACCAAACCATGCATTATCGGATGGATCCTTCTTCTCCACGAATTTTATTTAGAGCTTCGATATAAACCTGGAGTGAAAAATGTTGTGGCAAATCACCTTTATTATATCACAGATGCAGAGACCTCTTAGTAGAACATGATTCCTATTTCCGAAACCTTTCCAAATGAGGCTATTTTGTCTATGGACTCACTCCCATGGTATGCTGATATTGTGAATTATCTTGTCTTTAAGAAAGTTCCACAAGAGTGGACGAAGTACAAGGTAGACAGAGATTCACTATTACCAGTGGGAGGATCCGTATCTATTTTGCAAGGATGTGGATTGTATCTGGAGAAGGTGCATTCCTGAGGAGGAAAACACCAGTGTACTTGAGCTCTGTTAAAAATTAGAATCTGGTGGGCATTATTAGGGGAAACACACGACAACAAATGTTTTATAGAGTGGACGATGGTGACCCACATTATTTAAGGATGCTACATAGTATGTTCAAGGTGGCACTGACTTCTAGAAAATGGGAGGAACTGTTGGTTCCAAGGATATCATGCCCCTAAGATACATACATATTTCTGATGTTTTTGATGCTTGAGGTATAGACTTCATTGGCCCATTTTCTGCCAGTCAGGGATTTCATTACATCTTGCTTGTTGTGGATTATGTTAGTCGATGGGTGGAGGCTAGCCCCACCCGAGCCGTAGATAGTCGTAAAGTGTGTTCCTTTCTCAATGACCACATTATTTCATAGTTTGGGATTCTCAAAATACTGATTTCAGATGGAGTAAGTCATTTCATTAATAGAGAATTAAAGAAGGTTGTGAAGGAGTACTTCATTGAGCACAGAGTTGCGTCTCCTTACCACCCTCAGACTAATTGCTTGGCAGAAATTTCAGATATGGAGATCAAGACAATATTGCAAAAATTTGCATGTCCAGATAGGAAGAACTGGTCCCAGATGCTTTATTCGGTTCTATGGGCTTATCAGACGGCGTACAAATCTCCTTTGGGTTTGTCTCCCTACATATTGGTGTATGGAAAGCCTTTCTACCAGCCAGTGGAATTAGTTCACAAATCTTTATGGGCACTTCGTGTATGAAATCTTGATTATGAGAAGGTAGGAAGAACAAGAAGTTGGATTTGAATAGATTAGTGGAATTTCGAGACTTTGCATATGTAACTCACTCATGTATAAGGAGAAAGTCAAGCGTTGGCATGATAAACACATTCAAAGGAAGATTTTCTCTCCTGATGAGAAAGTTTAGTTATTTGATGCTAAGTTTAAACTGTTGCAAGGAAAATTGAAAAGTAAATGGTCAGGACCATTCATCGTGAGAGATGTGTGTGACAATGGGAGTATTGCCATATCTGGGTTGTCATATGACGCATAGCCATTTGTTGTGAATGGACAGTTGCTGAAGCCATATCTAGATCATGATACATTCCTGTACATCGTTGATTCTATATATGTGGTATCAGACGATGATCTTTTGATTTCATCTTTTGCATCTGATACATGAGCTGACAACCTCTTGTATATCCTTTCATTTCATTCTTTCTTATGCTATTTTATCGTTCATCCCTTTTCTGCGTGTATATATGCTATACGTAGGATATGCTTTATCCTAAGTATAGGGGGGTGAATGATTCATATTGGGCATGTTCATTACTCTTGTTGTTTCCTATACTTAGGGATACTCTACCCTAAGTATAGGGGGAGTGATGTTGTTCATAACATTTTTTGTGTGGTTTTCCGTTGAGTCCATACATTCTCTTCGTCAGTTTTCCCCTTTTGTACCGTCTACTATACTTAATATTATTTGATCCTAAGTATAGAGGGGATCACTGACTTCTCTTCTTTTTATCTTTTCATTGAGTCATTGTAGAATAGGAGTTTTTTCACTTTTCTATACTTGCCAGTAGATATGTCTTTCTTTGTTGCTCTCTGATCACTATGAGGACATAGTTCGAGCTAAGTATAAGGGGGAGTTGTATATATTGTATATATTTGAGACATAAGTCATACTCTTAATATTATTATTTTAGGGATATGTATATAATTTCGTAAAATCCACGTGTGATTAAAAAAACTACAAAAACAAACAAAAAATGAAAACCAAAAAAACCAAAAAACCAAAAACATCAAAAAACAACGAAACAAAAAAGAAACCCAAATAATTTCCTTCTTGTATATACTTGTATATATTTCACATGAAGGATATTGAGAATCCTCAAGCGCATCACAGAAGCATGTTGATGGCATCTCATGCGATCGGGGCGACTAGTCGCTAGATGCAGCGGAAATTAAATTTTTTTAATCAAGTGATGAAACCACATGATCACAAGAACATTTCTTGGATCATTTCTTCAAACCCCAAAGTATTAGAAATACCTCTTGAAGCGTGGTTGCGATCACGAGATCTCTAAAGCCAAAGATCCTCCTGTCTCAAGTCCGATCCACGAAGATGGCACTTGCGGGCGCGATGATGAGACGCATTCCTCCCGCAATCCTCGATGAAGATCCAAGCTTCGAGTCCCATGATTTCATCCAACGAAATATGTCGTCTTCCTCTAAAGCAAGTAGCCCCAAAGAAGATGGAGATCCTCGAGTCGTCTAAGGCGAAGGCAAGAAACTCTCTCTCAATACATAAGATGGGCGACCACCTTAAAATGGAGAGAGAGAGAGAGAGAGTGGGCGAGAATGAGAGAGAGAATTGTAGGAGTGTAGTGCTCTTGAACGTGTACCTTGAAAGGGCTAGGGCTGCCCTCCTTATTTATTACTTTGGGATCCAATGGATCTCAAACCATGGGATACATAGATCCAACGGCTAGGTTGATCCATGCATCAATCAACGGCCATGATTGTTGTTGGTTAAAAACCAACAACATTAATTTATATTAAATCAAACATATGTTGCATTATCATCAACATAATTTAATTTAACATAAATTAATTATCAAGAGATAACAAGATAAAAAAAAGAAGAGTATAATTAATCACCCCCAAAAATAGGGGGCGTCACCTATAGGTGACGCCACCTATTTTGTGGTGATTTATCTCCTCTTTATTTTATACATAATTTCTTAATAAATTTGCAATAACCATTATCACAAAATTATCCACCAAATTAATTCCAAATTAATTTGTGAATATTTCAATCATGCCATTGAAAATTATGTGAATCATATTCACAACCCAAACTAATTTGTAAATTACATTTCCAAATGATTAATTAATGTGAATCCAATCCACATTAATAATTAACTAATGCTATTTACAAAGTTCTTCTCTCTCTAATATATTATAAATCACATTTATAATATATATACCAGATATCTTGTATAGCACTATCCATAATCTATAATCGTTGATAATCAAATCCCATTTAATTATCTTGGATAATCATTCTCATAATATGAATCTTATTCATATTATTATTGATAATTAAATCTTATTTAATTATCATTTTCTTATTGCTTGGATACATAATTCATCAAATGAATTACTCTTGTACCCCTTCAAGAATAATGTGCTTTCTCCGCAGATACTTGAAGATAAGGATAGGGTGATTGTATTGTTCCACGTATAGTGACTTGGATGTTGAGATCTCATCTCAAATCTAGATCTTACGAACCTCCTGTTGATGCTTGATTAAATCTAGATCGCAAATCTAATCTTCTCATTGAATCTGAATCTCATTCAGACCAATGTCCAACACTTGGACCAAGAACAGATTACTTCTCTATTGAGAGGAGTCACTAAAATCCAGACCTGTTTCATAACTCCCACGGAATGGAAGCGTCATGGTTATACAATCATTTATAATCACATCACCCTCGGGTCTTCTTAATGCATGTACATCCTGCATATTGGAAGACCTATGATAAACCTGAGGATCAAGATCAATTTTACACTGTCTTCTTCTGGGTTTGATCACCAAGTTTCTCTATCCTGGTCATTGGGAATCGGTATCAATCATATGCTTTCCCAAATCATATATCATACCTTCAAATTCTTGTCATGCTTCCAAAGCACGACGACCATGCATGGAATTTGATCGGTCCCAATACCTCATGAGTGAGCTCATGTCTTCCGGTTCATAAGTGAACATGTACGATCCATTTGAGAGATCGTATTAGTCATATGCTCTTACATGCACACCAGCGCATCAATGTATAGACCTTGGTTAGGTCATCAACCTATTGGTCTGCCAAATGTGCACACTCAGATATATAGTAACACATCTGTCTCCGGCCAGAGGATGCATGCCTATGCTGTGATAGCATTCAACATAGGACTTAGGTTATCTTGATCTCGTTAAGTCAACCCCTTGACCTAACTAATCTGACACGAATCACCATTCCCATGCAGAGGCCCTGCATCAAGAGGTCGGTCAGATATCAACCTATGTGAGAAAGGATTGCCATCTCCTACTCATGCTGGAGATCGTCTCTTAATGATCATTTCACGGTGCTTGATGAGTCCTCTATCTAACTCTTTAGATATTCATCCAAACACCAACCTCTATGATTTATCTGATGAATCAACAGCTTTATGATCATCAAGATGGCCATGGTACATAACCCTAATTGTACAGAGGGACCTTATAGTGCATTCATTCATTTAATTTCAGAAAGGGAGTGAAACATCAATAACTTTTATTGATAAACATATATATTACAATAACATTTATTGTGAGAATGGTTCGCCCGGGGCTCACGTGGCCAACAATATCCCACTAGCCCTCAGAACCATTTAGGTATAATTTGTAGACCCATACTCATTACATGCTGGTCGAAAACCTTCTGTGTAAGAGGTTTGGTAAGATGATCAGCAACGTTGTTGGCAGAGGCCACCTTGGTGATGATGATATCACCACGCTTTTCAATATCCTGAATGATGTGGTATTTCCTTTCCATGTGCTTGCTCTTTTGATGCCATCTGGGTTCCTTTGCCTGGGCAATGACTCCCGTGTTATCGCAGAGTAATGGGATGGGAGTATCAGAGGAAACTACATCAAGCTCCAAGATGAACTTGCACAACCACACTGCCTCTTTTGCAGCATCCTATGGGGCAATGTATTCGGCTTTTATTGTTGAATTCGTCGTAATGTCCTGCTTCTTGCTTCTCTAGCTCACAACACCACCGTTCAACATGAATACGAACCCTGATATCGACTTTTCGATCATCAATGTCCGACTAGAAGTCTGAATCTGTATATCCCAAGACTTGGAGATCACCATCTCCATAGACCAAGATGTAATCTTGCGTCCGTCTTATATATTTGAATATGTTCTTTACTGCATTCCAGTGTTGCTCTCCATAGCAGGATGGGTAACGAATTACCACTCCCACTGCATAACAGATGTCTGGCCTAGTACACATCATGGTGTACATTAAGGTTCCTACAGTTGATGCATAGGGGCATCCAACCATGGCCCTCTTTTCCTCAACACTTTGAGGATCCATCCCTTTAGATAGATGGATACCATGTCTTAAGGGGAGGAATCCTTTCTTAGAACTATCCATACGGAATCGTTCAAGAATATTCTTGATGTATCCATGTTGTGATAATCCCAATATCCTCTTTTCTCGGTTTCTGAACAACTTCAAACCTAATATGTAAGAGGCTTCTCCAAGATCTTTCATCTCAAAGGTATGGGATAGCCAAATCTTCACACTGGTCATCATTCTTGTATCATTCCCAATGATAAGGATATCATCACGATGAACACAATGGCTCTCCCACTAAGTTTCTTGTACACACAAGGTTTAACAGGATTTTGCATAAAATCATAACTCTTTATGGTTTCGTCAAATCTGATGTTCCATCTACGAGAAGCTTGTTTGAGCGCATAGATGGATTTCTTCATCTTGCATACTTTTCCATCCTCAACTATGAAGCCCTGGGACTACTCCATATAGATATCCTCCTCGAGGTATCCATTGAGGAAAGCGGTCTTGATGTCCATCTGCCTGATGTTGTAGTCAAGAGATGCAACTATAGCTAGCAGTCTCCTGATGGACTTAAGCATAACCACATGAGAGAAGTCTCATCATAGTTGATGCCTTCTCTCTGTGTGTATCCCTTGGCCACGAGCCGTGCTTTGAAAGTCTCTACTTTCCTATTAGGTCCCCTTTTTCTCTTGAAGATCCATTTACACCCAATGGGTTTTACCCCTTTAGGTGGATCCTCTAGGGTCCATACACCATTCTTATGCATGTAGTCACTTTCTGACTTCATTGCTAGCATCCATCTATCCAGGTCATGATCCGCGAGTGCTTCATCAAATGAAGAAGGATCATTGTCAGTCTCACCTAACACATGGAATCCATACCTTTCAATTGGTGCAACCACCCTCGAACTTCTTCGAAGAGGTATGGGTGTTTCATCTTCATTTATCTCTTCAGTTTCTGGTTCACGAATCTCAGAATCCTCAGGGGATTCAATGAGTTCCTCTACTTTATTTCTGTCTTGACCTTTAAGGAAATCATCCTCTAGAGATTTCACATCCCTAGAGATAAAAACCTTTTGGGTCTCAGGGTCATAAAGCTGATATCCAATACCATCTTTAACATACCCAATGAAGTAACACTCACAAGTGCGAGATTCTAGCTTACTTGCATCCATGTTCTTCGCATGTACCAAGAAACCCCAAACCCTCAAGTGATTAACACTAGGTTTGGTTCCATACCATAGCTCGTGAGGAGTCTTGGGTACAGATTTGCTAGGAATCTTGTTCAGGATAAATATTGCATTCTCTACTGCATATTCCCAGAAACTAAGAGGTAAACGTGCTTTGCTCATCATTGAACGGACCAAGTCCATGATGGTCCTGTTGCTTCTCTCAGCAACACCATTAAGTTGGGGAGTTCCAGGGGGAGTGAGATTGGAGACAATTCCATTCTCTTTAAGATATTCCTTGAATTCATATGAGGGGTAATCACCACCTCGGTCAGATCGAATCCGTTTAATCTTCCTATCGATTTGGTTCTCAACCAAAGCCTTAAATTCTTTGAACTTTCCAATAGTAGGAAGATAAACTCGTATCACGAATGGTCATCGATAAACGTCAAATAATATCGATATCCATTTCTAGTCGCGGTACTGAAGGGACCACATACATCAGTATGTATTAGGTCAGGAATACCTTCGCATCTCGTAACCTTGTTACGAAAAGGCATCCTGGTCATTTTACCTTGAATGCAATGTTCACAAGTAGGTAAAGATTGAACAAGTAGAAAATCTAAAGGTCCATCCTTTATCAATCTATTGATCATATCAACAGATAAATGACCAATCCTTTGATGCCAAATCATATTCGAATGATTTTATTCTCCCTGGATCTTTTAGGGTTTTTATTATCAGTGGTAGTGACATTAATGACACATTCATCAATGCACAATTCATAGAGTCTACCAGAAGTCAGAACACCATCCGCAACAAATTTATCATATTGATTAATGACTAGCTTATTACAGAACAGGAAGGAGTATCCATGTCTAACAAGCTTAAATACAGATATCAAATTCTTCCTGACTTCAGGTACATAAAAACACTCTCTAAGTACTAGGACTCGACCACTAGATAACGATAGTCTGCACGTCCCGATGGTGATTGTTGCAACACTTGCTTCAGATCCCATCTGGATGACTATCTCCCCTAGCTCCAGATTCATAGTTTCCAGAAACAAATGCAACGAATTGCATACATGAATAGAAGCACCAGAATCTACAACCCAACTTCCTTCTCATCCTACGAGAAAGCTAGTTTCAATGATGAAAGTGGATTTCATACATGCTAGATCTTTACCTTTGTCGGCAGACTTCAGGTATTCTGGGCAATTACGCCGCCAGTGCCCCGGCTTCTTGCAGTGGTGACAGACATCAATCTTCTTCGATGTCATTAGTGTGGAAGCACTAGAATATGAATGAACTCCTTGATTCTTCTTCTTTCTCTTCTGGACCGGGGCCTTCCGAGAACCTTGCTTCCGCCCGCTCTTTCCTCTCACTTGTGCAACCATTGCTCTAGTAGAGGGGTCGTCCTTCCTCATCATGTCTTCTGCAGACTTCAATGCAGCTAACAGCCCAGCATTAGTGAAATCACCTTTGCTCATGTGATAAGACACGCCAAAGTTGTTGAAAGACGTAGGGAGCGACAGGAGAATGAAATCAGCCTGCATATCAGAATCCATGTAGGCTCCCAGGGTTTCCAATTCAGAGAGGTACCCAAACACTTTGAGTACATGTTCTCTGACAGAGGTCCCCTCCTACATCTTGCAGCGAATAAGCTCTTTCATCACATTGTAGCGCTATGTGCGGTTTATGTCACTGAATATTTCCTTTAGATTCATCATAATCTCTTGGCAATAGCTCATTTCCACATGTCGCTTCTGAAGCACATTGGACAATGACCCAAGGATATAGCACCTTGCCAGATTATGGTCTTCATCATATTTCTCATTATATGATTTATCTTCCGCAGTCTTCGGATTTGTTATCTTGTCCTTGGTTAGCACATAAGAGACGCGCTCCCCATATAGGACAAGATACAAATTTCGGATCCAATCCGAATAATTTGGTCCGGTCAACTGATTGTGTTGGAAATGCGAGCCCACGGCGAGCCATTTTGCAATAAATGTTATTGCAAATATCATTCCCTAATCTGAAATGAAGAATGAATAATTTGCATAATAGGTCCCTTAGTACAATTAGGGTTATGTACCATGGCCATCTTGATGATCATATAGCTGTTGATTCAACTATTGAATCATAGAGGCTGGTGCTTGGATGAATATCTAAAGAGTTAGATTGAGGACTCATCAAGCACCGTCAAATGATTGTTAAGAGATGATCTCCAGCCTGAGTAGGAGATGGCAATCCTTATCTCTGAAGGCTGATATCTGACCGACCTCTTGATGCAGGTCCTCTGCATAGGAATAGAGATTCGAAGGTGTCAGATTAGTTAGGTCAAAGAGTTGACTTAACGAGATCGAGATAACCAAAGTCCTATATCATATGCTGTCATGATATAGGCACGCATCCTCTGACCGGAGACAGATGTGTTACTATATGTCTGAGTGTGTACATTTGGCAGACCAATAGGTTGATGACCTAATCAAGGTCTATACACCGGCGCGCTGGTGTGCATATAAGGGCATATGAGTAATACGATCTCTCAAAGGGATCATACAGGTTCAGTTACTGAACCGGAAGACATGAGCTCACTCATGAGATATTGGGAAGAATCAAATTCCATGAGCATGGTCGTCTCGCTTTGGAAGCTTGACTAAATTTGTAGGTTTGATATATACTTTTAGTATATGATCAAGACCTAGGTATGATATACGCTTTTGGAAAGTGTATGATCGATACCAACTTCCAATGATCGAATGAGAAACTTACTGATAAAACCATGAAGTAGACAGTATAAAGTTGATCCGATACTTCGGGTTTAGTCTGAGTCTTCCAGTATGCAGGATGTACAGGTATTGGGAATACCTGAGGGTGATTTGATCATAAACGATTGTATAACCATGACGCTTCCATTCCTAGGGAGTGATGAAACGGGTCTGGATTTTAGTGACTCCTCTCAGTAGAGAAGTGATCTGATCTTGGTCCAAATGTTGGACATTGATCTGAATGTGATTCAGATACAATGAGAAGATTTGATTTACGGTCTTGATTTAATCAAGCATCTATGGGAGGCCAGCGATCTGGATTTGAGATATGATCTCAATATCCATGTCACTATACGTGGAACAATACAATCGCCCTGTCCTTATCTCCAAGTATCTGCGGAGAGATTGCATTATTCTTGAAGGGTTCAAGAATAATTCCATAAGATCTAAGCAATGAAGAAATAATGATTAAATATGATTTAATCATCTTGATGTGTGAAGAAATTATCCAATTTAATTAAATGTGATTTAATTAATGTGGATAAGAATAATGTGGATAGAAATATCCAATTATTCATAATATATTATAAATGTGATTTATAATGTATTAGAGAGAGCTAATTATAATTTATATGTGTTGATTAATTATTATGTGTATAGGATACACATTGTGTAATTAATTAACAATATGTATTATATGTTGTTTTGGGTTGTGAATATGATTCACAATTTTTTCCATGGCAAGAATGCAATATTCTCAAAGATAATTGTGAATTATTTTTTGGAGAATAAAACCCAATAAATTTGTTGCAAATAAATAAGAGAGATTCCAAGGAGATATGCAATCTCATGGATTTCCATGAGATTGCAATCTCCATGCAATCTCAAGGGGCGGCACATCATTCCTATAAGGAATGTGTGGCCGTCCACTTGGAAGGTACATGGAGATAAAATCTCCATGTATCTTCTCTCCTTATTTGTTGGGTTGATTTAGGAATAAATTATATTTGATTTTATCAAATATATTTTGACCTAAATTTGTTGCTTTTGACAACAACAATCTTGGCCATTGGATTGACACAAATCAATCTCACCCATTGATTTTATGTGTCCCATGGATTGAGATCCATGGATCCCAAAACCCTATAAATAGAGAGGCATACTATGCTCTCTAATTACTTGCAATATTGGAGCTCTCTCTCCCCCTCATTTCTTCCTACACGCCAGCCCTCTCTCCCTCTCTTGTTGGTGGCCGTCCACCATACCCTAGAGAAGGGAGTCGTCGTCGCCATCGCCACCGCGCTGCCGCTTCGACGTTCTTCGGTTTCTCCGTCTTCTTGGTATGCTACGCCCACGAAGGAGACGTTTGATCTCGTGCGACGAGATCAGGAGCAACCACGCTTGGATCATCTTCTTGGATTGCGAGGACAACGCGGTTCATCCCCGCGCTCGCAAGCGGTCTCGCCGACGATCGGACTTGAGACAGGAGGTCTCTTTCTTTGGAGACTTGATCAACCATGCTTCAAGAGGTATTGTATTATACTTGTTGTGGTTATAGATGAAACGATCTGAGAATGGTTCTTGGATCATGTGGTTTCATCGAATAAAATTTTTTAAATTCCGCTGCACCGAACAACTAGTACGACTAGTCGTTCTTCGTCGTATTCGATACGACGATCACGCTTCCGTGATGCGCTTGAGGATATTTTCCATATCCTTCAAGTGGTATCAGAGCCAGGTTGATGGTTTCGAATATGATTCGAAAAACCGAAGACGACTTGGGTTCGTTTAGGTCGCGAAAGTTTTCATCGCATTTGATTTCGCAGATCTGTTTAGTAAATAAATTCGGCACTGTTTAAATTTTTTAAACACGAATTTAATACTTGTATTTTGTTCCCCATTAAATAAGGAAACCATAGGAACTGAGTTTGCGTAAATCGGATTTCGTATGCTCTAGATATGGTTGTTTTAATGAACATGTATACACTGTTGCGGGAACTGTAGATCTGAACGTGATTAAAATGTTAATTACTGTTTAGACTTCCTTGAAATGCGTGTAAAATCACTTGGATTCTGTCCTAAATCAAATTAGCAATCTATGAAAATTGATTTTGTCTAATTTGATTTAATATGATTGAGATATGCTAATTTTAGTAAGTAGGGGTCACTGCTGAAATTACAGTCCTAATCTAGAACCAAGTGATTGTCAATTAGTGAAATTAATTGTTAATTTCGTGAAATAATCATGAAAAATATTTGTGAAATATTTGAAGATGATTATTTACATAATTGACTTGGCCTCAACCAATTAATTGATTAGATTTGATCTAAATCTTAATTGGAAATGCATTCATCAAACTTGATGTTTGATTGGTGATTGTCATTTAATCATTTAGTGAAATTAAATTGTTTAATTTCCTAGAATAATTGTGCATAAATATTTGTGAAATATTTTATGATAATTATTCCCTTAAATGACATTGCCTTAACCAATAATTGATTAAGATGTGATCTAAATCATAATTGGAAACCACAATCTTTCAAACTTGATGCTTGAATAGGATTTGGGAATTTGTCTAGCAAATTTCCTTATAATCAAAAATGTTTTGATTATTACTATATGGTACAATTTCGGTTGAAGAACCGATGATCATCTCAAGTACAAATTAATCAATTTGGCATTATCCTCTCCCGAGGCGGATATGGTGCCTAGTCGGAGAGCATTGGGGTTGCGGGTTGCAACGTATGTGGTCCGTCCCACTCTCGTCGGTACTGGCCATGACAGCGTGTAGGGCCGAGATAATGTCCAAGGGATTAAAATGTATTTTTCTAATTATTAAAATTTGAATTAATACGTATTTTTAGATATTACCATATATGTATTCAAGTAAAATAATCAAGTTTGATTGATTGATATGGATTGATAATTAATTTAATATGATTAAATTGATTATGTCCAATTGAAATACTCTAATATGATTAGAGCTAATAATTCCCTTGGAAGAATTAATTATGTGAATGTGATTCACGATAATTAATTAAAATTTGAATATGATATGGAGGATCACATAAGTGACATTCATGGTCTCCCGTCAAGGCGAAGGGTTCCGTCGCCAGGGATTGTATGTAGGAGACGCCTGACAACTCCTGTATGCAAGCGCATTTGGATCGGGCTCTTTGCTTCTCGAAAGAGTAAGGCCGTATACGTAGTGACCCCAATATCAGATCCTCATATTATTGGGGCGATATTGGATTGCGTATAGTGAGTATTATTCCTGTTGACGGTTGGTTCAATTAACGACGGGTCAAATCGCCTTAGGGGTGGTGGGCCCGGGTGTTAAATACCGAATTGGGAAATGCAAGTTGGACTTGCAAAGCGGAATGTGTTCCCGCTTCTTTTTATCCGAGTTGCAGATTCTCATATTATTGGGATGTAACAAAGATAAGGAAGGAGATCCCAGATCTTGTTGAGATATAATGGTAAGTATATCTCTTACATTGAAAGTGATTAAGAGAATGAACTTTCAGTGTTGACAAGGCAAGACAACTTTGATATAAAAATCCTAAATCAAAGTAAAATATATATATATATATATTTATATATTTATGCAAATTTCTTATTTCAGATAATCCTTCATTAAAACCCACTCAATGATATACTCAATAATAACCAGTAAAATATCATGGATTGGACTCATGATCCATATATTGTACTTGCAATTGAACACATAATGTATGTGGTTGCAATATGCAAGTTTCCTCATAATAATGAGGAATGACAATTAAATAGATGATAGGACTACAACCCTAGGGTTTGTGTGTCTCTATAATCTTGGTATCATCAAATGTACTTTGGATGTGGCATGTTGATGATGATCATAATTGTCATATACTCCTTATAAAATCAACGAAGATTTTCTGGCATACATATGTGCTCTTGACATTTAATCATGAGTGACATGGTTCTCTGCATCATGTAGAATGGTAGCTCTATAAAGAAATGATGTATTCAAATTGTTTGAGTACCTACCTAAACCTATGTTTTATGAGTTTAGATGGATGTAGATGATGAGTGTCATTATTCTACTGTCTATACTCTAGTCATTCATGAAGCTTCATAGTATTCATATTGTGTGAATTTAATGAAGCAAAAATAAATGTTGAAATACTCTTATTTTGAATTTTTTTTAATTTATTGTAAAAGATCCTTAATCTTAAGCAATGGTTGCTTATAGATAAAGGGAGCGCAATGGAAGCATGGGTTGGACCCAAGAAAGAAGGAATGTCAAAGAGTTGACTGGACTTCTGTAACTTTCATATGACATCCAAAGAGTTGGATGAATGCCAATACTGCAATAAGTTGATGTGTTGATAGTATGACTATCAAGTCTGTCTAGAATCCTTAGAAAAAGGACTCGGATGGAGCATCAGAGTAATCTACATAAATCATTGATATTGACTTACTTATTGAATAAGATAAAGTCAAATAATTGTATCTCAATCTTCTGATGACATTCGCAATGGGTTGCATATGTTTTAGAAGACTGGAATATTTGATCTTAAAGGTTTATAGTTGTCCACGTGAATATTGATGCAATTGTTGCAACAATCTTTGTTGGATTAATAGACTTGTTAATTTCAGTGGGAGAGCCCTTAGTCTTAGAGAATGTCTTTGTGACCTAGATATTAGAATACACTCATTGTTTATTTCTAAATGTTGGAAATAAACATGAATTCTGAATAAGAACTATCATAAAGAATTATGATGGAGATACTTCAGATAGTAATCTAAAATCTGGTGGACTCCACTAAATTAGAAAAATTAATGAATGGTTCATTAATATTTCTAAATACTGAAATTAAAACCTTTATAAGATCAATAGGAGGATGAAGATCATTTGACAATGATCTAGCATCGAGCCTTGGACATTTGTCTATCGATTTGATCAATAGACTAGTAAGAGATGAAACTTTAGAATGTCTAAAATTTCAAAACTTACATACTTATGAATATTGTATTCAAAGTAAAATGTCCAATACACCCTTCTTTGGGAATGGTGTAAGATGCCGAGGTATTGAGGATCTCATGCATATTGATGTATGTGGATCATCTATATCATAATGAACATTGTGGATATGTGATATCTATTAATGATTATGTATGATATGAGATTTCTTCTCTTCACTTAGAAACCTTTGAAAAGTTCAAAGATTTCACAAGTTTGGTTTCGAACCAAAGTTTGAAGGGAGATAAAATGAAGTTGGTCTAATCTAGGTAATCAGTACCTATTAGATGAATTCATAATATACCTTATGGAGAAAGGAATATCATTCCTGTCTCAATCCTCCTAATACACCTTAGCTCAATAGAGTTATAGGGAGATACAATTGGATCATGTGTGACATGATTCAATCAATGATGAAATTTTAGCATAAATTCCTCTTAGTATCCAGGTATATATGTAGCAGAGACTGCATATAATTCCATGCAAATAAGCTGGAATTGAGCACTTGAGAGTGCTGCTTCATTTGGAAAATAAAGGATGGTATTGGATACCTACTTTATGACCTTGAGATTCTTAAAATATCTCATCTCCGAGAATGTGATTCTTAGAGGTTGAGACTCTTGAGAATCAAGATGAAAATGAAGTATAGGAACTCATTTTTTCTTGAGAAGATAATGAGACTCCTGAAATTGGAAACTAAAAGGACAATTAATGATGAAACATTAATACCTCTTCAAATGAGTTTGAGGATGGATTCCATGTGTTAGAGAAATCTGACAATGATTGAACTTCATGTGATGAAGCTTCTGAAGATCATAGCATGGATAGATGGATAGCAATAAAAGTCTAATGTAGACTTCATATACAAGTGTTGTATATGGACCCTCGAGTATCCACCTATATGGGTAAGACCTGTAAAAGTGTAAATGGATCTTCAAGAGACAGGGAACCTGATGAGAAGGTAGAGATCTTCAAAGCACGGTTCATAGCCATAAGCTACACACTAGAAGAGAAAACATTGCTTTCAATGAGACTTGCTCTTCGGTGACCATGCTTAAAACTATCAGAATATTGCTAACCTTAGCTACATAACTTGACTATTGCATCTTCATGATGTAAGTCAATATTGCATTCCTCTACGAATGCCTCTTTGAGGATATTCACATGAAGTAGCCCCAGGGCTTCATGGTTGAGGAAAGCAAGGTGTGCAAGCTAAGGAATCCATCTATGGACTCAAATAAGCTTCTTGAAGTTGGATCATAAGATTTGACGAAATTATAAATGTTATGATTTCAGATAGAATCTTGATGAACCATATGAAGCTTAGTGGGAGTGCTTTTGTGTTCATCGTGCTAAATGTAGATGATATCCTAATCATTTAAAAATGATATAAGGATAATAATAAGTGTTTCATGGACTGGCTATTCCATATCTTGAAATATGATTTCAAAGATACCTCAAATCTTAGTTCTGAAGTTGTTCAGAAGCAAAGAGAAGAGGATAATGGGACTGTCACATTTGTAGTACACCTTCGACATATTCTATTCATAGAAATTCCAAGAAAGGCTTCCATCCCTTAAGATATGGTACTGACCTATCTAAAGGGATAGCACCTCAAAGAGTTGAGGAAGTGAATGCTAGAACTACTTGCCTTTGGGCATCAGTTCTGAGAAGCCGGGTGTATGCTAGATGTGTACAAAAGCCAGATGGCTACCATGCAGTGGGAGTAGTAAACTGTTACTAGTCCTACTATGGGAATAAAACACTTGGTTGCAGTAATAACAAAATCTTCATAGATGACAAGATTTTTTAGATAGTGATCTCAAAGTCTTATCTTCAAAAGTTTAAGACTTTATAGATAGTGATCTAAAAGGTCTTAACTATAGGTACCTTAGGAGATAGAGATCTCCAGGAATAAGGATATTCTGATAAGGAGTATGGAAATACTGGTTATGATAATTGTTAAGCCGTAGTGTCAAGGACACTATAATTTTAACAAGATTGAGTATTGATTGCATAAGATGCAACATTCGCATTAGATGCGAGCACTGTTACTAGGGATATGCAAGTACCGTAAAAGGACTTGGCGTAGTCTCGTAGGAACAGAGTGACTGATCAGCTTACCTAGCTATTTTCTAAATAGCCTATGATTGTCACAGGAGTGCGGGTTTAAATGATTAGCCCATTAATGGCTCTTTGGGCTAGTGGGAGATTGATGGAAATGCGAGCCCACGGCAAGCCATTTTGCAATAAATGTTATTGCAAATATCATTCCCTAATCTGAAATGAAGAATGAATAATTTGCATAATAGGTCCCTTAGTACAATTAGGGTTATGTACCATGGCCATCTTGATGATCATACAGCTGTTGATTCAACTATTGAATCATAGAGGCTGGTGCTTGGATAAATATCTAAAGAGTTAGATTGAGGACTCATCAAGCACCGTCAAATGATTGTTAAGAGATGATCTCCAGCCTGAGTAGGAGATGGCAATCCTTATCTCTGAAGGCTGATATCTGACCAACCTCTTGATGCAGGTCCTCTGCATATGAATAGAGATTCGGAGGTGTCAGATTAGTTAGGTCAAAGAGTTGACTTAACGAGATCGAGATAACCAAAGTCCTATATCATATGCTGTCATGATATAGGCACGCATCCTCTGACCGGAGACAGATGTGTTACTATATGTCTGAGTGTGTACATTTGGCAGACCAATAGGTTGATGACCTAATCAAGGTCTATACACCGGCGCGCTGGTGTGCATATAAGGGCATATGAGTAATACGATCTCTCAAAGGGATCATACAGGTTCAGTTACTGAACCAGAAGACATGAGCTCACTCATGAGATATTGGGAAGAATCAAATTCCATGCACATGGTCGTCTCGCTTTGGAAGCTTGACTGAATTTGTAGGTTTGATATATACTAGTATATGATCAAGACCTAGGTATGATATACACTTTTGGAAAGTGTATGATCGATACCAACTTCCAATGATCGAATGAGAAACTTACTGATAAAACCATGAAGTAGACAGTATAAAGTTGATCCGATACTTCGGGTTTAGTCTGAGTCTTCCAGTATGCAGGATGTACAGGTATTGGGAATACCTGAGGGTGATTTGATCATAAACGATTGTATAACCATGACGCTTCCATTCCTAGGGAGTGACGAAATGGGTCTGGATTTTAGTGACTCCTCTCAGTAGAGAAGTGATCTGATCTTGGTCCAAGTGTTGGACATTGATCTGAATGTGATTCAGATACAATGAGAAGATTAGATTTACGGTCTTGATTTAATCAAGCATCTATGGGAGGCCCGCGATCTGGATTTGAGATATGATCTCAATATCCATGTCACTATACGTGGAACAATACAATCTCCCTGTCCTTATCTCCAAGTATCTGCGGAGAGATTGCATTATTCTTAAAGGGTTCAAGAATAATTCCATAAGATCTAAGCAATGAAGAAATAATGATTAAATGTGATTTAATCATCTTGATGTGTGAAGAAATTATCCAATTTAATTAAATGTGATTTAATTAATGTGGATAAGAATAATGTGGATAGAAATATCTAATTATTCATAATATATTATAAATGTGATTTATAATGTATTAGAGAGAGCTAATTATAATTTATATGTGTTGATTAATTATTATGTGTATTGGATACACATTGTGTAATTAATTAACAATATGAATTATATGTTGTTTTGGGTTGTGAAAATGATTCACAATTTTTTCCATGGCAAGAATGCAATATTCTCAAAGATAATTGTGAATTATTTTTTGGAGAATAAAACCCAATAAATTTGTTGCAAATAAATAAGAGAGATTCCAAGGAGATATGCAATCTCATGGATTTCCATGAGATTGCAATCTCCATGCAATCTCAAGGGGCGGCACATCATTCCTATAAGGAATGTGTGGCCGTCCATTTGGAAGGTACATGGAGATAAAATCTCCATGTATCTTCTCTCCTTATTTGTTGGGTTGATTTAGGAATAAATTATATTTGATTTTATCAAATATATTTTGACCTAAATTTGTTGCTTTTGACAACAACAATCTTGGCCATTGGATTGACACAAATCAATCTCACCCATTGATTTTATGTGTCCCATGGATTGAGATCCATAGATCCCAAAACCCTATAAATAGAGAGGCATACTATGCTCTCTAATTACTTGCAATATTGGAGCTCTCTCCCCCTCATTTCTTCCTACACGCCAGCCCTCTCTCCCTCTCTTGTTGGTGGCCGTCCACCATACCCTAGAGAAGGGAGTCGTCGTCGCGATCGCCACCGCGCTGCCGCTTCGACGTTCTTCGGTTTCTCCGTATTCTTGGTATGCTACGCCCACGAAGGAGACGTTTGATCTCGTGCGACGAGATCAGGAGCAACCACGCTTGGATCATCTTCTTGGATTGCGAGAACAACGCAGTTCATCCCCGCTCTCACAAGCGGTCTCGCCGACGATCGGACTTGAGACAGGAGGTCTCTTTCTTTAGAGACTTTATCAACCACGCTTCAAGAGGTATTGCATTATACTTGTTGTGGTTATAGATGAAACGATCTGAGAATGGTTCTTGGATCATGTGGTTTCATCGAATAAAATTTTTTAAATTCCGCTGCACTGAACAACTAGTACGACTAGTCGTTCTTCGTCGTATTCGATACGACGATCATGCTTCCGTGATGCGCTTGAGGATATTTTCGATATCCTTCAGATTGACCTCTAGGAGCCATCTAAGTGGGTTCATGGACTTCATTTTCTAAAATTAAGAATGCACTATATTAGAATATATAAATAATTATATATTCATTTTAAAGAATATTTTATTAAGGCATTTTAAATCAAATTCGTCGTGCTATGTAAACTTTGAAAGATTATTCTCTTATTGTCTTTCAAAGTAAGAGATATACTTACTGCTATATCTCAAGCAAGATCTGGGATCTCCTCTCTTATCCTTATCACATCCCAATAATATGAGAACCTGTGACTCGAATAAAGAGAAGAGGGAACACATTCCTCCTTGCAAGTCCAACTTGCATTTCCCGATTCGGTCTTTAACACCCGGGCCCACCACCCCTAAGATGATGTTGACCCGTTGTTAATTGAACCAACTGTCAATAGGCTTAATACTCGCTATACGCAATCCAATATTGCCCCAATAATATGAGGACCCGATATTGGGGTCACTACGTTTACGGCCTTACTCTTTCGAGAAGCAAATAACCCGATCCAAATAAAGCATATATAGGATCTATCACTTCGGATAGGCGTCTCCTATATACAACATCTGGAGACGGAATCCTTTACCTTTACGAAAGACCATGGATGTCACTTATGTGATCCTCCACCTCATATTCAAATTGAAATAATTAATTATCGTAAATCATATTCACATAATTAATGCTTCCAAGGGAAATACAAATCTATTTATAATAGAGAGTTTTTAATTGGATATAATCCATTTCATCACATTAAATTAAATATCAATCCAATTATCAATCAAAAAACTTGATTATTACTTGAAAAGTAGTATAATTTCAATGTACGTATTATTCGAGTTTTAATAATTAGAAAATACACTTTGACTTCTCCGGCATTATCGAGTCCCTAGCCGCTGTCATGGCCAGTACCGACGAGAGTGGGATGGACGACATACATTGCAACCCGCAACCCCAATGCTCTCCGACTAGTCACAATATCCACCTCAGGAAAGGATAATGCCAGATAGATCATTATGTACTTGGAGATGCTCATCGGTTTTTCAACCGAAATTATACCATATAATATTCATCAAAATCAATTTGATAATATTATAAGGAGATTTGCTAAACAAATCCCCAATCCTATTCAAGCAAGAGGGTTTTGCATGTAAAATTTCTCCTACAACTATTGTAGGATAAACTAAGGTTTTTCATGAAAACAATGTTTATTGATGATTTCATATCAACCAATTAATGATCAAGATCGACTATCTTATCATATTGGTTTAGGGAAATATCATTCAATGAAATAATTATCTCTTTAAATATTTCAAAAATATTTATCACTAATTATTTCAGAAAATTAACAATTAATTTTCATCAACTTATTTGAATGACTATCACATGGTTCATGATCAAATTTGTCAATTTCCAGCAATGACCCTCAATCACTAAAATCAACATATCTTGATCAATGTAAATCCAAATTACGCAAAATCAGTTTCCTAAGAATTCTAATTTGATTTATGAAAGAACTCAAGTGATAAATCACGTATTTCTAGGCGGATAAAAACAGTAATTAACTCATTAATCATGTTCAGATTCACAGTTCCCGCAATAGTGAATACATGTTTATTCAAAGGGCCATATCTTGAGCAAATGAAATCCAAATTACATAAACTCAGATCCTATGATTTTCTTATTTAATGGGGAACAAAATAAAATTAAAAATTTCATTTTTAAATAGTTTAAACAGTACCGAAAAATTCAATTAAACAGAGGTGCGAAAATTGAAATGCAGCAAAAATTTTGCAATCCTTTCAAACCCAAGTCATCCTTGGTTTACGGATCATATCCAAAACCTTATTCAACCTAAGGCTCTGATACCACTTGAAGGATATTGAGAATCCTCAAGCGCATCACGGAAGCGTGCTGATCGCATCTCATGCGATCGGGGCGACTAGTCGCACTTGTCGCTAGATGCAGCGGAAATTAAAATTTTTAATCAAGTGATGAAACCACACGATCACAAGAATATTTCTTGGATTGTTTCATCAAACCACAAAGTATTAGAAATACCTCTTGAAGTGTGGTTGCTATCACGAGATCTCTAAAGCAAGAGATCCTCATGTCTCAAGTCTGATCCGTGAAGATGGCACTTGTGGGCGCGATGATGAGTCGCGTTCCTCCCGCAATCCTCGATGAAGATCCAAGATTCGAGTCCCCTAATTTCGTCCAACAAAATCCATCATCTTCCTCTAGAGCAAGTAGCCCCAAATAAGATGGAGATCCTCGAGTCGTCAAAGGCGAAGGCAAGAAGCTCTCTCTCAATACATAAGATGGACGGTCACCTTAAAATGGAGAGAGAGAGAGAGAGTGGGCGAGAATGAGAGAGAGAGAGAGATGTAGGCGTGTACTACTCTTGAACATGTACCTTGAAAGGGCTAGGGTTATCCTCCTTATGTTTTAGTTTGGGATCCAATGGATCTCAATCCATGGGATACATAGATCCAACGGCTAGGTTGATCCATGCATCAATCAACGACCATGATTGTTGTTGGTTAAAAACCAACAACATTAATTTATATTAAATCAAACATATGTTGCATTATCATCAACATAATTTAATTTAACATAAATTAATTATCAACAGATAACAAGATAAAAAAAGAAGAGGATAATTAATCACCCCCAAAAATAGGGGGCGTCAACTATACTATTTTGTGGTGATTTATCTCCTATTTATTTTATCAGTTATTACTTAATAAATTTGCAATAACCATTATCACAAAATTATCCACCAAATTAATTCCAAATTAGATTGTGAATATTTCAATCATGCCATTGAAAAATATGTGAATCATATTCACAACCCAAACTAATTTGTAAATTACATTTCCAATTAATTAATTAATGTGAATCCAATCCACATTAATAATTAACTAATGCTATTTACAAAGTTCTTCTCTATCTAATATATTATAAATCGCATTTATAATATATATACACAGATATCATGGATAGCACTATCCATAATCTGTAATCCTTAATTATCAAATCCCATTTAATTATCTTGGATAATCATTCTCATAATATGAATCTTATTCATATTATTCTTGATAAATAAATCTCATTTAGTTATCATTTTCTTGTTGCTTGGATACATAATTCATCAAATGAATTATTCTTGAACCCCTTCAAGAATAATGTCCTTTCTCCGCAGATACTTGGAGATAAGGAAAGGGTGATTGTATTGTTCCACGTATAGTGACTTGAATGTTAAGATCTCATCTCAAATCCAGATCTTACGAACCTCCCACAAATGTTTGATTAAATCAAGACCGCAAATCTAATCTTCTCATTGAATATGAATCTCATTCAGACCAATGTCCAACACTTGGACCAAGATTAGATTGCTTCTCTATTGAGAGGAGTCGCTAAAATCCAGACATGTATCATCACTCCCTCGAAATAGAAGCCTCATGGTTATACAATTGTTTATGATCACATCTTCCCAATACCTGTACATTCTGCATACTGGAAGACCTATGATCAACCTGAAGATCAAGATCAATTTTACACTGTCTTCTTCAGGGTTTGATCACCAAGTTTCTCAATCTTGGTCATTGGGAATCGGTATCGATCATATGCTTTCCCAAAGCATATAGCATAGCTTCAAATTCTTATCATGCTTCCAAAGCACGATGACCATGCATGGAATTTCATCGGTCCCAATACCTCATGAGTGAGCTCATATCTTCCGGTTCATAAGTTAACCTGTATGATCCCTTTGAGAGATCGTATTATTCATATGCCCTTACATGCACACCAGTGCGCCAGTGTATAGACCTTGGTTTGGTCATCAACCTATTGGTCTGCCAAATGTACACACTCAGATATATAGTAACACATCTGTCTCCCGTCAGAGGATGCATGCCTATTCTGTGAAAGCATTCAACATAGGACTTAGGTTATCTCGATCTCGTTAAGTCAACCCCTTGACCTAACTAATCTGACACCTCCAAATCACCATTCCCATGCAGAGGACCTGCATCAAGAGGTTGGTCAGATATCAGCCTATGTTGAGAAAGGATTGCCATCTTCTACTCAGGCTGGAGATCATGTCTTAGTGATCATTTGATGGTGCTTGATGAGTCCTCTATCTAACTCTTTAGATATTCATCCAAATACCAGCCTCTATGATTTATCTAATGAATCAATAGTTATATGATCATCAAGATGGCCATGGTACATAACCCTAATTGTACAGAGGGACCTTATATTGCATTCATTCATTTAATTTCAGAAAGGGAGTGAAACATCAATAACTTTTATTGATAAACATATATATTAAAGAAAGATTTTATTGCAAGAATGGTTCTCTCGGGGCTCACTGTCCAACATTACTAAGCCTTTTTCCCTTAAAAAACTCTCAAAATTACGAAACCAAAAGTCTATGAAAGTTGCAAAATTAAAAAAAAATCTTTATTTTGACATGTGCATTTTTTTCAAAAATTCATAAAAAGTTCAAAATTAGAAAATTATTTCAAAAAATTCATACTCTTCACATGTGCATCATTTTTTCAAAAATCCATAAAAAGTTCAAAATTAGAAAATTATTTCAAAAAAATTGCTTTCTTTTTGCATTGTAAATATTTCTTGTATTTGCACGTGCATTTTTCAGGATAGTATTTACATTTAACCTAATCTGGAATAAAGTTGATGGAGCTTAGTTGGACCTTAATCCACTTAATTTCAGAGGAACCTTATAAGATCTGGAGTTAAGACATTTTAGGTCCTAGTGACTTAATTTTTTGAGTCCATAAGACTATGTTCACATGTCATCTTGATTAGTCTAAGTAGAATATTTAACAACAGACGCATGATTCTTTCAGACCGTAGCTTATCTTGGACAAGCACTCTACACGTATCTCTTCTTGGAAGAGGTAGTGAGGAGGTAGAATCTTTTGGCTTGGTGTAGCATATGAGGGTAGTACACTTAGGCAGAACGTCTCGTCTTTCTTTAGGGAGGGAAGTGCATCTCAACATGGTCCAACGATGTTGAGGTCTAACGACAGGATGCTGTGTGGTTGCAATAATGCAACAAAAGAGGGATAGTCTACTATTCAAGAGGAAAAACTCCTTATGTACATGATTCAGCTTAAATATATATTTTTGAAAAAAAGAGAAAAAATGCAGAATCTCCAAAAGTGGACAGGTCTAATTGAAAAGTAAAATGCCTATCGGAGTGTATATAGAAGGATAAAAAAAGAAAGAAAAAAATAATAAGAGCTTCAAAGTCAAATTTTTGTAAGCTTGCAGTTGATGACTTGGATACACTGGTCATGCATCCAAGGAGAGGTAATTACACTAGTTACCAACCATTCTTTTCTCCATCCCCTCTTCTTGAGTTGCTTGTACTTGAACTTAGAAGAGAATATCCCTGCTCCTCGAGGAAAGAATTGTTAGATCGGGGATCTAGAGTTACCTTTTTAAGGGAGGTTGTTTCTTTGCTACTTTTGAGATGGGGAGCTGTAATTCACTTACACCATACAAGTAAAGATTCGTAGTCATGATAATTTGTGTATGTAGACTTGTTCTGACCTGACTATTGAGGCGACCTGAATAGGAGTTTTGTGGAACTTAGAGTCTATTAGGTTTTAAATCAATTCCCAATAAGGTTTTGCAACACTAATGATAAACCCAATAACGGAGCGGTCGTATTGATTCGCAAGGCGAATCAACAGTCGGTGTATTAACCACTACAAAATCCCGTATTTGATCAACAATGAACCCACAATCAAATATCAAACAATGACAAACAATGTGGAATCAAATTTATTTTTAACTCTACAAACAAGATGTATAGATGCAAGTACATAGAGAGTTCGAACACAGGGACCAAGGCAGGATATATCAACAATCGATGCACAAAAATGTTATGTGATTAAGTGTCTACAATAATGCAAGTTTTTGTGGGTTTTTAATTTTCTATTTTTTTATTTTAATTTTAATTTTTAATTTTGGGAATGAAAAATATAAAACAGTAACAAAATTTTCCCAAATCAATTTTAAAATAAAGGTAATTAAATAAAGAAGCTACAGAACCTGAGTTTATATTTTTAGGATTTTTTTAGGAATTTTTAGATTTTTAGGAAGATTTTTGGGGTTTTCTAATTTTTAAGGTTTTTGTTTTGAAATTTTTAGTGGTTTTTGGACTGACACTAAAATATGATAAAACACACAAAATATAATTTTTTGGAATTTTTCAAAACATTTTTATAATTTTTATGGATTTTCTAATGCAAACAGTGCTGAAAATGCATGTTTTTTATTTTTAATAAATACGAAAATGCAACAAAAATGCAATGCAAAAATATGCCTTAATTCAGCAAGTAAAGAGGAGCCTATGCTATTTTTTTGGGAATTTTTCAATAAAAATGATGTGTGAAATAAATAGACAAAGCATACAAAAATTACACAGCCTGGCAGGGGTATATATGTAAATAGACAAAAGTTCCAGGGCAATAATGCAATTTGTCTACAAACTCAGCAAAATTGCCAATGTCACGTGCACGAGGCACGTGACCTGGCAGGGGCTCAAGTGTAGATATCAAGAATGTCCAAGGCAATATTGCAAAATGTTCAAAATTCTATAACTGTAATAGAAAGTTTTAGAACTAAAACTAAATATACAAAACGCCAGGGGTCTACCTGCAAAAATGCCAAGTCACATGCGCAGATGCACGTAACCTGACAGGGGGCAAATTGTGATATTAGAAAAGGCCAGGGGTTGATGCGCAATATTTTCAAAAGTTTAAATAGCAGAGGAAAGTTTTAGTATTTAATAAAAAATATAAAAAATGCCAAGGGTGTAATCGCAAAATACCCTCAGCGGGATGATCGGACGGCGGATGGAGGTGCGACTGACGTGTGGCACCAATCCGACAGGGGGCAGCAAGGCGCGATCGAACGGCGCTGAGCCGTTCCCTCAAGACACGTGGCGCCCTCACAAAACGCGATACCCTTTCGATCTGCACGGTCAGGATTAGATGAGGCTCGATGATCCGACGGTTGACACCATGCTCGATCCAAGGGTTGTTGTAGCGCGCCAAGAACAGGGGCAATCCAACGGCCCTGGGACGTGAGGGAAGAACAGCCGAAGAACTTGGCTTGGATGAACTTCAAGCTCCAAAATCTCAACGTCTGGTGCCTCCGACTCCCACTCGATGTCTTCAAGGGATTCCCCAGAGTCCTCGTCAAATGGATGTCTCAAAATGCCAAGATGGGCCCCTGTGGTGCGTAGCGGACGGAGTGGACCTGGGTGGTGCTCCAGCAGCTCGAAGAAGATGCTTCTGAGGCTCAGATGCCTTCTTCAGGACCTGCAAGGAGGATAGAACACAGCTGTACCAAATAGCAGCCATCCTGGCTTCTATCGGCGAGATATTGGCGGGTAGCGGAATAGATGATAGTCGCCGGAGCTCTAGAGTTCCGGCAAGGTGGCGATCAGGTGGCTCGATGGATATGAGGCGAAACAGGATATGGGGAGTGATCCTACTGCTACTGCAAAGCTAAAAAAAATGCAAGAAAAATACAAGAAAAACACACCTCGAAGGCTGGAAGCCCAAGGTTGATACCTCGACGGCGGACGCCGGAGATGGGGTTGGAATCCAACCTCTAGCCTCGCATCACCTCGACGGGGGGTTTGGGACGACTCCCCCATCACCGGAGGCCTAATACACTCACACCCGGAGGTTGAAAGCTCTCCCAAGGTGATTCCAAGGGAGAAGGGAAGAAGGGGGTTCGATTTTGAATGGTGGACGATGGGGGGTGAAGATCGAAGGTCAACGGGTGCCACAGCGATGCAATCCCCGATGTGAGCCTAGGGCGTGTAAGCCTGATCCTAGGGCTACAAAAGTCGTGAAGAATCTATCATGGAATAGTGCAAGGCGCGCCCGCGAAAAATCCAAGAAACGGGTGAAAAACCCAAAATTCTGACAAGAACAGGGGGGGTCAGACAGTTTATCGAGGTCAACTGTTAGACCCACCTGGTTGGTCCACGTGGACCAACAAAGAAAAACCTGCAAAAAATATTTTATTAATTCAAATTAAAATAGTAAATGATATTATTAAATTTAGGTTAAAAATATTTATTATTTTATATAGTATTTTATTCTAATTTTTAATTATTTTTATGGGGTATATATTTACAAGTTTACTTTTATACCCTTTATAGGTATAATATATATATTATTGTTTTATTTTTATTTTGTATATTTAATTAATTTGTTTTTATTTATTATTTTATAAAATTATAGAATACTTTTATACACTTAAAGACATTTTTATTGTATTTTTCTGATATATTTTATACACTTAATAAAATATAAGTAAGTAGTATACATGTATAAGTATAGGTATAATACCTATGTATAAAATATACAAGTATTTTATTTGAATTTATTTTACATTTTTATTCTTATTTTAATGTACAAATATGTTATAAATAATATTTGCAAAATTATAAAAATACAAAAATAATGAATAAATAATAAATTAAATATTTTAATCTGTACAAGTATACAATTAGGGTCCAAAACTCAACTTTCTTACTGTAACTCCGAAAAATACGAAACCACCTCCATTAAATAGATTATTTTAAGCTATATACAATTAAAGGTGAGTTTGGCCCATTTCGATTTTTATTTGCAAGATACAGGTCTGGGAAGTTGGAGTTCTGGAATCTTATTTAGATCACAACTTTTTATCTGTGTATTATTTTTCAGTGAAATCAATTTTGTATTTTTATTTATTTAATC
The DNA here is from genome assembly GCA_037367405.1 of Ottelia alismoides. NCBI lineage: Eukaryota > Viridiplantae > Streptophyta > Magnoliopsida > Alismatales > Hydrocharitaceae > Ottelia > Ottelia alismoides. Next base: position 401,598 of record JAZKJV010011648.1, on the reverse strand, counting down.
ATCTACAACTTTCATGTAAAAATTTTATTTATTTGAGGTATAAAAAGTGGAACCAAAAATAGGTCCTAAAATAAATAAAGAAAGGGAATTTTATTGTATTCTGGCCCTTATCTCCCCCTACTTTATTCCTTGTCGACCTATTCATCAAGATGCCTAGGTCTCGGGGTTCTGGGTCATAAAATATTTACAATATTTTATTCTTTTTCTTTTCTTTTATTTATTCTATAATTTTGGCTCTAATTACAGTATTTTATACACTATTTACATGCATATGCATGAATGCTAAGATATGGAAATTAAGGGTATTTACACGCATTGCTAGGGTTTTTGATGCCAAAATGATAGAATAAAGATGATGAAATGTGGATTCATCATTCCCCTACACTTTACCTTTGCTTGCCCTAGCAAACACTTATGCAATAAGTGCAGAAAATAAAAAGGAGAAGGTGGATTAAGTTTAATTATCAAACTTGTCTTCACAAAATCAAAGTTTGGAGCTTAAGTAGGACCTTTGAAATTTTAGTGCGGGCGGAACCTTAATGAGAACCGGATTTGAAATCCAAAAGTCCCTGAGAATCCCAAAACTCTGCTCAAGTCTCCTCAATAGCCAGGTCAGAAATATTTCAACTCATACGTAAACCCTTACGACTATGAATCTGACTCGTACAGTGTAAGTGATGTGGCTCTCCCCAACTGAAATGACAAAGAGACTGACTTCTCCAATATGACAACCCAATGATTCCCCAATCCAACAACTCATTCCTCAAGGAGCAGGGTATTCCCTTCTAAGTTGAAGTGGCAACCAGCTCAAGAGGAGGGGGTGAAGAGAAGAATGGACGGTAGCCAGTGTAGCTACCTATCCTAGGATGCAAGACCAGTGTAGTCAAGTCATCCAGCTACAGGCTCACATGATTTGACTTTGAAGCTCAAGCTTGCTTATTTGACTTTACAACATATGTACACTCCGGCAAGCATTTTTATTTTTGTACAGGTCTGTCCACTTTTTTGGAGTTTTTTGCTTTTTACATTTTTTTGAATACTATATACAGCAGCATTTACATAGGGAGTTTTTCCTCTTGAGCCAGTAGACTATCCCTCTTTTGAAGCTTTATCGCAACCCACGATCTCTTATCCTCGAAACTCATCATTACTGGACGGGTTGGGGCGCACTTCCCTCCCTAGAGGAGGACAAGTGTTTCCACCTGTGTGCACCTCATACCGGCAAATCCAACCTCCTCACCACTCCAACTGAGTTGAGCCATGTGAAAGGTGCAGGTGTCCAAGTTAGGTCATTATCAACAAGAGTCGTGCGTGTGCTCCGAAATACTCTACTTAGGCAGTTAAGAATCCATTGAACCAAGTCTCATGATCCTCAAAGAATTAAGTCAATTAGACCTGAAGTACCTCAATCCCAGTTCCTATAAGGCTCCTGTTAATTAGGTAGATTTAAGGTCCAACCAAGCTCTAATCTTCGAATTTTACTTAGACTCGTTCAACTATCAAACTCAATCCAAAAAATATGAATGCCATGCAAAATGCAGAAAATATTTTTGTGATGCAATTTTCAAAGATTTTGAACTTTTTATGGGTTTTTGAAAAGATGATGCATATGCATTTTTTGTATTTTTCAAAAAGATTTTTCAAATGTTTTTGGATTTTAATTTTGCAAATGTTTTTGGGATTTTTGAAAACAAACTGTTTTGGCCAAAAGCTAAGTACAAATATTTACACGGGAGTGCTTCTTATATTTACCAGAAGTGGGTTTTAAGAATTTACAAAGGGTAAGTGATCAATTTTATAAGTATGTATAGTGAATTCTTGTGTGATGTATGTATTCCTCAAACTTATTTGACACAAGCTTTTCAAACAATTTTGAAAACTATAGTCCAAAATAATTTTTACAAAAAATTTTTACAAACATGTACACACATTTGAAAATCATTTTGCAAAGGTTTTTCCAAACAGTATATATAGATTTTTCAAATATTTTTGCAACCATTTTCCAAACCATTTACAAATCATTTTTCAAACATTTTATTTCACACAAAGAAAATAATTTTTCGATCCAACTATTTTTACAAAGGTTGAAAACATGTAACAAAATGTTTTCAAATAGTTTTCAAAAGATTTTTCAAAAAGATTTTCAAACTATTTTTCAAACATTTTGCAACAAATATTTTCACCTGTTTTATTAATCAGTATATACAAAAAGAATTTGAGGAATGGTAACATCTTTTTATTAAGGTTTTTAATGAATTTTAATTGTACAAATAGCCATAAGTATTAAGAAAATACGAAAGTACGAGTTATGGCTAAAGTATATACACAGTATATACAACCCCCATATACTTAGCTTGAGCTATGTCCTCATAGATCGGAGAGAAAAGAGAAGACATAACTCGTACTAAGTATAGAAAAGTCTAATGAATAAATGAATAAGAGATAAATGAATAAACCAATGAGAAGTCGACCGTCCCCCCTTATACTTAGGATCAAATAATCCTAAGTATAGCAGCTTGTATACAAAGCAGGGAGGGTCAAGGGTGGGAAAGCACATATCATACTCAGATTGTCTCCCCCTATACTTAGGGTAAGATATCCCTAAGTATAGACAAGCAGAGGATACAATGGAGAGGACCAAAGAATAGAACAACTCGGGGTGCACACCCCCCTATACTTAGGACAAAGTACGTCCTAAGTATGGAAAACTGTCTACCAGGGGCGACATCTTTTTGATAGATACAGAAGATAGAAGAGGAAAAGAAGAAAAGAAGAAAAGATGAACAGATATCAACAGATGGAATAAGATAGAGAAGAATGTACGCATCACTCACCCTATACTTAGGGCAAAATAAGCCCTAAGTATATGCAACAACAGGAGTGATGAAACGGAACGATGAACACTCGGCTCGTCCACCCCCCTACAATTAGGACAAAGTGCGTCCTAAGCAAGGCAAACACGAGAATGGGTGGACAAGCAATACTGGGGAGAGAACAAAGTACACAAGGGGATATACAACAGAGATGGATATACAAATGATCAAGAAGGTAGAAAGCAGACCTTCTTGCGAGACCGCTGAGGGATAGATCTAGTGTGGTGCAGGTTGACATCGGGGTGAACAATGGAATCAAATTGGAAAGGGACGAACGGGTCAATGGAAGTAGTCTGGCTAGGTTCGCCCTTGGTGGTCCTATGGTGTGAAGGCGCAGACAGGCGAGTGGAAGAAGTGTGGTCAGGTCTGGCCTTAGAGGTCTCACTGATATCAAAGTGGAATGGGACAAACTCATCATCCTCGGAAGAAGTGTAATCGGAGTCATCCTGCGAGGGATCATCCAAGTCAAAATCAAAAGGAACGAAATCATCAGTGGAAGTATCGAACTCAGATCGTCCTCAAGAGTCTCACCCGATTCTTCTTTTTCATCAAGAGGCCAAAAATTTTGAAGATTCGCATCATAACCGACCTCAATCATCTTTACTTTAGAGTGACCAGGAACAGACTTATCAGTGGAAGTAGTCAAAACAGGTCCGTCCTGATTAGTCTTGGTATCTACCCTCCGCTCAATGGGATCAATCACGTATATACTTTGGATTTCATCAACACATCGCCACACACCAGAAGGAGGAACTGCGAGGTCTATGCTTTCCGATTTCCTCCCCTTTCGAGGGATTCGTCGAGTCTCATCAATGGTCGCTAAGAAAACATCTCTAGTAACATCAGATCAGTCACAGGCCTCGGAGTCAGCTAGAATCGGTGAAGGTGTATCATGTGCAGGTCTCAGGTCAACTGTAGGTGTGGTGATCAACACTTCGCTCTCGTCAACAAGACGGAAGCGAATCTCTCCTGATCCGTAGTCAATAACGACCCTTGCAGAGGCGAGGAATGGTCGTCCCGGGATGATCGGAGAGGGCTCCCCTGTGGAGGTCTCCATGGGCAACACGACGAAGTCAACATGATGGCTCGTGCCCTGAATCGAAATGACGGCATTTTCAAGGATACCCTTCGGCCTCTTGATAGATCCATCAGCAAATTGAACTATCATCCTGGTCTTCTTGAGAGGCCCTAAGTGAAGAGACTGTACCAGCGAGAAGGGTAATATGCTAATAGATGCACCGCCATCCAGGAGAGTGTGATCACAAGTATAGTCAGAGATAGTGCAAGTGATGAAAGGGGTGGCTGTGTTCTTCTTTCAAGGAACGGGACGGTGTGTGATGGCGTGAGCAGTGGCCATGGTCAGAATGTGACGCTCAGATCTGCTCCTCCGCTTTCTCTTCTTGGGAAGAGGAGCAGATAAATCAGTCATGGCCTGCTGAAGTAGGGCACGGATTATCTCATGAATAGTAGCCACCACTTCGGGTTTAGATAGTATTTTTCTGAATTTTTGGACCTCCTCCATACAAGGGAGGAAGTCGGAATCATCATGTACATGAGGAGTGCCCAGAGCAGTCTTTACAAAGGCACCCTCGAAGTTGGAGATGGGACAAGAAGTGAGTGGATGTGTGGTCAAATGATTGGACAATTGGCCCCTCTCCTCACAACGTAGCTCGATCGTGTAACTCCCAAAATCTTTTTGTGTTTTTATGTTTTTCTCATTTTTTTGTATTTTTGGTGATTGCAATCTCCCATGATCACCCATAATGAAATCCGTAACCTCGACAAAAGGGGCCTTAATCTGATTTATCCTCAAGATAGCCATATCATCATTCATCAAATCAAGGTGTTCTATCATTCGCTTCAAGATATCACTCATAGAGATAAAGGGAGGTGACTCCAACAGGTCAAAATCGGGTGGATGTGAAGGCGGAGGTGGATAATATACAGGTGGAGGTGGAGGTGGGTAGAAATCCGAGGTCTGATACCGTGGCTGAGGTGGATATGTACAAAAGTCAGACAAAGTAGGAGGAGGATCCTCCTAATAAAAGGGAGGTGGACCGGCTGGATGGTACGAGGAATCCGCAAAATCCAGATAAAAATCGCTCCAGGGATCCATCTCGAAATAAGAGAAAACTGATCGGGAGAGCACGACGGTCAAGTCAAGTGATGTGAGAAAAAGGCGCAAATGCGCGGAGTGATCGAGTATGCACACAAAACAATCACAAGCAAAAATGAAACAATCAAACCCTCAATTCACCTACTCAACTCGGTAGAGACCAAAAAGTCGGTCTTTTATCTTGTCTTTTTTAGAGTTAGGTGAGAAGTCAAAGAATTGCACACACACTTAGGGGCTAAAATGGGATTTGGGCACTAGTCCTTAGCGTGTGCACGGGCAAGTAAAAGCAAAGACAATGAGGGGATTACTCGCCCCAATACAAGATTTTTCTTTTTAATTGATTTTAGGGTCAAGTAATATTAACAGTCCCAATTTTAATTGATTATCACTTTTTTTGGATTTTTAATGAGAAATGCACGAGCCTATCGAGGAGTCAATTTTACTTAGCACCTAGGTTGAAAAATCAGAGGTAGAGAGACGGAAAAGCAATGCAAGCGGCAAAACGATGATGTATGCTAAAGCGTAAATGCTCACCTTGCCTCCATCACTCTACATGCAAAGATGCTCAGCAGAATTGAAACCTATCTATATGCAAATGCAAAGTCGATGAAATTGCCCTAAGTTCAGAAATTGCTATTAGCGTGAAGCACCACAAGTCGGTCACTGATCCTCAATCCAAGAGTCCGGTCTAGGCTCACCCCTCCTCTTCTCGACACATCGAGTTTAGGAGTTGCGCTTGACAGGGTGGACTCGTGGCACGTAGGCACGAAGATGATGAGGTGACTGTTTAAATTTGACTAAGTCCAAACGAGTCTATAGATACATGCAAGATATGTTAGGTGTTTGGCCTTAATCTATAGCAAACAATCCTAGAACTAGGGACTCAATCACACAAAATAAAGAAAACAAAATCAGAGAACAAAATGAAAAAGGCGATAAAAACCATAAAAACTGCGGCGAGCCCCCAAGTGAACAAACACTTGGAAATTAGGCTCAAGAGTCCAAAGTCCGAGTACCTGTATTATTACAAAAATAGAGGGTCTCTCTCTCACAAAAATTACACAAATAAATGCAGGAAGAAAATGCTACAACTAATGGTGGAGCTCGGTCTTCAAAAATCCTCTTCGTCTCCTTCGGTGCTAGGCTGGCAGATGTCGGCTTCACGTGGGTGCGTAGGCACCTCGGATGAAGCGACTCCGTCGATCTGTGGTTCCTCACACAAAGTCAACAAAGAAGAGAGGTTAGACAGCTCAAAAGATATATCAAATAAATGAGCAAGTAAGCAAAGCAAGAATATAGACAAATAATAACGAACACAAAGCAAAAAGCCGAATTATGTGTTGTTGCTCCCCAGCAACGGTGCCCGATAATGGAGCGGTCGTATTGATTCGCAAGGCGAATCAACAGTCGGTGTATTGACCGCTACAAAATCACGTATTTAATCAACAATGAACCCACAATCAAATATAAAACAATGACAAACAATGTGGAGTCAAATTTATTTTTAACTCTACAAACAAGATGTATAGATGCAAGTACGTAGAGAGTTCGAACACAGGGAGCAAGGCAGGATAGATCAACAATTGATGCACAAAAATGTGATGTGATTAAGTGTCTACAATAATGCAAGTTTTTGTGGGCTTTTAATTTTCTATTTTTTTTTATTTTTAATTTTTAATTTTTATTTTGACTTTTAATTTTCTGATTTTATATTTTCTTTTTATGTTTTATATTTTTATATTTGCTTTTTCAATAATAGAGTGTATATACAATATAAGGAAGAGAGGGATAGAGTATTTATAAAAATTAGTAAAAATAGTCAAAAATTAGGGAATAAAATGTTTTTGGTCTTTTTATGTTTTTCCACTGTTTTTGTGATTTTTGGGGGTTTTTCCAAATGTTTTTGGTATTATAAAAGGCAAAATATAAGAAAACAATGAATCAAGGTTCTAGCCGAAATAAAAATGGGAATGAAAAATATAAAACAGTAACAAAATTTTCCCAAATCAATTTTAAAATAAAGGTAATTAAATAAGGAAGCTAATAATCTGAGTTTATATTTTTAGGATTTTTTTAGGAATTTTTAGATTTTTAGGAAGATTTTTGGGGTTTTCTAATTTTTAAGGTTTTTGTTTTGAAATTTTTAGTGGTTTTTGGACTGACACTAAAATATGATAAAACACACAAGATATAATTTTTTTAGCATTTTTCAAAACATTTTTATAATTTTTATGGATTTTCTAATGCGAACAGTGCTGAAAATGCATGTTTTTTATTTTTAATAAATATGAAAATGCAACAAAAATGCAATGCAAAAATATGGCATGATTCAGCAAGTAAACAGGATCCTATGATATTTTTTGGGAATTTTTCAAGTTAAAAATGATGCGTGAAATAAATAGACAAAGCATACAAAAATTACACAGCCTGGCAGGGGTATATATGTAAATAGACAAAAGTTCCAGGGCAATAATGCAATTTATCCACAAACTCAGCAAAATTGCCAACGTCATGTGCACAAGGCATGTGACCTGGCAGGGGCTCAAGTGTAGATATCAAGAATGTCCAGGGCAATATTGCAAAATGTTCAAAATTCTATAACTGCAATAGAAAGTTTTAGAACTAAAACTAAATATACAAAACCCTGGGGGTCTACCTGCAAAAATGCCAAGTCACGTGCGCAGAAGCACGTGACCTGACAGGGGGCAAACTGTTATATTACAAAAGGTCAGGGGTTGATGCGCAATATTTTTAAAAGTTTAAACAACAGAGGAAAGTTTTAGTATTTAATATAAAATACAAAAAATGCCAAGGGTGTAATCGCAAAATACCCTCAACGGGATGATCGGATGGCGGATGGAGGTGCGAGTGACGCGTGGCGCCAATCCGACGGCGGGCAGCAAGGCGCGATCGAACGGCGTTGAGCCGTTCACTTAGGACACGGGGCGCCCTCACAAAACGCGATACCCTTTCGATCTGCACGATAAGGATTAGATGAGGCTTGATGATCCAACGGCTGACACCATTGTCAATCCAATGGCTGCTATAGCGCGCCAAGAATAGGGGCAATCGAACGGCCCTGGGACGTGAGGGAAGAACAGCCGAAGAACTAGGCTTGGATGAACTTCAAGCTCCAAAATCTCAATGGCTGGTGCCTCCGACTCCCACCCGATGTCTTCAAGGGATTCCCCAGAGTCCTCCTCGTCGAATGGATGTCTCAAAATGCCCAGATGGGCCCCTGTGGTGCCTGGCGGACGGAGTGGACCTGGGTGGTGCTCCAACAGCTCGAAGAAGATGCTCCTGAGGCTCAGATGCCTCTTTCAGGACCTGCAAGGAGGAGAGAACACAGCAGTACCAAATAGCAGGCGTCATAGCTTTTATTGGCGAGATATTGGCGGGTAGCGGAATAGATGATGGTCGCCGGAGCTCTAGAGCTCCGGCAAGGTGGCGATCAGGTGGCTCGATGGATAGGAGGCAAAACGGGATATGGGGAGTGATCCTACTGCTACTGCAAAGCTAAAAAAATGCAAGAAAAATACAAGAAAAACACACCTCGAAGGCTGGAAGCCCAAGGTTGATACCTCGACGGCGGACGCCAGATATGGGGTTGGAATCCGACCTCTAGCCTCGCATCACCTCGACGGGGGGGTTTGGGACGACTCCCCTGTCACCGGAGGTCCAATACACCCACACCCGGAGGTTTGAAGCTCTCCCAAGGTGGTTCCAAGGGAGAAGGGAAGAAGGGGGTTCGGTTTTGAATGGTGGACGAAGGGGCGTGAAGATCGAAGGTCAACAGGCGCCACAGCGATGCAATCCCCGATGTGAGCCTACGGCGTGTAAGCCTGATCCTAGGGCTACAAAATTCGTGAAGGATCTATCATGGAATAGTGCAAGGCGCGCCCGCGAAAAATCCAAGAAATGGGCAAAAAACCCAAAATTCCGACAAGAACGGGGGGGTCAGACAATTGACCGAGGTCAACTTTCAGACCCACCTGGTTGGTCTACGTGGACCAACCAGGAAAAACCTACAAAAATTATTTTATTAATTCAAATTAAAATAGTAAATGATATTATTAAATTTTGGTTAAAAAATATTTATCATTTTATATAGTATTTTATTCTGATTTTTAATTATTTTTATGAGGTATATATTTACAAGTTTACTTTTATACCCTTTATAGGTATAATATATATATATTATTATTATTTTGTATATTTAATTTATTTGTTTTTATTTATTATTTTATAAAATTATATAATACTTTTATACACTTAAAGACATTTTTATTTTATTTTTCTGATATATTTTATACACTTAATAAAATATAAGTAAGTAGTATACATGTATAAGTATCGGTATAATGCCTATGTATAAAATATACAAGTATTTTATTTGAATTTATTTTGCATTTTTATTATGATTTTAATGTAAAAATATGTTATAAGTAATATTTGCAAAATTATAAAAATATAAAAATAATGAATAAATAATAAATTGAATAATTTAATCTGTACAAGTATACAAGTAGGGTCCAAAACTCAACTTTCAAACCGTAACTCCGAAAAATACAAAACCACCTCCATTAAATAGATTATTTTAAGCTATATACAATTAAAGGTGAGTTTGACACATTTCGAGCTTTTATTTGCAAGATACAGGTCTGGGAAGTTGGAGTTCTGAAATCTTATTCAGATCATAACTTTTTATCTGTGTATTATTTTTCAGTGAAGTCTATATTGTATTTTTATTTATTTAATCATATACAACTTTCATGTACAAAGTTTCTTTATTTGAGGTATAAAAAGTGGAACCAAAAATAGGTTCCAAAATAAATAAAGAATGGATTAAAAACAAAGGGAATTTTATTGTATTCTGGCCCTTATCTCCCCCTACTTTATTCCTCGTCGACCTATTCATTAAGACGCCTAGGTCTTGGGGTTTTGGGTCATAAAATATTTACAATATTTTATTCTTTTTCTTTTCTTTTATTTATTCTATAATTTTGGCTCTAATTATAGTATTTTATACACTATTTACATGCATATGCATGAATGCTAAGATGTGGAAATTAAGGGTATTTACACGCATTTGCTTGGGTTTTTGATGCCAAAATGATAGAATAAAGATGATGAAATGTGGATTCATCAACTAATAATCCAAAAATATGATAGAGCTCCATACTACAATTTTATAAAGATAAGTTTAATACTCAATATTGTCGTAATTTATTTATTTTTATTTTCTTTTTCCTTTACTCAGTAATTCTGTCGAAAAAGTGTTTGCTAAGGGACTAGCAAAGGTAAAGCATAGGGGGATGATGAATATGCATTTCATCATCTTTATTCATTTACTTTAGCTTAAAATCCCTTATAAAACACTTGTATATAATACTAACTCTATATTCTTACTAACTTGCATCTCTATGTAAATATTAAGTTATTACTATTTTAACCTAAAATAAATAAATTAAGAAAGAAAGGAAAAATAAAGAAAATAAAAAAGAAGAAGAATGTATATATGTAATAGATATAGGTTATCCTGAACCCCGAGAGATGGTCAAGGCTTGACCTGATCGACCATAAATAAAGTAGGGGGAGATAGGGTCCTTAATCAGAAAATCCAAAAAAATGTGTTGTAAATACTTCTTACTTATTTTATGTATACCTGTATAAAACTAACACTATTTTATTTTTACATAAATTGTCATAAAATTAAATAATTTTCAAAACAAAAATTGTAAATAAAAATGTTTCCTAAATAATAAAAATATTTGCCAAATAAAATCATTCACAAAATAAAAAGTAACAATATCCGGAAAAAGCTATTAAGCGATAACTGAAAGATTAATTTCAGCTCCATATAAGCATAAATTGAACCAAACTCACTTCCATTATATTATAAATTAAATTATCTTTAAAATAGCTATGATCTCATAAATTTTGGAGTTACGGTTAAAAAGTTGGTTTACTAGGTTGTTTGTGCAATTTTACCACTTATTTGAACATATTGTATTTGTAAATATTTGTAGATATTTTTACTAATTATTTAAAATAAAAATAATAATGATAATAATAATTTTTAAAACAAAAAGAACTAATTTCCTTATTTAACTATATATAATGTACCATATGTATATAGCTAATGATCGTAAATAACCACCACAAAAAATAGAAAAAATAAACATTTATTTTTTCAAGTTAATAAAGTGACGAAAATACAAAAAAAGTTAATTTTTGTAAATAATTTTTAAACACTGATTACCTTTTTATCTTTATCTCATTTTAAGTTTTTATCTCTTATCTTCGTTCAAATTTATTTGAAATTTAAACTCCATGCTTCTATCTATTAATATGGCTTCTCCTCTCTCATTTCAACTTGATCAATCTTTGTTGAGAGAATCTGATCTCCGAGAGTCTTCTTGTCGTAGAAGGGTGCCTAGCCTTCGAGTCGTCCGGTAACAGTGAGTCGGCCTTCGTAGAGGCGATTATGGTCTTTTCCCCTCCTAAGGTGGGATACACATTTCCCCCCTTATTTTTAATCTAGGTTAACATAGTTTTATTTCTCGCATTTTTATTTCGTTGTCATTTTTTCTCTCTAGATTTTAGAATTCATCACGATTTGATCCGACCCCGATCCGATTTTTCACCTTCACATCTTGATCTATTCACGCTCTTATTCTACTCCAGCTGCGTACGGTGGTCAGAGACACGGATTCGATCCACATCGCAAGGATCCACATTCACTCACATCTCCGTTTGATTTTTTGCATTTTGAACAATCGAGACCAAGCCGTCATGCTCGCATCCTCATTTGTTTATAAATAAAAAACTAAATTAAGAAAAGAAAAAAATTGCCTTTCTTTATAACATTTCTTTTGTTGGATAAAATAAAAAATAAAAAAAATAAAAAAAATAAAAAAGAAGTCACTTACAGTTTGAAAAAAAAGAAAAAAAAAGAATTTTTTCATTTTCATTTCTGCTTTTACATTTACAAATAAAAAATAGAAAAAATAATAAAAAAATAGTAGTGGCAGGTGCCGCCCCTCCAGCATGCATACGACACCCGCCACTCGCGCTCGCAAATGCCACCACGATTTAGCCGCAACCCCACACCGACCCTCCAGCGCAGCATCCCCGCGCCTCAGCTTGTCTTGCGCAGGCACCACACATCTGCGCGAGTCGACACCCGATCCTCAGAAGACAGACACCACGCGCACGAGCACCGCGTGCTCCGAAGACCTACAACAGTGCATCACTGCAGCAGAGCCCTTCGCCGACCCCCACCCGATCCTCCACCGCCTCGCAGCCTCGTGAGCAGTCGCACCTCCATCGTAGAACCAATTGTGCATCCCTCTGCACTGATGTCGATGCCCTCCTCCTAGAATCATGCGCCAACCGATCTGGCACTCGTCGCCCTAGTCTTGAGCTTCCTCCATCAGCCCGCTGCAACCCGCGACTTGCGGCTCGTCAATCGTACGCGTCGCAACCGTCAGACCTCTACCTCGCACCATTGTTTGAAGAAGGAGTAGGAGCGGCAACTCCCCCTTTCCTATTTTGATGGAAAGAATGAAGGGAGCACATAGAACCCTAGGGATTTTTGAATAAAAAAATTCAAGAAAATTGTGTGTAAGCCCAAAGTTTCTAAAATTGCAATCAACCCCCTGAAGATTTCAGAAATTCCGTAAATGCCCCTGTCACTTAAAGCATCACATGGATAACATGTTTATACTCGGTAAATATCAATTTTTATCCCGCACTTCATTCCTGCTATCTTTCAATACGAGCACACACTTCAGTCCCTAAATTTCCAAACTATTTATGGGCTTGTCTTTTATATTGAAATAAATGTTTTTATTATTCTGAAAACTCTAAAAAAACTTGTGTGGATTCCTGGAGTGTATCTTTCTAGTATAAAATTTTTTGTTGCATTTTATCATCATTTTTTATTATTAAAAAATAAAAAACAATGTCATTTTCTCTATCTGAAATTTGAAAATCATAAAAATTTGAATATAGCTTAAAAATCCAAAAAAAAATATTACTTTTAATTTGGTACATTTTATTTCCTATCCAAATTTTACGCATTAATTATTTATAAAATATAAAAAATTACAAATTACTAAAAAACTTATAAAAATCATAAAACAAAATTAAAAATCCAAAAATAGTGATTCATTTCCTATGTGTAGTTTTTTCTATATTTTTGCATAAAAATAGTTTCTAGGAGATTTGCGGATTAAAATATTTTTTAAGTTGCAAATTACTCTAGGTTATGCATTGTTATTCATTTATGTCGCTATTTGATTTTTAGAAAAATATAAAAACATCTGAAAATTCTACAAAAATTCCCAAAAATATTTCAAAGCCTTTAAGACTCCAAAATGTTTTGTGTGGATTTTTCAGAGAAGTTTTGATATAATTAAAAAATAGAAAAAATTCTGGAGTGCGTATTTCTTCCTTTATGCATATTGTTCTTTATTTGAAAATTAAAAAAATGCAAAATTAAAATTACTAAAAATTTGAAAATCAGAAAACAAAAAAGATATTAATATGTGTATAATTAAAAAGACAAAATTCAACAAAAACTAAGAATATTTTAATTGATTTCTATTGATTATTTGAATAATCATCAGGAATTGTAGCCTCCTTAAGTTCGATCCTATCTGTTATACAGGTAAATGATTTGCAAAAACATTTCTCTTCATCACATTATTCTTTGTGCTTGAAAAAGGAAAATAATAATAAAATTTTTTGTTTGAGCCAGGAATTTTGGTGATCGCAACGACAACTTCATATTATCAAAAACCAATCCCTTGAAGATTTCCGTGTCAACAGATTCCTCCAAAAATTCCTTCTACGACGTGTTGAAGGGAACTTTCTTAGTCAATTTTCTAGAACTTGAATCTTTGAGAGGTAGAGGAGAGTGACGTGCCTTGATGGGTTCGGGGGAACACCTTGAAGAATCAATTCTTGAATTCCTCCCATTGGATAACCGACTAGAGGAAGGAGCAACCATGTTTTTAAGTGGGGTCAATTCAGTCCTGGTTGTCTGCTTTGAAGGTCCAAGATGTGGTGTGGTACGGATCGTGGGTTCCGTATCGAAAGAGTCACCATATAGATTGTAATATTCCTAAAGGGTCAGCGCACGTACTGGGAAGGTGCTAGTGATGTCAGCTGACTTGGCATTATTAGTCATGGATGTCAGATCATCAAAACGGTTAAGACAATCAATAAAAGTCGTGTCCGACTCAATGACATCTTCGAGTTGTGAGTCTTTTATCGAATCTGACACAGTGGTGGTAATGCAAGCAGCATAGATCATGGATGTGTAGGGAGTCTCGGATCAAATGGTCGGCTCAACAACCGGTATATTAGGTGTAACAGAGAGATGGGATTAATCTACCTCTCGATGGTCTCAACTGTCAGCAGCTTTGTGGGTCACCTTAGAGTAGAGTGTGTCGAAGAATGGGTGAGGTCAAAGTGCTCCTAATGTTGTAAAATCGATTTCCTGAGTCTCACAATCTATAGTCATCGTAGACAAGGTTAAGAACGGCTTCCGAGAATAATAGGAGACTGAGTAAACTCTCCTCGATGTTCAACTTCAATGATCGTTAAGTCTACCTGGAGTAGTGCATCTTGGAAAGTAATGATGACTGAATTGATTCCTCGCCACCGTTTAATAAATTGATCAGCCAACTGAACGATCCTCTCGATTTTCCGATTGACCTGAGTTTGAGCTTGTAAAACAGAGAGGTCACGAGGATATTCATCGGTGAGTCATCATCGATTCTTGCATGGGTAAAGGTAGTGACTTTGATTTCAGACTCAATCCTAAGAAACTGCTTCGCTATGAAACTCTTGGTCTTTCTCCCCATCACCAAGGAGGTGGCCATAAACACTATGTGTCTTTCAATCCTTTTCCTCTTATTACCCTACATCTTAGCCATTAATTTACTTCTCATAAATCATTTGAGGTCGATGAAGTGATCTATGGCCTTTAGTAAGGGAAGCTTAAAAATCAGTTCCTCATAGAGTGCTTCCCTTAGGGCAGGATCCAGTTTTTTTAGATCTTTTCATTTTCAAATTTTATGTAATTTTTTGGTTTTTCCATTTTTTTGGTTTTTTTAGGATTTTCATTTTTTGATGTTTTCGATATGTGAAGGAGGGGAGGGAGAAAATGTAGACTTGCGATTGGAGGTCAAGTGGTTAGTAGAAGGGGGAGGTAGAATTGACTACAATTGTAGAGAGTGTGTGGGTTCCCTAATGTACGATCGATTTTCAACATCAAATCCACTTATTTCCTTTTCCTCTTTAATACCCAAGTGGGTAGAAATTGAGTGTAATATGTCGGTGACATTTCTCAACTTGGCACCAAATGATTCATTTTTCTTGATATGTCTAAAAATGTCGTCCTCCAAATAGTCATCATGACAAATCATTGGAGAAGTCTGCTCAATTAGAGGGTATTACTGGGAATTTGGAGTAGAATACTCAACACACCTAGATTATGGCATGTAATGATGGGTCGAGCATGGACCTCCTAATGGCAGATATTGGTCGGAGCCTCAACTAATGGAGTCAATGAATGGGTGGCTGGTACATCTAGCTCATAAGTCCAAGCTCATGCATGTGTAGGCTCTCTGAATGAAGGCTGGTCAATGTGAGCTTTATTACTAGGATCAATCAAGTTAGGAAGATCATATGATGCAAGCCTCTCTATTCGGTTTATTCGATCGACCATGTCATGCCCTAAGGTCAAGTTAGGATGTGTATATATAAATTATTGTCTAGTCCCTGCTTGAGGTGAGAATGAAGTATGCGGGGGCACATAATTCTGCAAATCATTTGTCTCAGCAATGGCTTGCTCTACGAATTTCTCAATGATTTCAGCAAGTGATCGACTATTAGCCAGGTTAGAAGTGGGTCAGGGGTGTAAGAAGTTGGGGTAGGTGAGAAGTACGAAGAAGTGGGAAAGTCAATCGAGGTTCTGACTTCATGTTCGGGATGGGTGTATGAGGAGGAATAAGAAGGTGAATATGATCGAATCATGGTCGAAGAGGAGTGACATGGATATGATGACCAATATTCTGACATATTGAAGAGGAATGGATGAATGTAAGCGAATCGAGGTAGAAAACGTGTAATTACATATGATAATGCATACAAACAGACACATGACAAATGCAAGAGCAAACCTCAAATTCACCAATTCAACATGTGAAGGCCGGTTCAGTCAAATTATCTTGTCAATTTTAGTTGGTGGTAAGACAATCTTTGAAAGAGTTAATGAGCTATTAGGTGCTTGTACTTCCCTACAGACTGGCCCGATTCTTATGACAAGTTAGACCTACTTTCGGCTAGTATGGGAGTAAGTACGGACCGTAAAAATACGGCTACCCGTTCCTTGAGGGCAAATCCTTATAAGGCATCGTCTAAACCTCCCACTCTACTAAGGAAATTCGATCATTTACCGGCTACCTGGTAGATCCTCATTGAGAAGTAGCCAATCACCTAAAAAGAAAGAACCAAGTAGACTGTAAGAAAATTCTGGCTAGGGCTCTATCCTAGGGTCGTCTCTCTCACACTTGCAAATAAATCAGACAATGAGAAGGTTGCTCTCCCGCAAAGAAGGATTAATTTTAGTCAATTTTTTGGGTCCAATTCAATCGGCAGTCCCGATTTTAGAGATTAGTTGTCACTGTAATTAATCCATATAAGCTCAAATACAGAAAGCCTCACGTCTACCGTACAGTCCCAATTCCTTTATCTTAGGTTAGAAAACCGAGAGAGAATCAGAAAAAGTCTATGCAATCGAGAAAATGATGATGAATTCTTGAGTAAAAAGACTTATAGTGCCTCGAGCTCTCTACAATGCAATATGCACAACTGAATAGAAATTTTAAACTATATGAAATGCACACCAGAAAACCATTCCTAAACAGGCAGTTCTATTAGTGAGCGACGAACAAATTAATTTGGACGAATAGATCTGCGGTCTAAGTACATCTCGTTAAATGTGATGTATGGTCCTACATTTTAGGAGCACAAGTAATAAGATAAATGCTCTAAGAGCCGCGAGTGCATGTCCTACTCTACGTCACGTAAACCACACAACCATGAAGGGTCTAATGTCAAGGGTCCGGATACACATGTGCCTGATTCCGAACGGAATCCGGTGTAAATATGTGATTATTACACATGATTGACGGAACTATGAGGGCTTTTGTGCAAAAGTTTCACGACCTCATGTGTTTTACACGTGCTTGGAGCTGGGGAGGATTTCCTTATTAATGCTGATCTTTCGGGGGTATGAGCTCAAATAACCGAATGCCTCACGTGCCTTGCATGTTAGGCGAGAATTGGTAAGGAAGACAAGGGGGCGTGTAACAGAAGGTGGTGAAGGGAAAGCTGCTTCCGCGCTACAAGGGGTGGTACCTGGAGGAGGTCGTGGAGAGCTACTAGGCAGCCGCGCGCAAGGTGGAGGTTGCGAAGGTGCGTGTCGAGGCTGCTTCTCTCTGATTGATTGTAGGTGGTGCAGCGAAAGGTAGAAGGAGCAGGGCGGTTGTGGACGTCGAAGGCGAGGGCGGGCGCGACCGATGGCGGTGCTGATGTGGTGGTAGCAGCATGAGGAGTTCCAAGCAGCAGCGCACAGCTGTGCGCGGAGGATGGAGTGATGGCCTGCTGGCGGTCGATTGGAAACGAGCCAAGGGCTCTTGCGAGGTGGGCGGCAGAAGCCATGGATCGTGCGGATGATGAAGCAACCTGATGACTGCCGCGGGGCTGGTCGCTGTAGCAGCAAGGAGGAAATCTCCGCCCGATGGAACTGCAGCTAAATGGCCTGAAGGCACGAGGCAGTGATACTCGGTTTGTGGCGTAGTAGGTTGTCAGAGGCTGTGCGCTAGTTTGCTCCTCCGATGGTGTTAGCAGTGTTGCAGATTCGTCAGCGGAGCTCTGATGGTCTACACAAGACCAACCTGAGTTGATGGGCTTTCTTTGCTGGTCTTATATATGGATCAAAAGGGAAGAGACCGTGGCGGATCTCCAAATACTTGTCATGTCGTGGGTTGGAGCTCCTCAAGATCTGCAAGAGAGTAGTGGATGCTCGAGAAAAGAGCTCAGCTGCAGATGGATTATTGGAGAAGATTGTGGACAAGTGGTGGAATGGAGGGAAGGGTACGTGATGAAGGTCCTTGCAGGTGAAGTGGGATGGAGGACCTGATACTCGGGTCCTTGCAGAACCTAAGATGATTCGAGGTGAGAGGTTACAAAGAACAGAGTTGATGAGAGGAAGTCATAGATGGTTTTGATTTCAGATGGAGGGCTTCGAACAAAGAATATTATGGAAAGGGAAGGAGGAGGATAATCATAGCAGAGAAATTAAAGAAGAGGAGGATAATCATAGCAGAGAAATTAAAGAAGAGAAGAGAATAGAGGATTACCTCGGTAGTCGTTTGGAGTGGGGAGCTACGCTCCACCTGAGTTGTCACCTCGAAAGGATGGGCAAATGTCGACCTTGAAGCTCGGCAGTGAGCTTGGAGACAATTGCTGCTATGTGGGCGGTGCTCCACGGATCTCACCTAGACCTTGTCGTCACTCGATAATCTGCACCGAAGTTGTCACCACGACACGTAAAAGAGGCTTGAGGCTCTTCTCTACAAGAATGTCGAATATTATTTCGATGGGAGGTGGAGGCACGATCTGTAAAGGCGGTTGGCTTAGACGCGGGATATGGAGGAGGTGGGCGACACACGTAATGCGGGGGAGTGGTTGCGGAGAGAGATGCAGCAGTAGCTGGGTCAAGCACAGGAAGCAGGGCTGCTGTTTAGTTTACGTGGGAGAGGGAGTGATGGCACACTACAACAGAAATGGGCTAATATGACAGTTTTTAGACGACGGATTTGATTACAACGGATTTTTGCCACCGAATTCCGTCGTGTAAATTTCAAGTAGATTTAAACACGCTCTCCCCTCTCTCGACACCATGACCTAAAACCCTAACCTTCTTTCCAAGCCCCCTCCCCTCTCCAATCTCCCACAACAACCTCGACGGCGGCGGCTTCTTTCTCTTCCAGTGATCCATCTCTACCAGCGATCTCTCTTCACGAACGATCCTCCGCGACAGTTTTCATCCGTCTCTTCATCTCCATCGTCACCATCGGGAAGGTTTATATATACAACCCCTCTGTCTCGCATAGTTGTTTTTTCAAACTTTCCCATCACTTCTCAAGCGATTGTTCTCCTCCTCTGCTACTTCTCTATCCCAGTGGCGATTTAGGGTTTCGAAGGTGATTGGGCAGAGAACGGACCATCTCCGCTTCCGCATTGTTTTCAGACTCCGATCATTTTCCAATTTCTATTATCCGCAAGTTCTAGTTTCGTACGATATTTTTTATGGTAATCTGACGTATTTTCTCGTCCATCGTGTTGTTCTTCG
Source organism: Ottelia alismoides (assembly GCA_037367405.1). Taxonomy (NCBI): domain Eukaryota; kingdom Viridiplantae; phylum Streptophyta; class Magnoliopsida; order Alismatales; family Hydrocharitaceae; genus Ottelia; species Ottelia alismoides. Next base: position 382,175 of record JAZKJV010011648.1, on the reverse strand, counting down.
TATGAATGGTTTGGATTCCTTATCATGATGAATCAACAGTGGCAGTGGAAGAATCGTATCCATTTTTTGGTCAAATTGGCCATGTTTATACATTTTGTGATTCTCTGTCTTCTGAGCAAATTAAGGAATTATTATCTTTAGGGCTGAGAGTTACACGTACTCTTTTGTGGAAAATGAATTCCAAGGAGCTTCTGATAATTTAAATCCCAATGTCCTGCTTGACGCCAAAGCTGGTTTTCGTCGAAAATTATTTTTTGGCTCATTGCTCAGGTTCTATAACTTCATTTAACTTTTTGATCCTTATATTGTACCCATAGATATATGTACATCAATTCACTATTCCTCATCTTGCAGGCTCCTGATGATAGAAAGTTATTTAACGTTTCACCAATTCCTGGGAGCATTTATGATAGGACTTCATTCGAAGCTACTGTTATGAGTAAACACAGTTATGTTCTCGTTGCATACTGCAGGAAATCATCTATTGTGTTGGGGGTGTTTCAGTTTTCTTCCCTCTTTTGACACGGTTTGACAATTTTGAGACATTTAATAAAGAATATGCCTACATGTTGATGAGACCAAATAGCGATAAAATTGCAGGACAGACTGTTGAACTGGTAGCATCTGTTTTAGATCAGAATCCTGCTAACCAGCATCAAATGCACTTTCTTTCTGGATTTTATATTATGGGGTTTTATTTCGATCCCTTCCTCATGAATAGTTAAATATGGAAACTATTGTTCCTTTGAAGCATCTGCTTGATACTGTGGGGAGTTGTGGTAACTTTCCATCCTTCCCTCTCTAAGGACATACGTATATGGTTGAGTATACATATGTTCCTTTATTTAATAAAATATGATTTGTTATTTAAATGCTGAAAAATTTGTTTTCTATCAGATCTTTTGGTGAAAGAGGAAGCTGCACAGGTCTATTTAAATCCTCATATATGGAGTGCAATAAGAACTTTACATGCTTCTTATTCAGCATTTTGACGACAACTTGAGGCAGTTGACAGCACTATGTAGTTTGCCACAAATAATGGATATTATATGGCAATTTTATTGGGATAGAGCTGAACCATCGATAGCTTTTGGTGTTAAATCTTAGTCAGCATTTTTTTTCATTTTGCTTTGTAGTTTACTAGCCTTGTTTTGTACTTTCCACTTATAATAGATTTTGCTATATATATCATTATTATTATATGATGCAGGCAAAATAATGAAGCATCAGATGTAAAAGCCTTGCCTGTGTTCTTTGAGAAAAGAATATGGCTTGCATTGAAGATGTCCTTTAAATGGTGATGTGTGTTGTATCTCAGAAACCTAATATGACTTTATCTCGAACAAGTTAATTTGCTAGGTGGCTGCCACATTTTTCTTAATCTTCTACAAAAGTATGCAGAATATGAAGGTGAGTTGTCCTCAGATTACAAGTTAATTTGCTAGGTGGCTGCCACATTTTTCTTAATCTTCTACAAAAGTATACAGAATATGAAGGTGAGTTGTCCTCAGATTGTGCCTTAATTTCTGGACCATTAACCATATGTGCAACGATCAACATTAATCGGTGATATTCTATCAACATTGGAGGAATTATATCCACATACCCTTTCAATGCTTAAGTGGAGTTATTTTCCTAAACAGCAATGTTAACCATGGAACAATCAAAATAAGAGCACAAGGAAAAGAGTCATATCCTAACCGTCCATTCAAAAGAAGTTAACTTTGTTTACACGAGCTTCTCTCATGGCTCACAACAGGGACTACTGACCTTTTTTACAATTATTCATATTTAGTAGGACACCGATATACTTACTATGACAGTAGATGTTCAAAGGTAAAGCTATGGAGCTTAATTTCTGGGGCTACGAGGGGTAATGAGGAACATTCCTGTAGTTGGAAAAAGGGGCGGAAGGTGTGTTGTGCAGCAACGCCCACTGACGGGAGCTTTTTTCTACAAAGGGTAATGATGTTTTCTCTCTTTTCAGTTTTGTTTCAACTCGATTTATTTCAGATTCATGCGATTTCTTTTTCTCTGCTTGAATATGATCCTTTTTTTTATTCTTTTCACTAACTTGGACACAATTGTTGGTGCCATTATAAGTTGAATCTTTCCTAAATGAGATTGCAGTTGAGGAAGAACTCCATGCAGTAGAAAAGTATCTATAGTAGATACATTCAATAATTATACAAGAACATAATATGGAAATCAAGAATTTGGATATGGAGTGGATATATTGCAAGAATATGTCAAGATCAAGGTTGTTCTCGAGTTTTTAGTACGGAGATGCAATGAAGATGGGATTTTGGAAATGTTTGCAAGTCATCAGAGACTATTGATAGTAAATCTGATATAGTGAATATATGTGCTTGAAATCAAGCGTATTCATGGTGTTGCAGTTGAATATTGTATGTGAACATCATTTCGATTTGTGACAGCTATAAGTTTCCTTATGGGCCCGGTGGTCTTGGTGGTAGCCTCTGTAACTGTTGAGCTACGAGGTGTTCTCCATTGCCATTGTCCAGGTATTTGCATGGGTATATATGCCTTAGTTATTTATCATTCAATAGATAAAATAGTATACATGCAACTGGAGCTGAGCCATCAAAGTTGCAGGCATCTCTTCCTCAGAGGATTGTCCTCTTTTGTCTTCACTAAGGAATACATCATGCATATTTGAGTCAGCACATGTTTTGATTCTTTTAACTTTTACACATCTAATGGGTGTCTATTGCTTTTGAAATTGCAGGGTTATGTAATTTACCATGTATCATTGTATCTCACCTTTCGGGGATGAAGTGAGTGAGTCACAGTTCACCATCCTCATGGAAGCCAAGTGGACACATTTCCTAGAATTCTTCAGGTAATTTTTGATAATGATCCTTTAAAAATATTATATTTCAGATCGAATATGGCAAAACTTATTCTAGTAGAGAAGTAGGGTCACCAAGGGCTACTTAATATTTTATCTTTCCATTGGCTCATATATAAATGCATGCCCATCGTGTGTGTAGATATGGCAGAGCATATACCTCAAAGAAATCATTAGATCTTGTAGTCCACATATAGATAGCTCTTCCTTGGTAGAGCATATACCTCAATGATCAATATCATCTGTCTGTGCCAGTTGATCCTATAGTTGTAAAACCTACTATTGTAAGAAATAATATTTCATCCGATTACATTTTGTCAATGGTTAAGTTTCGACATCATTCCTGACACATCTTGATGTTTCGAGGAAGAAAAGCTTGAACTGAATAATTTAAAGTTTACGATTATTTCGGAAGTTTTGGGGATCTTTAGATGAATGAACACTATTGATTTCTTAAAAAAATCTTAAAGTTCTAGGAGTCGCGTCATATATCTCATTGGTAGATGGATAAGCCATGTTTGGCAGCTCATCTAAAAAAATACTATGATTTTGTGCTCAACCACATACTTAAGTGAATGCCACAAGTTACACAAAGCCAATGAAGGCCACAAGGCCTATACTTGTGTGATATCGCATGCAAATGATGCCTTCCTGCCAACATCATGAGGTTGCATTGCCCACCTATGTTTCATCATCCACTTATGCATCAAATCTCCTTAATCAAATCACAAAAGCTTCTGAGAAAGTTTTCTTTGTCACTGCTTCTTTGTCATTTATTTTTTTTGATAATGATTATTTGCAATATCGAGATGTGGCATACACTAAGATATAGATAGTGGGTATGTTTTGTTAATATGCAATAGCCCCTCCTTGTTCTCCCTTCGCACGATAAGCTCAGGCTCACAGGTCCATAAACAATCCTTTTCATTATTTTTCTGTTGGAAGATCTGTTGTTGTTAGAAGACCTAACAACAAATACTGTTATCATGAATCTTTGTGGTTAGGGGCAACCACAAGGTCGAAATAAAAGGACCAAGCCACAAATCAAGTTGTTGAGTCACATTCATTGTCATGTGGCCCAAAACAAAAGGAAAATGGGGGAAAAGACTATCCATATATGTGCATCCATCAGCGACGCACGATGAAGGGGTGTAGGATGATGGGACGCATTAGAGAGCAAACATTGGTGTGCTTAATCATGGATATATGGTCTTAATCAGGGATGCATGTTACAGATATGCGAGATATATCCACGATGGAAGGAATCTGTGAGGGATGGGTTAGAGACTGAGATAGAAGGAATCTGTGAGGGATGGGTTAGAGACTGAGTTCCTAGCGTAGATGGGATATAGTTGTACACATTTGATATATGTTGGTGACATAAAGCTTTATGCCAACGTATATTTGTGTACTTCTGATATGAATTCCACACACAACATAGATAGATATATGGTCCCATGAACCGCGTTGTCAGAAGAAAGCTAAACTCCGATGTTACCCATCAGTTCTCCCCTATAAGATCTGTCCCATATCTTCCATATTCCTCGTATTCTACTCCAGATTTCTAGTATTAATTTCATGTACGGTCCTTTGGTGATTAGGCTTATAATCTTTACTTGCAAATGGTATTTTTTAGGGATTTCTTTGCGTCATTAACTCTATTGCTATCTTGTCTCATTGCACCACAATTCCTATGTCGATGTTGTCCAAAGGTTGTGATGTAAAAGTTAGAGATCAAGGTCTAATTACATGGGACTATGTGTAATTACAAAGCAAATTGCATTGACAAGATATCAGGGGCCTTAGTGTATGCATCAAATATGGTTCATTATATGGTTCTGATTCAATCAAGACAGGTGATGTCTAATTCTGTTGAACTTTGCTAGAGTGATTGTTAATTTCATTTGAAATGATCTAAGTCTTAAGATCAAATTATATTGAATTGATGAAGGTGTTTTATTTTATTTACATTTAGGGTGATAATTGTATCAATGATCCATTTGGGAACATGCGTTCACCAAATCAATAGTAGCCTTCATCACATTCAAAGGTACAACACATGCGTGTTTTTATGATTGATATTATATCTCATTTTTATAAATGTAATCTTTTCTATTTAGCTTACAATGTATATATTTCATGTTTTATCATCAGAATCTAAGCTTCTGCCTTTTATTTTATTTTTAAGGAAATTTGTCTTTCTTGAGTTGTTCCTGTAGTAGATGTACAACCTAAACTCACCAGAAATTGTGTTGCAATGTTCGGGTGGATGCTTCTTTTTCCACTACAAGAAAAATGGGTTGTGGCCACGGAATGTAGCTACGGAAACTTGTGGCCACGATAATTCTGTGGCCACTAGTTTCTCGTAGCTACAATCCGTGGCCAAAGTCTTCATATAAGGGTTGTGGCCACGATAAATTCGGTGGTCACTTGTAGTGGCCACGACATATTCGTGGCTAGAAAACTCTCGCGACGAGACTTGTAGCTACGGCTACTGTCCACGACGTGTCGTGGTCAGAGCCCAATTCTGTGGCCACAAACACAATAGCCTTGGCCATAGTTCCGTAGCCACAAGTTGTTTTTCTTGTAGTGTTCATGCAATCCACTAATGAAGAATTTCTTGAAGAAATATGAGAAGGTTCTGTTTTTTTTCTTGAATTTGGATGTAAATCTTTGTATTTGGTATTCATGATTGTTTCTTGTTCCGGTGACCTTGAATAATAGGATACGGTTCAAATGAAGAAGTACTTGAAGTCTGAGAAATATGAGAAGAATACATGACAATCCTAAAGCATGGAGAAACCTTCAGAAAGCAGATAAACATTCTATTATTTACTACATAATACAATAACTAAATCTACTAAGTTCTTAAGATTTAGCTTATATTTTCATTCAGGTCAACAAACTTCACCAGCTGTATCAATTCAATCCTAAAGCACGGAGAAACCTTCAGAAAGCAGGTAAACATTCCATTATTTATTACATGATGCAATAACTAAATCTATTAAGTTCTTGAGATTTAGTTTGAGATTTCATTCAGGTCAACAAACTTCACCAACTGTGTCAATTCAGATGCTTCTCTCAGCTACTCCAAACTAAGACAAGTAAAGTCAACTCATTCCAGAGCATAAAGAAAGACAATTTTGTAACAGTGAAGAAGATTGCTTAATCAAGAACATCCAGAAAGAATATATGGAACAAACTGATCAAGATATGATGATAGACAATGAAATCGAGGTCGATCTTACACTTGCTATGGGAAATGCATAGAAATTGAAGTAAAAATATTTTAAATGTAATATTAGGTATCTCTTGCAACAATATGTATACCATGTAAAGGAGAATGTCATTTAACAATTGTTTGTTTATTGTTGGCTTGATTCACTTTCTATGATTTATTGCATGAAGCATTCTCCAGGAATATCAGAATCACTGGTGTTGGGTTTAGTATAATATGTATGAATACAAAAGGTAAATTTGGTAAATTGGGTTGTGGGGACAGAATAATTAGTCACCATAAAGTCGTTTTTTTATGAACTCTGGCGATGGATGACCTGTCACAAAATATTTTACAACGGAATAACCGTCGCCACAATCTGTGGCGACGCGATTTTTGGAGACGGATTAGGAGCGATGAAGTGGCTGTCACCATAGGGTTTTCCGTCGCTACAAAATGTTTTTCCGTCGCCACAAGTCCGTCACCCTAATTAGTTTTTCTTGTAGTGTGGTGGAGAGAAATGCATGGGTACACAGATGGGAATTGGTTTAACTGGGGAGAGAGAGAATGAAATGAGGGGATTTACGTGCACAGATGAGAAAGTGAGGAAAGGGAGACGCATGGAATGATAGAGAGAAATGGAGGAGAGAGTATGGAGAAGAGGTTGCCACGTGGTGCATAGGGGTGTGGCCATGTGGCAGGGTATATGATAATTAAAATAACTAAAATAAATTAATTATAATAATTAATTAATAATACTAATAATGGGTGATACGTGGCGGCTCCAAGAACGACCATGTGCTGATCCAAGAAAAATTGAAAATTAAATATAAAGAAAAATAAAAAAATAAATAACAAAAAGGGTCAAATCAAAAAGTGGTCAAAACAAAAGTCGATTGTCTCGGTGAGATAGGCAACTTTCATGAAGGGCTGAAAATCAAAGGAAGTCACATGTACGAAAAGTATTTTTGGAGGTATCTTATAGATATAACATACCGTATTTTTATATTTTGTAGATTTTTTTATCATTTTTATATAATAGAAAATCAAAATAAAGATAAAGAAAATCTAGAAGGAATATTTACAACTTAATCTATTTTTAGATTCTTTAATAATTAAAAAAATAAAAAAATAAAATAAAGGTATTTTGATTAATATGTACAATATACAATAGGGTCCCAAAACCCAAGTTTCACATACGAACTCAGACTTTTATAAAATTAGTCTTGCTTTAAAGGTCTTTGAATGTATATTACTTTAAAAGTGAGTGTAACACCATGTGAGAGAGATATTCACATTTTAAGGCTCTTAGTATCAAACTCGGATTTGACTTTTATTAATCAATTTTACAGGTTAGTATTTTTTTGATATTTTTATTTTATTAGTGTTAATAATTTGTACATTATAGTTAATTTTATTTGATTTGGAGTTAGCATAAAATATATACAAATAGATGATTTTTGCTAATATATAGGTGAATATGTACACATGAATTTAGCTTCTTATTTAATGCAAATATAAATAGTAAAATATAGATATTATTTACACATGCATTATGTTACAAATCCACAATAGATGGCAATATGCATCTAATTACTCAGGAACAAAGTTCTTTTTTCAACTTTTAGAGTGATGATTTCATATATTCATCAGCAATCGAGGGTGATGAGCACGTTGTAGATGGAGAGTGCTGTGATTGGGGAAAATGAAGATGCGCAGAAACATAATTGAAAGAGCAGATAAAAGAAAGGAAAAAGGAAAAAGGGAGAAAAAGGAGGATTACCTATAGGTATTTGGTGAATGTTGTGCCTAGTGAAGAAGCACGATGATGAGCCTCAAATCGTTTCTCTACGAGGTGGCTGGCTGGAGCTGGGGAGGCTTGAGAGTACTTGCTACGACACAATGAGTTACACTACGCTGGATATTGCCTTGGGAAAGAAGTTATCGTCGCTCGATTTAGGATCAATGTAGTTATCACCTACGTGTGGCCGAAGCTCTCTCTCCCTTTTATGTGAATACGACAGATGGTCATTTCTAGAGGAGCAACCCATTTAAGGGTTGTTGCGTCATGTGCCGCACTAGGCGGAGGGGGATGGAACAAGAATGGGAGGGTAGCGTGTCGTGTGAGAGATTGCGATTTGATGGAGACACGAGCACATGAGATAGAGAGATTGGGAACAAGAGAGAGATGTGGGGGCAATTATGGTCATGAAGAGAGAGAGATATATAGAGGGATAAGAGCGATGGAATTGGGAGGGGTTGGAAGTGGGAATGGGATACATGCCTGGGATTGGGGGGTAAGGAGAGAGAGTGAGATGAAAGATAGAGAGGGAATAGAGGGAAAGGTGGGTGGGAGTTACTTGAGTTCATGGGAGAAAGAGGGAGAGAGATAAAATGGGAGAGAGAGGGGAGAGAGAAAGAAGGATGGAGAGAGAGAGAGAGGAATGAGAGGGATTCACGTGGCGCATGGGGGCACGACCATGTAGCAGTAATTAAAAATCAAAATAATAAATAACAAATAATTAAAATACAATAACTAAAATTTAAATAAATAAATATAAATATAAAATAGGGGTGATACATGGCGACTCTAGGAGCGATCACATGTCGCTTCTAGAAAAATAGAAAAATTAAATGTAAATTAAAAAAGAAATAACATAAGAGGTCAAATAAAAAAGTGGTCAACCTTAAAGTTGCTCATCTCTGAGAGATCTATAACTTTTCATATGTACAAAAAGTATTTTTGAGGGGTATCTTATAGGTTTAAAATACCGTATTTTTATTTTTTGTAGATTTTTTTATCATTTTTAATTTAGAAAAAAAAGCTAGAGAAAATATGGATGGAATATTTACATCTTACTATGTTTTTTCATATTTTTAATAAAAAGATAAAAATAAACAATATTTTAGTCAATATGTGCAATATACAATAGGGGCCCAAAACCCAAGATTCACATACGAATTCCGATATCTATGTCTTGTTTTGAAGATCTTTGAATGTATGTTACTTTAAAAAGTGAGTAGACCTCAATCAGAAATTGTATGAGACAGTATGCACATTTTATGGTTCTTAGTTTCAAAATAGGGCTCGGGTTTTATTTGATAATTTTACTAATTGGTATTTTTTTGATATTTTTCCTTTCTTAGAATATAGTGTTGATTTCATTGGATTTGGAGTTAGTATAAAATAGAAACAAATAACTGAACTTGTCTAATGTACAATTGAATATGTACAAGTGAATTTGGCTCCTTATTGATTGTAAATATGACTGCTAAAATGCGAATATTAATTCTAGATGGATGAATGCGAATAATGCATAGTGGATGGAAATATAAAACTAGTTGCTCGGGAACGAAGCTCTTTTCTTATCTTTTAGAGTGACGAATCAGAGATTCATCACCCAATAGTGTCTACATGAATGTAATCTGCTTCTGACAAAGAGTAGTCGGTGTTGGATTCGGAATGTGGTCTTTGCTACATGGTTTGCTTCATATATATTTCTGAATCTCCTCTTGGAGTTTGTAACTGAATCTCCCTAATCTTGTAGTCAGATAAGGCCCTAGTTGTCCCCAAGAAGGGCTCTCCAAGTACGATATGGGAATATTTCAATTTCGATGAATGTCCATATCAAGGATTATTGGGAAGTCTACCATGGAATATCATCACTCGACATTGATGACAATGTTCATCAATTCTCCCTGGACCTTTTAGTGGACTTGTCAGCAAACTGGATTAGGGCCCTAGATTTCCCAAGATGTCATAAACTTAACCTCTCGTAGAGGGTTATCGGCATTAGATTAGTTGAGGATCCATTATCCAAGACAGTACATGCAAATACTATGGCATTGACATGATTGTGATGACCATGCCCCTAGGATTCGATACTCGGAAAGTCGATTACATGCACATACAATTCCACATTCGAAATATGCTATATAATATGAGCTGGAGAAAATAGCACAAAAGATTGGAATACAAAATTTCATTTTCATTCAATTCATATCCCTCATTCATTTGCTATCCATGCCAATCAATAAGGCATGTATGCACTCAAAAGGTTTATCCATAAATAGATTGTAGAAAACATATCTCTTATAATATTACAAGTAAAGAAAGAATAATAAAAGCTACAAGTATTGTACCACTGGTAAACAGGGTAGCTACACAAAAGAAATAACCCCAAGCCAACAACGACTGCTCATTATTGTGGTTGCTTCTGAGAACCTACGGATCCACACTTAGGTACATTATGAGCTATGTTTTGTAGTACGATATAAAATTTACACAAAGTAAGATATAATTAAAAAGTGTCAAAAGAAACAACTGGGTAAACCATCCCCACAAAGAGATAAATTCTAATCATTATTATTTGATATGGATCATCCAAGCTTTGTGGATAGTCCGTGATCTTGGTTCGGGGAGACCTCACAAGGCCTTAGGCTTGAGGTGCCTCCGTAAGCATGCGATGGGGTATAATGCATCCTAACTAAGTTCCCAACACTTCCACTTGGCTTCACTTATAAGATTATAACTCTTATTCTAAAGGCAAATTCTAAACCCCGAATCATCACGAACTGCCCAAGTCCACTACCCACGTGTAAGAGTACACGGTGGCGTAGGGTACGAGTATGGGCATAGATTTCCAAGATCATTCTTTACGTAGTTGGATCACCACAACTAACCCAATCCTCCATATGCACTGGAGATTCTTATTTCATTCCCAACTTTATTAACTGCATTTCCCGAAACTCTCTTCTTAGTGCTCCCACCAAGAATAACAACCATGTGTCCTATACTAGTAAGTATAGGAGTGTTAACTCTAAGTGAACACGCAAAATACTAGACCACCAACCATGACCACTCGACGCACTCTCAAATAACTGGTTTAAAGATACACAAGTAACGTGGTTGAACACTGTCAGATTTGCATCACGATGTGCCAAGCAACATGACCTCCAACTGTCGCAGCTACACAAAAGCAATCACGACCATCTAGGCTCCTACCCGAGGCCCCAAGGGTGCATGCTCAATCCCTTTTGACACCTTCTTATGTATGTCCCAAAGATATTATGCCCATCAGGGCAGCCTTCCCAGAAAATAACGATCGTAGAAAAGAGTCTGATATCACTCATGGCTAAGCACTGGCCGATCTTAACCCCATAATAGGAATGATGCTAAATCAAACACCAAGTTAGCAAACTACCTTAAATCCTATCCTCCCATACAAAGTTCTTGAATTCAGGGTGCGTAAATGCATGAGACCACATGCGTCCTTTAGATTGACATGAATATCTCTAAACATTAAAGAGTACTGAGAATCCGGGATCACATATTCTATTCACAAATGGAGAGATACATGTCCCTCTGTTAAACTAAATAAAAATCTCACGTATGTGTTTTCTCGGTGTAACATTTATAGAGGTATATATGTTTAAATCCCTTCTAAGCATCTCCTCATTGATCACACTTAGAAGTTTGACAATGATTCACCTTTTAATGTTAGGCCATGGTTACCATATCATCAACCATGAAGGCATGGGTACCTTCTTTATTATCTTTCTTGCTATACCCTTGGTCCTTCACCACCCCACAATTGGTCATTAATTTTCTAACAGCAGATGCATCTTCCCATCTCTCGTATTCATCATATATGTTGGACATGAACACATAAAGTGACGAATTTCTAGGGTCATGATGGCAAAGATTATCCGTAGCAAGTTTTCCTTAACCAATATTTCCATGCATTCTGCAAGCACTCAACACAACCTCCCATATAATTGGGTCGTTCATGCATGGCATCCTGTTAATAACATCTTCTATTTCCTTGAAATGACCAGCAAGCTCAAAAGCATCGTTATGCAAGTAATAATGATCAGCCATAGATTTGATTCCATGTACTTTTTCCCTTGAATTAAATATTTTAGTCCATCAACCATGAACCAAGAACCATTTCTATTAGCCTATAAAAGTCAACGGATTAGATCATATGAAAAGCTGTGGATAAGAAGAAAAACTTCCGAAAAGATTAATGTTCAACTGGAAAAGGGATCAGATGCTTCTCTAATCATTCTGAAATCCTCCAATCTCTCGAGAGGGACTGCCAACTTCTCATACTTCCCACCGGTTCTCTCGGATGGCTGTAGATAATTCCATCTCATTGAGATCTCAACTTACTTGAATGGAGGAGGATTTCATAGATTTTATTGCCAAATGGTAGAGCTCACCCAAACCTGCATTAGACGAGCTACAGTTGGAAGAAAGTCCAATATTTAGTTATATTGAACAACTACCAGAAAAATCAAATTTCCCACCTTTACTCGATATAACCACTCAAAAGGCCTGCCACCTTTCCCATTTTATATAACTTTAAAAATATACCCACCTAAGATGCAAACAAAACTCGAAGTGCATACATACTGCTATGTATGAATTAGAGCATGGATTGTGATTCTTATCACTGCCATCTATTTTCTAATTCATAGTTACGTTTGGTGGCATGATGGGCATTTTTCTCATAAAATGAAACCATTCAAAACAAAATACTATAATTGCAGTAGCAGATTATCCATTCAGTAACAAATTCCACATTTTGATACCCAGATGGGTTTTGTTAATCAACACAACATATGACTGTGATGGCCGTTGCTGTGTTTTGATGCACAACATCGTATCTCTACCTGCAAAACCCCTATAAGCAAACTCCAAATGTTACCATCTTCATCCACATACCGATAAGAAATGTACAAACAGTGACGGAGCCAGGAAATTATGTAAAGAGGGGCACAAAATAGTCATAAAATTGTAGAAGTATATATACATCAGGCAACATATACCAACTAAATGAAACTTGTGTTCTGTTAGAAGAGGTAAGGCATGTTTACTAGACACAAAACAAGTAAAAAAACTACTAAATTCATTCAAGATCTATTGATCTTATTCCATAACAAAATTTGGTGGATAGAAAGCTAAATGACAAGATAAAGGTGCTAATCTTATTTCATTTCAATTAGATACTTCATTCATTAAAAAGATATTATTTAACACATCTGAATTGTTAAAAATCATCAATGTTTATTTTCGTAGATTTAAAAAATCAGAAAATAACTAATTGAAGTGACATTTTATTTATTGTTTATCTTCATCTCTAGCTTATAAAGCTTAGAAATCACATCGAAGTAATGTAGAAAATGAACGACATTCTTGGCTGCTTCAAGTAAGTCAAATTCAAGAATATCAATATGTGACTTGAATTTACATGTGAAAGTCGAATTTGTATAATTATTGATACCTAGATCTCAAAAACTACAAGCTTAATAAAAATTAATGGTAAAGCATGCCAATAAATGGATAAATGACACCGATTATTATAGGTAACGAGGTCTTCATATTTTACTTAAAAATATCAAAGAGACTTGTTTTCATAAATATAAAACACGACTATTTTCCATTTTCTTTGTATTTAAAGAACTTTTATATTTTCTTATGTGGTTATATGACTTCATAAATTAACTCCAAGGTAATGAAGTTGTTATTTGTATTTTTATTATATAGATTAGTTAATGAATATCTTGGGGTAATCATCACATTCCATAGATAGAAAATTAATTGAAATTTAAAAGTCACATCAATTATGTATAACCAATTATCTCATGTAGGGTGAAATCAAATAAGGATATTTCTATATGGGACTTGCTACTATATCCATTTTATATAGATTTTGACATTCCCATTCATATTCATTTAAAATGGATATGGGCGTAGGTATCACTTTTAGATCCACAAATATTTTTATCTATATTGATATGTCCATTTTATTATATTATACTTTTAAGTACCAAAATTCTATGGTTTATTTCATCATATTGGATATAATTTGTTACACATCATTTGCATCTAATACATTTGTTTATTGTCTAAACCATCCAATACGTGTGTGTAAAGCTAATCTATTGGAAGTTTTTGGATGAAAGATAAAAGGAACTTTATTTCATGATAAGTGATCCGAGTCAAGTGGTCACACCTCGAAACATTATGTATTATGTTATTATCTACAATATTTATCCCTTTTTCATCCCTTAAATCAACTAAACAAGAAAAAAAGGATAAACCTACTTATCTATTATCATCGGAAGGATAAACGTACTTATCCCTTATCTTATTTCTAATTTATCATATTCTTCTACAATTATTCGCTTCACATAAATATTCGTTTACATTTTATTCGCTTCTAAGAACATGATAATACATTTTTCATTTTCATAAATATTTGTACCTACGTATTCATATTTTAAAATACATAAAAATATGATAATAATCTATATTTAATCTGTCCTTATCTATATGTGATTGTAAAAAATCTATTAATTTTATACTTCCGTATTTTTTGCATTGTTCATTGATTAAGATATAAATATTAACATATAAAATAAAAGATAGAATATTTTGTACTAATACATATAAGTGGAATTTTATATATTAAGAATTAAGGGGGGGGCAAGTGCCCTTCCATGCCCCGCCTTCTATCCGTCCATGTGTACAAAGAAAGTAAATGCAAAATATTATGCCAATAATTCTGGTCTCAGGTGCAAACAACATAGTTTAGCATTCTTAGTAGAATATGGATGTGAGAAGCGAAACAAAGCAATATAACGAGACCTGAAATTTTACTATAAATATGGAATTGATCCAACATTACATTCAAAATGGTGAGAAATCCGTAGCAAGGAGGGTAGGGGAACACATACCTGAAAAAAACTTCCCGCCTCGATTTCTCCTCCCATGTAAAAATGGCATGATCGACGCTTTGTTGACAATGAGAATAGATGCACGATGATGTCCTCGACTTTTTCTACGTGGTGGTGACTTCAGATCGTTGATCCGATGAGCTACGACACTGCTCCGACAACGAGGAAGGAGGAGAAAAGGGGGTTTGCACTTTGTTTAGGGATTTGGAAGAGAGGGAGTGGTTCTTATGTGGTCCAACTCATATTCAGATTCGAGTTTGGATCAGAATTTGACCTAGATCCGATCTCGCTAAAATGACCATAACACGGGCTTCTGAACTCGAATTTTACGTTCTTAGACTCATTGGAATGGTCACAATGAATTCTATGCGATGGAATGATTAATAAATTTTTTTAGAGACTGGATAAGAGCATTTTCTACAAACATGTTCGAGTCCCACTACTCAAGGTATCACAATGACTTACCACATAATTTGCACCCTTGTCCCTTCATTTCCTTGGAAACACAATCTTAATGGCACAAGTAGTAGCTAATGACAGAACATGATTATCAATACAACTTTTTATCTTCGTGTTCTTCTGTGTAGGTGTGCATCTCACCTTAAGATATTTTTGAAATGCATATGTCATCAAAGGGGATTGTCACCTTAATGTACTTGCTACATGTATATTCCATCCCAAGGTCATCTTTTTTGATTTTTTGAACTTCTTTTTTGCACCGTTAAGATCATGAATGCAATCGATTATTAAGGCTCAAAATATGAAATTGAAACGCGTTTTTTTATTCACATAAGAAACTGAGTTCTGTATATGTTGATCGGGGAAATTAAGTGGTTTAATTTAATGGAATTATTCAAGTATCGATACAACCCTAAAAAATATCTCAACAAAAATTATTGATGAACTCTCAAGCCAAAATAAAATGAAGAAATGTACGCAAGATATTTTTTTCTATTTATTTACTTATATAGCGTACATGATCGAACTTAAGGAGGCTACAAAATCCCGAGGGTTATTAAATTAATGAAAAAAAATTAAATAAATGAACGAATTCTATGCACCCTACTCTTGGTTTTTGTAGAGTTTTATCTATTTAATTGTTAATGGAATTTTTTAATATATTTTTTATGTTTTTTGATTTTGCAAATTTTTGATATTTTTAAATTTGCAAATGTTTTAAATTTTCAAGATAAAAGAAAACAATAAATAAAAAGAAATAAAAACTAAAGTAAAGATGGCAAGTTTTTGGAATTTGAAATATAGGAAAAATATATAGAAAATTAAAATAAAATTATTATTGTGTTTTGATATTTTTCTACTTTTTGTGAATTTTCAAGAATTTCTAATTTTTAGGATTTTCAAAATGATTAAAAATGAGAGAAAGAAAAGTAGAAAATAACGCAAATGTTTTTGGGTTTTTTAAAATAGGTAATAAAATGAAAACTTTTTGAAACAAGCATCTACAAAAAGATAAAATTTTAAACCAGAAAGCATACAAAATTTTTTGAATTTTCAATGATTTTAATTGTATTTTTAGTTTTTTAAATGATTTGTTATTTTTTATGAGGAATTGGAAAATGAAAATTTTACAATAAAATAAAACACATAAAAACATGCACACACTCTTTTTCCAAGATTTTTCAAAATGTTTTCTATTTTTTATTGATTTTTTATTGTAAGCAAGAGATTTTTTTGTAGTTATTGATTTATCATTAATATTAAAAATGATCAAAATGCAAAACAGAAATTAGTTATGGACAAACTAATTGACAGGAACCTAAAATGATGTTGTGGGTTTTTTATGAGGATATGTTATTTATTAAATGCAATAATCAACAAAATAAAATGCATACTTACATGGGTATAAATGAAAAGAAAACTATTTATTAGACTAAATGAATAACAAAAATAGAAAGTACAATGGCAGAAGTGTAATTTACATAGAAAAAGCTCATGCCAATGCACGTGAGTCACGCTAGCACAAACCTCAATGCAACTATTTAAGATCCATTGACCAGATAATAATAAAGAAACATGCAAAATTTTATTGCAATTTTCACAAAGGCACGCGTAATGCACACATTTTTGTTCAAAATGGAGTCAGATCAAATAAAATAAATTGTAGGGTAGCTTATGCAAAAGTTCATTGAAGCACAAAAAGACACATTCCTCGAGGGACTTATTTGCAAATTAAGAAACAAGTAGGGCTCGAATGCAATTTGTCTACCGGTCCACTTAGTAGAATGGAAAACTCAGATGCTTCATTGCTTATGATCTAATCGATAAAAAGCAACGTACCCGGACATCCTAGATTTGATCTGGAGAGTCTGATCCACAATGTTGAACTGAGGCCTTTTTGGACGACTGTGATTCAATCTTGAGCTCCTCGTTATTGATCATGCATCTATAGAGGGCGTTGGAAGAACACGGAAGAAGGTATGCTTCAACGAGCTTCGATTGGTTGGATATCAACCAATCCCCGCTCGAGTGGTTGACTGATGGTTGGTCCTCGTGTCTGCAATGATCCTCCGTCGATTTAATGATTCTCCAGTGGTCGGTGATGCCTGATGCATAATTGGAGGTCGAAAAATATGCATCTCTTGGTGGACGTCCACATCGTGCTCCTCACTTCCAGATGTGCTCTGAAGACCTGCAAGGAGATCATTGCTTGGAATCGGTGCTCCAGATATTTTTTTTTTATAATATCAAAAACATGAGGAATGGGGATCTGGATGTCGACTCCAGCGTAGATGATCAGAGAGGAGTACGATCCTAAAATCTAGAGTGCTCCGAAGTTGGACAGGTCATGAAAAGGAACAGAGAAGGTCGGGTGAGATTAAGTGGAGGTGAAAAAGGATAAATGGTGATTTGTTGGGCTTTGATCGTGCAGATCAAAGCTGATAGATAATGAATGTTGATAATCTATTAAATGAGAATCAAAGGCAAATTCAAGATGCAAAAATCCAAGAAAATTAACTTATGTTACGTATGGGTGGAAGGATGAAGACAATCACCTCGATTCGAGGATGGAAGCTCGAATAAGCGAAATGCGATGGAGATCCGACCATATGCTTGGATCACGTCTCCGCGTAGGTGTCACACACTCCCAATTATGCCAATCGCCATGTTGTCACCTATGCATTCTGCATGGATCGATCATGGATGCAAAATTCACTCAAAAGTGGATTAACTCGCAATTGGAGATGATGGATGCCTATAAATAGAGAATGGGTTCGATGAGAATTAAAATTTGAAATGCACACGACCCAAGGCTTGATCGATGGAGTCAATGATATGTGATGGTTATGGATATCATGGCTAACAACTCGTAGAAGAAGGTGAGAGGATTTATTGACCGATGCGTGCGGGAAAATGAGGAGAAGTAATTCGAGTGAGCGAAAAATGCTGATGGGGTCATGGATTGGGGAGTTGGCTAGAGTCAACAGACACGGGTTCAACCAATCAAGATGCAACTAAGTAGAAGACAAATACACTACACAGGAGTATAACATAAATATGCAAAACAAACCGAAAATAAATTTAAATATTTTTTGAAAATAAAATATATTAGTAATTAGATTAACTTTTTTCAGTGATTTTAATGATTAAAACGAGTTATGTTCAAGGTAAAAATAAATAAAACATGTTATTCTTAGGTATGTACACATATATACAACATCATGATTTTTAATATATTATTTTTACATATATATAATTTTATAATTTATTATTTTTAAATATTTTGTAAGGATTCTGATGATATTTTTATTTTATTTTATGGAATAATTTATTAGGGTAACTAAATAAAGGTAATTTACAATATCCATAGTGGTACATATACAATATATAAATGATTTTAATTTTGTCTATTTTTTATTTTTATTTTTATTTTATATAAGGAAAATACAAAATATACAAATAGTTAAAAATATAATATATACAAAGTAAAAAAGAAAATAAATATATAAATAATATATAAAAGTATAATATACAATAACACCCCAAAAAAGACACATTTCATACAATATCTTTGATTTTTAGAAAACACTCCCATTTTAAAGATATTTAATTTTGAGTACAATGAAAGTGAGTTTGCTTCGTTTTGAGTTTTTATAGAGAAGATATTGATCTGACAAGTTGACCTTGGTGGCTTTTTCAAAGTATTCTTATTTCCAAATTATACACTAATTTTTCTTTCAATTATTTTTATAATTTACAAATGACTTTTACGTACAAGTTTCAAGAAGAAAACTTTTTTATTTGGAGTAAGTTTGGTGATAAAATAAATAGAGTATGAATTGTGTAATATATACAACAATATACAAATTATAAAATACTAAAATGGGGGTTAGTTTTCTTGATTTTTTGGTATTTATGCCTTATCTCCCTCTAAAGGATATGGTGAAATCCTCAAGCGCATCACGGAAGCGTGAACATCGTATCGAATACGATGAAGAATGACTAGTCGCACTAGTTGTTCTATGCAACGGAAATAAAAAAAATTCATGCGACGAAACCACATGACCCAAGAAAAATTCTCGGATCATTTCGCCTAAACCACAAACAAGTAATAGGATTACCTCTTGAAGCGAGGTTGCGATCGAGTCTCTAAACGAAGAGACCTCCTGTCTCAATTCTGATCCGACGGAGGAGACGTTTGCGAGCGCGGGGATGAATCGCGTGCTTCTCGCAATCCATGTTGATGATCCAAGCGGCGGATCTCCTGATCTCGACACACGAGATCCGACGACTTCTTCTCGAGCGATGCGCACCGAAGGAGACAGCGATCCACGAGCAAACGATCGGGCAGCATAACGACGATGCTACGGCGATGGAGACTCCCTCTAGGGCATCCATGGTGGACGGCCATGAGAGAGGAAGAGAGAGGGCTGATGTGTAGAGAGAAAGAGAGAGAGAGAGAGAGAGAGAGAGAGAGAGACTTATGTTCTCTTATGTGTTGTGTGTAAAGAAGAGCAAAGGGGTGCTTCTCCTTTTATAATATTTTGGGATCCATGGATCTCAATCCATAGGCAACACAAATCCAATGGCTCTCATTGATAGTGTTTCTTTTAATGGAAAAGATTTATGTTGGTAAAAACCAACAACAATTAATTTAATTTAGATTAAACTTATATTGATAAATCAATATAAATCAAATCCAAAATTAAATCAACAACATATGGAGATAATGGAAAGGAGAGTGGCTCCTTCCATATACATGGAGTGGACAACCACCCTTTCCTAATAGGAATAGGTGGTCGTCCCTCCTATTAGTATGGAAGGAGCATCTCAATGTAATCTCTCTTGATTACATTATTCCATGAATCTCCAAAAACAATTGTTGTAAATTATTCTACAAAAATAATTCATAATTATTTTGTGAATATTGTGATCTTGCCATTGGAAATTTATAAATCACATTCACAATCCAAAATAAAATGTAAATTACATTTTCAATTTAATATCCTATGTGAATCCAATTCACATCAACATTTAATTAACAAATGCAAATTACAAATAGCTCTCCCTTATATATTATAAATCATATTTATAATATACATGATTACTATGGATAATGCTATCCACATTATTCATATCCATGATAATTAATCACATTTAATCATCTTGGATATCTATTCTCATGTGCCCAAATAATATGAATCACATTCACATTATTCACATCTTTGATAATTAAATCACATTCAATTATCTTAGATAACTCTCTTTACAATATGAATCAAATTCATATTACTTATGATAATAAATCACATTTAATTATCCATTTTCTCAATGCTTGGATACTCATATCAACAATGAAATTATCCTGAACCCTTTCAAGGATAATGCGCTTTCTCCGCGAATACTTGGAGACAAGGACATGGCGATTATATTGTTCCATGTATAGTGACTTGGATATTGAGATCATATCTCAAATCCAGATCGCGGGCCTCCCATAGATGCTTGATTAAATACAGACCGCAAATCTAATCTTCTCATTGCATCTGAATCACATTCAGATCAATGTCCAACATTTGGACCAAGATCAGATCACTTCTCTACTGAGAGGAGTCACTAAAATCCAGACTCATTTCATCACTCCCTAGGAATGGAAGCATCATGGTTATACAATCGTTTATGATCACATCATCCTCAGGTATTCCCAATACTTGTACATCCTGCATACTGGAAGACTCAGAATAAACCCGAAGTATTAGATCAACTTTATACTGTCTACTTCAAGGTTTTTATCAGTAACTTTCTCATTAGATCATTGAGAGTTAGTATCAATCATATACTTTCCAAAAGCATATATCATACCTAGTTCTTGATCATATACTTTCCAAAAGTATATATCAGACCTACAAATTCAGTCAAGCTTCCAAAGAGAGACGACCGTGCACGGAATTTGATTCTTCCCAATATCTCATGAGTGAGCTCATGTCTTCCGGTTCAATAAATGAACATGTATGATCCCTTTGATAGATCGTATTACTCATATGCCCTTATATGCACACTAACGCGGCGGTGTATAGACCTTGGTTAGGTCATCAACCTATTGGTTTGCCAAATGTACATACTTAGACATATAGTAACACATCTATCTCCGGTCAGAGGATGCGTTCCTATATCGTGATAGCATACGATATAGCACTTTGGTTATCTCGATCTTGTTAAGTCAACTCTTTGACCTAACTAATATGACACCTTCGAATCTCTATTCCTATATAGAAGATCTGCATCAAGAGGTCGGTCAGATATCAGCCTAACTGAGAAAGGATTGCCCTCTCCTACTTAGCCTGGAGATCATCTCTTAACAATCATTTGACGGTGCTTGATGAGTTCTCAATCTAACCCTTTAGATATTCATCCAAGAACCAGCCTCTATGATTCAACAATTGAATCAACAGCTGTATGATCATTAAGATGGCCATGGTACATAACCCTGATTGTACTAAGGGACCTATTATGCAAATTATTCATTCTTCATTTCAGATCAGGGAATGATATTCGCAATACATTTATTGCATAGTGGTTTGTCGAGGGCTCGCATGTCCAACAATCTCCCACTAGCCCAAAGAGCCATTAATGGGCTAATCATTTAAACCCGCATTCATGTGACAATCATAGGCTATTAAGAAAATAGCTAGGTAAGCTGATCAGTCACTCTGTTCCCGCGAGACTACGCCAAGTACTTTTACGGCACTTGCATATCCCTAGTAACAATGCTCGCATCTAATGCGAATGTTGCATCTTATACAACTAATACTCAATCTTGTTAAGGCTATAATAATGTCCTTGACACTATAGCTTAATAATTGTCATAACCAGTTTTTCTATAATCCTTATCAGAATTCCCTTATTCCTGGAGATATCTATCTCCTAAGGTATCCACAGTTAAGATCATTTAGATCTCTATCTATAAAGTCTTAAGTTTTTGAAGATAAGACTTCGAGCTCACTATCTCAAAAATATTGTCCTCTATGAAGATATTGTTATTACTGCAATCAAGTGTTTTCTCTCCATAGTAGGATTAGTAACACTTTACTACTCCCATTGCATGGCATATATCTTGCTTTTGTACACATCTAGCATACACTCAGCTTCTCGTAACTGATGCACAAGTGCAATCAGTTCTAGCATTCACTTTCTCAACTCTTTGAGATGCTATTCCTTTAGATAGGTCAGCACCATATCTTAATGGATGGAAGCCTTTCTTGGAATTTTCCAAAAAAAGGAATATGTTTAAGGTGTACTGCTATTGTGACAGTCCCAATATCCTCTTCTCTTTGATTCTGAACACCTTTAGAACTAAGATCCAAGAGGTATCCTTGAGATCATATCTCAAGTTATGGAACAAACAGATAATAAAACACTTATTATTATCCTTACATCATTTTAAATGATTAAGATATTATCTACATTTATCACGATGAACACAAGGGCACTCCCACTAAGCTTCACATGGCTCATCAAGATTCTATCTGAAATCATAACATTTATAATCTCATCAAATCTTCTGGTCCAACTTCAAGAAGCTTATTTGAGTCCATAGATGGATTCCTTAGCTTGCACATCTTGCTTTCCTCAACCATGAAGCCTTGGGGCTAATTCATGTGAATATCCTTAGAGAGGAATGCAATTTTGACTTCTTTCTCTTCAAGATCCATTTACACCTTTATGGGTCTTACCCATATAGGTGGATCCTTGAGGGTCCATATACAACACTTGTATATGAAGTCTACTCTAGACTTTCATTGTTAAAATCCATCTTTCAATGTTATTATCCTCAGGATTTTCATCACATGAAATCCTATCACTGACACATGGAATACATCCTCAAACTCATTTGAAGAAGTATTAGTGTTTCATCTTTAATTGTCCTTTTAGTTCCCAATTTCAGGAGCCTCATTATCTTCTCAAGATTAAATGAGTTCCTATACTTCATTTCATTTTGATTCTCAAGAGAGTCATCCTCTAAGAATCACATTCTCTGAGATGAGATCTTTTAAGAATCTCAAGGTCATAAAGTAGGTATCCAATACCATCCGTTATTTTCCTAATGATGCAACACTCTCAAGTGCTAGATTCCAGCATATTTGCATGGAATCTTATTAAGGATATATAATGTAGTCTCTACTACATATATACCTGGAAACTAAGAGGAAATTATGCTAAAATTCATCATTGATCAAATCATGTCACACATGATCCAATTGTATCTCCCTATGACTCTATTGAGTTAAGGTGTATTAGGAGGATTGAGATAGAAATGATATTCATATCTCCATAAGGTATTCTTTGAATTTATCTAGCAGGTACTTGCTACCTAGATTAGATCAAATTGATTTTATCTTCCTTCAAACTTTGGTTCTAAACCCAAAATAATGAAATGTTTGAATATTTCAAAGGTTTCTTAGGTGAAGAGAAGAAATCTCATATCATACATAATCATCAATAGATATCACATATCCATAATGTTTACTATGATATAGATGATCCGCCTACATCAATATGTATGAGATCCTGAATACCTTGACATCTTACACCTTTCCCAAGGAAGGGTGTATTGGATATTTTTACTTTTGCATATAGTATTCACAAGTATGTAAGATTTGGACCTTTAGATAATCTAAAGTTTCTTGTCTCACCAGTCCATTGATCTCATCAATAGACATATGTCCAAAACTTGATGCCAGATCATTGTCAAATGATCTTCATCCTCAATTTGATCTTATAAAGGTTTTAATTTTCAGTATTAGAAATCTTAATGAACCATTCATTAATTTTCTAATTTTGTGGAGTCTACTAGATGTTGGATTACTATCTGAAATATATCCATCATAATTCTTTATGATAGTTCTAACTCAGAATTCATGTTTATTTCCAACATTTAGAAACAAACAATGAGTGTGTTCTTATATCTAGGTCATAGAGTCATTCTCTAAGAGTAAGGGCTCTCCCAATGAAATTAACAAGTTTATCAATCCACAGAGATTTTTGTAACAATTGCATCAATATCCATCTGGATAACTATAAACCTTAAGATCAAATTTTTCAGTCTTCTAAAACATATGCAACCTATTGCAAGTGTTGTTAGAAGATTGAGATACAATTATTAGACTTTATCTTATCAAATAAGTAAGTCAAAGTCAATGATTATATGTATATTATTCTGATGCTCTATCTGAGTCCTTCACTAAGGATCCTATATAGTACATCGACTCATTGCAGTATTGGCATTCATCTTACTATCTAGATGCCATATGGAAGTCACAGAAGTAGGTCAATTCTTTGACTTTCCTTCTTAATCGGGTCCGACCCATGATTTCACTGCGCTCCCTTCATTTATAAACAACCATTGCTTAAGACCAAGGATCTCTTACGTTAAATTCAAAAGAATTCAATATAAGAGCATTTCAACATTTATACAAGCTTCATTAAATTCATACAATATGAATATTATGAAGCTTCATGAGTGACTAGAGTATAGACAGTAGAACGATGACACTCATCGTATCTACATCCATCTAAACTTTTGAAACACTGGTTCAGGTAGGTATTCAAACATTTTGAATAAATCATCTCTTATAGATCTACCATTCTGCATGATGCAGTGAACCATGCCATACATGATAAATGTCAAGAGCACATATGTATGCCATAATATCTTCTTAGATTTTTATAAGGATTAATGACAATTGTGATCATCATCGACACGTCCCTTCCAAATTACATCCGATAGAGATCAAGACTACAGAGACATACAAATCCTAGGGTTGTAGTCCTATTATCTATATAATTGTCATTCCTCATTATTGTAAGGAAACGTGCACATTGCAACCACATATATTATGTGTCCAACTGCAAGTACAATATCTGGATCATGAGTCCAATCCATGATATTTCACTGATTATTATTGAGTATATCATTGAGTGGGTTTTAATGAAGGATTATCTGGAATAAGAAATTTGCATAAATGTATATATTTATATATATACATACATATTTTACTTTGATTTAGGAATTTTTATATCAAAGTTGTCTAGCCTTGTCAACACTGAAAGTTTATTCCCTTTATCATTTTCAATGTAAGAGATATACTTAACATTATATCTCATGCAAGATCTGGGATCTCCTTCCTTATCTTTGTTACATCCCAATAATATGAGAACCTGCAACTCGGATAAAAAGAAGCGGGAACACATTCCGCCTTCCAAGTCCAACTTGCATCTCCTAATTCGGTTTTTAACACCTGGGCCCACCACCCTTAAGGTGATGTTGACCCATCATTAATTAAACCAACCATCAATAGGAATACAACTCGCTATGCGCAATCCCATATCGCCCCAATAATATGAAGACCCGATATTAGGGTCACTACGTATATGTCCTTACTCTTTCGAGAAGCGAAGAGCCTGATCCAGATACGCTTGCATACATGAGATGTCACTTCGGACAGGCCTCTCCTGCATACAATCCCTGGCGACCGAACCCTCAGCCTTGACGGGAGACGATGGATGTCACTTATGTGATCCTCCATATCATATTCAAATTCTAATTAATCATTATGAATCATATTCATTATGATTAATTCTTCCAAGGGAAATAACATATCTATTAATAATATAGTGTTTTAATTTTAATTGGATTCCAATTAATCTAATCATATTAAATTAATGGTCCAATTAATATCCAACAAACATTTTAATTGTTACTTGAAATTATGGTATTATCTCAGATATGTATTATTTCGAATTTTAATAATTAGAAATACATCATGATTTCCTAAGCATTATATAGCATTATACTAGCCCTACCCGTTGCCATGGCCAGTACCGACGAGAGTGGGACGGACCACATACGTTGCAACTTGCTACCCCAATGCTCTCCGACTAGACACCATATCCACCTCGGGAAAGGGTAATGCAAAATAGATCACTTTGTACTTGAGATGATCATCATTCTTCAACCAAAATTATACCATATAATAATAATCAAAAAATTTTGATTAACATTATAATGAGATTTGCTAAACAAATCCCAAATCCTATTCAAGCAACATGTTTGTTGGAATGTAGATCATGTAACCAATTAGTGATCTAGATCACATCTAATCAAATATTGGTTAAGACAATGTCATTTAAAGAAATAATTATCATCAAATATTTCACAAATATTTATGCACAATTATTTCAGGAAATTAAACAATTTAAATGACAATCACTAGAAGTATTTCCAGCAGTGACCCTCACTTACTAAAAATACCACTTCTCAATCAATTTAAATCCAAATTAAGCAAAGTAAGTTCCTAAAGTTTTCTAATTTGATTTACAACAGAATCTAAGTGATTTGCACGCATTTCAAGGTATTTCACCGCAATTAACATCTTAATTACGTTGAGATTCGCAGTCCCCGAAATTGTGGATACATGTTCATTAAAATGACCATAACTTGAGCAAACGGAATCGAAATCACGTAAACTTTAGATCCTGGCAATTTTCCTTTTTTAATGGAACCAAATACAATTATTATTTTCATGTTTAAAAAATTTAAACAGTGCCGAAAATAATCTCAAAACAAAAATGCGAAAATGAATGCAAGAAAACTTTCGCAAACCCTAATGAACCCAAGTCGTCCTAGGTTTACGGATCGTATCCAAAACCTTCCGACCTAAGCTCTGATATTACTTGAAGGATATGGTGAAATCCTCAAGCGCATCTGATGAATCTCGGATTCGTCACTCTAAATCTCATTTATTAAGCTCAATTCCCTCAAAATCAACAGCAAATCTGCATCTAATTTGCATAATTAGCATTCATGCACATTTCATAAGAATTGCATTTTAGCATTAATTTCTGCACCAAATAAGAAGCCAAAAATCCAAGCCACAGTTGACCTATAAATATCCTAACTTTCCCTATTTTTAACTCCTTCATGATAACACCGCATGACACAAAACCACCTCCACTGTGTACACATCACTAACAAGAATAAATAAAAAAATACTAAAAAATAATTAACCCAGGTAAGTGGACCAAAACTCAAACCCTAGTTT
The DNA here is from genome assembly GCA_037367405.1 of Ottelia alismoides. NCBI lineage: Eukaryota > Viridiplantae > Streptophyta > Magnoliopsida > Alismatales > Hydrocharitaceae > Ottelia > Ottelia alismoides. The sequence goes on along the minus strand of JAZKJV010011648.1, from coordinate 354,784 downwards.
CAGGGTTTTCGACTAAAAGCCCCATATCTTCTCCATCCAGTGTCTGATTTGATCCTACTCACTTTTGAACTAATGTACATTCAATTACCTTTGAAACAAGACCAAGTTCAAGTGAATCGGAGCTCGTATTTGAAAGTTGGGTTTTGGGCCTCTTTGTACATTGTATATTTTAGCGGTTTTCTGACCAATATTTTATGTACATATTTTCTTTATCAATAAAAAATCCAAAAAAATAGATTAAGGTGTCTTTTATTTATTTTGAATTTTCCAATATTTTTTTGTATTTTTATCTTGTTTAAAATTGACAAAAATTAGAAAACCCAAAAACCAAGGTATTCTATGTACATGGGATACCCCAAAAATTCAATTTTTACATTTAACCGATTTTGGCTTTGATGTCTTTATAAAAGTTGTAGATCTCGTCGAGACGAGCATTCTTCGTGAAGAAACGTTTTCGATCTGAGGTTGTTTACTATTTCTTTTTGATTTTACAAATCTTTTAATTTCAGATTTTCTGGAGCTGACACGTGGTAGTCCCAGAAGCCGCCACGTGTCAGCGGTTTTTGGGCCTTTTATATTTTCGTTTTTAATAAAAAAAATTAAAAAATAAAAAATTAAAAATCACGCACGTGCAGCGCACGTGCCACCCCCGCACACGCACTGCACGTGCGCCCGCGCCTCTTCCCCTCACCCGCGCCACGTGACGTCGCCTCGGCCGTTCGATCAGCGGACGATCGAACGGCCGCTGCGCGTCATCTTCCCCAACGACCCCCGATCTCTCTGCCTTCGTCAACCTCCCAAACCGGACAACCGCCCCTCCGCAACTCTCGCGCCGGTCGATCTGCCTCCTCTCGCACCGCCAACAAACTCCGATCATCTCGCACCTCCCAGCACCGGCTGCCCAACCTCTCCAACCTATTAAAGATCCATCGACCTCCCCCTTCGACCCTATCCGCCGATTGCACAAGATGAGGGGCCGCGGTGGTGACAGCCCGAAGACCCCCTCTACTCCGGCGAGATCCGAAGATCTCCGACCTTCGTTGCAGACGAGGGCTTCCTCCGCCGCGCCTCTGCCTCGCTAGGCACCACCGTTGAGCCTCCCCAGGTTATCTCTCTCTTTCTCTCTCTCTCTCTCTCCCTCCGCCTTCGAGCTCCTCATCGCTCGGAGCTCAGCCGCTCATCCTCTACTCCGCTCCGACACCACCACTGCTATGCTTCCATCGTCATCTTCATCAACCTCCAACTCCGCCTCAACAACGCCTTCGTCTTCCACGACAACGCCTACGACTCCACTGGGAGCTCCTCCGCCATCTACGACACCAACTCCGATTTTGCCGTTCTCCCCCCTTGACTTCATCCTCAACCTCGCGTTCATCGACGACTCGCCACCAATGCCCCCCGGCCATTTGTCGGCCATCGCGACTCCACCGACCTTCGTCTTCACGCGTCTACTGCAACTCCAGCTACATCTCCGACCAACTTCCGACCACGCCATCACCATTAACGCCTCCGAGCTCCTCCGCCATCTTCGCCTCCGCGTCTCCAACTCGCTCCACCGACTTCGAGGACGGAGATCTGCCTCGCCTCAGCCGGCCTCCGCCTTGCCATCGCCTCCTCGCCGCCAGGCCAGAGCCCGAGGCCCTCCCACGTGAGGCGCACGTGCGGGAGGGACGGTCCACGTCACGTCATCCCAGGTCACGTGCTTTGCACGTGACCGTGGGTAATTTACATACACACCCCCGGAGGTCCTCCATATTCACGCCACCGCCCGCTAGCCAGAGGTCACGTGCTTGGCACGTGACCCCCTGGAGATTTTGCACATCTACCCCCATCTGATAGGTAATTAACATTAGGTCTCCCTACATTATTTTATTTATTTATTATATTTGCATCAGTACCCTTGTATTCCCCTTAGTTTTTGAACCTCTTCTAGACATTGTTTTATTTATCTAAAAATTTCATGATGTTCCTCACTTAATTCTCTACATCTGGACATATTGCGACTATTTTCGTGATTGACGGTTAATTAATAAATAAAGGTTTTGTGGAGATTTACATATTTTTCCCATCTTATGCTCTGAATTTCATAATTAATTAACCGTTGCTTTAAAAATCCTCGAAAAATCATATATTGTAGAGTTATTTTTTATTAACATTGTGCCCAAAAATCTTTGCATTTGCATGCATAGTTTGCTCTGTAAAAATCATTTTGCATATTTCAGTATCTAATTTTTAATAGGTATTAAACCCCACATTTTCAAGGTTTAAGATTTTTCTGGGATCCATCACCTAGTGATATATCTTAGGTAATTTTATTTCTTGAAAATAAGTAGGTTTAATATTTATTATAATTAAATATTGAAAATCATTCTGTTTTGCATTTAATAAAATTCATAAAAAAAATTCATATTGCATCCGAAAAATTCCAAAAAACTTACAGTGCACTCATTTCTTCATAGTATACATTGTGACCAATTTTCATATTTTTCGGACATCGTTGATTGAAAATTACATTTTAGTCCCTAAAATTGGCCGAATTTACATTTTGCATCCCTTTATTGCATTGAAAATTCCAAAAAAAAAGACCACCTTGAAAACCGAATACGAAATTGGATAGACATATTTCTAGGTTGTTCCTTTGCCTCCTTGTGATTGACCTTGGGACTTGCCCAAGTAAAATAAACATTAAACCACTCGATTAAAATTGAATAAAAGTTGTGGTTATTTCTTGACCATTTCCGATCGCCGCCTACAACGAACGACATTTATTATTTTCACAAACTAAGATTAAAAATAACCCTTTTTAAAGCATCATGGAAGCGTGAGCATCGTATCGAATACGATGAAGAACGACTAGTCGCACTAGTTGTTCTATGCAGCGGAAATTAAAAAAATATTCATGCGACGAAACCACATGATCCAGTAACACTTCTAGGATCATTTCGCCTAAACCACAAAAAAGTAATAGGATTACCTCTAGAAGCGTGGTTGGGATCGAGTATATAAACGAAGAGACCTCCTGTCTCAAGTCCGATCGACGGAGGAGACGCTTGAGAGCGCGGGGATGAATCGCATGCTTCTCGCAATCCATGTTGATGATCCTAGCGGCGGATCTCCTGATCTCGATACACGAGATCCGACGTCTTCTTCACAGGCGAGGCACACCGAAGGAGACGAAGATCCACGAGCAAACGATCGGGCAACATAACGACGATGCTGCGGCGATGGAGACTCCCTCCTAGAGCATCCATGGTGGACGACCATGAGAGAGGAAGAGAGAGGACTGATGTGTAGAGAGAAAGAGAGAGAGAGACTTATGTTCTCTTATGTGTTGTGTGTAAAGAAGAGCAAAGGGGTGCCTCTCCTTTTATAATATTTTGGGATCCCATGGATCTCAATCCATGGGCAACACAAATCCAATGGCTCTCATTGATTGTGTTCTTTTAATGGCCAAGATTTTTGTTGGTAAAAACCAACAACAATTAATTTATTTTAGATTAAACATATAGTGATAAATCAATATAATCAAATCCAAAATTAAAATCAACAACATATGGAGATAATGGAAAGGAGAGTGCCTCCTTCCATATACACGGAGTGGACAACCACCCTTTCCTAATAGGAATAGGTGGCCGTCCCTCCTATTAGTATGGAATGAGCATCTTAATGTAATCTCCCTTGATTACATTAGTCCATGTATCTCCAACAACAATTGTTGTAAATTATTCTACAAAAATAATTCATGATTATTTTGTGATTGCAATCTTGCCATTGAAAATTTGTGAATCACATTCACAACCCAAAATAAAATGTAAATTACATTTTCAATTTAATGTCCATTGTGAATCCAATTCACATCTACATTTAATTAACAAATGCAAATTACAAATAGCTCTTTCTTATATATTATAAATCATATTTATAATATATTTGACTAATATGGATAGTGCTATCCACATTATTCATATCCATGATAATTAAATCACATTTAAACATCTTGGATCTCTATTCTCATATGCCCAAATATTATGAATTACATTCACAATATTCACATCTTCGATAATTAAATCACATTCAATTATCCTAGATAACTCTCTTTACAATATGAATCAAATTCATATTACTCGTGATAATTAAATCACATTTAATTATCCATTTTCTCAATGCTTGGATACTCATATCAACAATGAAATTATCCTGAACCCTTTCAAGGATAATGCGATTTCTCCGCGAATACTTGGAGAAAAGGACAGGGACGATTGTATTGTTCCATGTATAGTGACTTGGATATTGAGAACATATCTCAAATCCAGATTGGCGGCCTCCCCATAGATGCTTGATTAAATCAAGACCGCAAATCTAATCTTCTCATTGCATCTGAATCACATTCAGATCAATGTCCAACATTTGGACTAAGATCAGATGACTTCTCTACTGAGAGGAGTCACTAAAATCCAGACCCGTTTCATCACTCCCTAGGAATGGAAGTGTCATGGACGTTTTATGATCACATCACCCTCAGGTATTCCCAATACCTGTACATCCTGCATACTGGAAGAGTCAGAATAAACCAGTAGTATTACATCAACTTTATACTGTCTACTTCAGGGTTTTTATCAGTAAGTTTCCCATTCGATCATTGGGAGTTGGTATCGATCATATACTTTCCAAAAGCATACATCATACCTAGGTCTTGATCATATACTTTCCAAAAGTATATATCAAACCTACAAATTCAATCAAGCTTCCAAAGCGAGACTACCATGCACGGAATTTGATTCTTCCCAATATCTCATGTGTGAGCTCTGATGAATACCCATTCATCACTCTTTATTCTTATATTTTAGCTACAAAAACCTTTGCAAATACATGTATATTCATGTAAATAAAAATAATTACCAAAAGCATGCATTGTGTAAAAACTAATAATTAGCATGTTTTTGTGCAAAAATAAAAGAATAAAGATACAAAAGAAAAAGAGGGAAATATTTAGAATAAATATTGAGCAACCTAATCCCAAGGGAGGGCCCAGCATGGGCCTGACCGCATAAAAGCCAAAATAGAGAGAGATAGGGGCTCATGTGTGTAAATATCCTTGTAAATACAATAAATATATTTTCCTCTAAAAATAGAATAAAAATGGGCTTCTACATATTTGTAAATATTTGTAAATATAAAATCAAAATAAAAATAAAAAAATTAAAAAGAAAATAAAAATATTCCTTGTACATATTCACCATGTACATATAACCACCTCTATATTTATTTAGCCCTATAAATAAATAAATTTAAATCCCTAAAAAATTGTATATATTTTATCTTTTATGTTGTAAATAAATAAAATAAAAACCAAAAAAACAAAAACCAAAACAAAAATAACTAATTAAAAATCAAAAATTAAAAATCAATGTTGTATATATACCTATATAGTGTACTATATTGTAAACACCCTATTTTTATTTCAAAAAATTAATTAAAAATCACAAAAAAATAGTTTATAAATAAATAACCAATTTTTATGTTTTAAGTTTTTCTTAATTCGGCCTTTTTCTATTTTATTTTGAATTTCTAAATAATTATGACCTGGAAAATTCTGATTGGTCCATGGGGACGTTGACCTCCGGTCAACTGCCCCCCGCGGACCTCTTTCTCGCGGGTTTAGATTTTTTGCCCAACTTCTCTCCCTTCGCACCTCCAGACCCGATCACCTCACACCCAAACCCAGGGTCCAACTCGTTCTTGCCAGATCCGACACCCTCACCGGTATGCTCGCCTCGGGGTCCGCGCTCTGAGCTGCCCTACCCAATCGATTTTAGCCGGACCCCTGGCTGTATAAATTCCGAGCTCCTTCTCCTCTTCCTGGCATCTTTGGCTCCCCATCCTCTATCCCAGGACCTCCATTGCCATCCTCGAGGTGACAGCTCGCCGTTGGCCGTGTCGCAGAGAGGAGAGGGTGCCCGGACCTCAGATCCGGCGTCTTCGCGCCGCCGTGCTCCGCCTGAAGGTAAAGCTCGAGCCTCGGGCCTCGACGACCCGCGAGGCGATGACCCCGAGATCCCTGATCTCAAGCCCAGTCGACCCATCCGCCCAAGTAGCCGTTGTTTTCTTTCCTTTTCTTTAATTTTGATTTTCGCCAAAATCAGGTCGTCGCCGACGACCTTTGATTCCGACAACCCTAGTTTTCGTCTCGACCATCGGAATCACCCATCACGATCGCCTTCCCCTCGCGCATCTTCTCCGCCCATCCATTCAACCCAGCTCGCACAGGAGCTGGGGTTTCGAGCTCCTTCGCCGTCGCATCGCCGGAGCTCGACCATCTCGCCGCACCGATCACCTCCACCACCGCTAACAGGGTCGAGGCACTTTGCCCCCGACCCAGGAGTCTTCTGGTGCCGTTTTGCAGGTACGACGAGGACTATCTGAGGTCCTCCAACTCGAGCCCAGGAGCTTCTCCTCCGCCGGAGTCGACCGAGCTCTCCGGAGCTCCGTTGTTCCATCGGAGGCGTCCTACAGACACGGGAGGCCAAGGCGAAGCTCCTCCGATATTCAGCAGCCCGCGAGGAGGGCGGGAACGCACGCAGCGAGCCGGCGAAGGTCGCCGGCCATCAGTTCTTCCTCGACCTCCAGATACCGTTGGATCGTCCTCTAGCTCCAGATTCAATCCGAGCCATCCATTCCAGGAGCGTCAGCACCGTACGATCGTGAGGAGGGTCGATCCAGACCGTTCGATCCGGACGAAGAAGCACCACCTTTCTTCGACCGTCGGATCACGTACGTGGTAGCTTCACAGCCGTCGGATCGTGCCAAGGGTTTCAGTAGTGAGGCGTCCCCTATTCTGGACCGTTGGATCTCCACGTGGGGCGCGCTCAGCCCTTGGATCGTTAATAAGGGGTAATTGTCCTTAGGCCCCTCTGTTTTTAAGTTTTATTATATAGTCCTGTAAATATTTTAGACCTTTTATTTGTGCTTGGTAAATTGCATAGTGGACCCTGTCGTATTTGGTATTTACTTTTATACCCCTGAATGTAGTGGAACACATGCTTCGACATGTGCATGTTGGGTTATTTGCATATATGGCCTCCTTGATTCAGGGTGTTAAGAAATGAATGAAAATTTTTATTAATTGCAGATATACCCCTGTGAATGGTTTTAATGTGCATGTGCGTCAATTAGTGAGTATTTTACACTGGGCCCCTTGACTTTTAATTCTTTTTATTAAATAGTCCAGAAACCTTAGTTTCTTTGTAAATAGGTCCCTGAGTGCCCATGTCACGCGCCTCGCGTGTGTTTTCTTGGAAAAATTGCACCGGACCCCCTGAACTTTGCACTATTTGCGTACAGGTCCCTATGCACTATACCCTTCTTTTTATTTTTAATAAAATAGCAAATCGACTCCAAAATTGATGGAAATTGGATACATGCTTCCTGCCATGGTGTAAAATTTTCTTTAATTTTTGGGGACATTTTTGATTTCATTTATTATTTTTAAAAATTCAAAAACAGGCATTTCTGTTACTATCTAACTTTAAAATACACAAAAAATATTAAAACACCTCTAAAAATTTTAAAAAATTAGGTAGTGTTTATTTTGCATTGTTTGATTTTCTGACCAATTTTGGTCATTTTTCATTGTATAAAACCCATAAAAATTACAAAACACTAAAAACCCTATAAAAATTCTAATAATAATTGAAAAACCCAAAAATAATAATTCCAGTGGCTAAATTTTCCTTGAATTTTCTTCTTTACAGGAAAATTACCTCCAGGTGTTAATAGGGCCATTTTGCATTTTAAATTGGCCCTTGACATCTGGCTGGACATTACCCTTGTTTTCTTGCCTTGTTTGATTTTTATAAAATCCAATAAAAATCAAAAAATACCAAAAATTAACCAAAAACAGTAAAAAATATAAAAAACATAAAAACATTTTTATTTGATTTTTGAGTAATTAAATAATTAGTTGTGCTGGCTTGTTTATTTGTTTCCTTTATTTTCTTCTTAATTAAAAATCCAAAAAAAATTTTAAAAATTAAAACCCACCAAAAAGACCTTTATTTTATTTTATTCCCTTTTTTTAGACTACTTCGTAGGCTGCAAGGCCATCACGTACTCCCTGAGTCCGACCCTGGTCGCTATACCAGGCTAATCCAATAGCCAGGACCGCTATCGTATTTTCTTTGATTTTTATCTAATTTTGGTGGTCTGCACTCTATTTTCTCGATTGATCCGATTTATTGCTTGAGCGACTGAGGTCGTAATGACCTGAGTTCTATTTTTCCTACCCTTAGTTGTTCGAGTGATATTTCGTGTCATCAGAATGGCGTCGTTGCCGGGGAGCACGACTTAGAAGTCGGTTTTTGATTTTCCCCGCGGCTTTCTTTTCGCGGCTTTTTGTATATATTTTTGTATATAAATTTTTGACCTGTTTATACATTTATCTGGTCAGACCACTTTCTGTTTGTTTTCTTGCGAGGGCCTGAGGACCGAGGCGGCTTTCTTCGGAAGCCAAGCAACCGCGGGAGTCAGAGGCGGCTCTCTTCTCTACAGAGCCGTCGGAGGACGCGAGAAGCGAGCAGAAGTACGGGAGCCGCGGAATATCCGCGAGTTTAGTTTAGAATAGATTAGAATTTATTTCCTGCAATATTTAAACTGTTGTAATAATATAGGGACCAGAGACAAAGATTCAGACTTTCGGGGTCTGTTTCGCCGAGCACCGGTGTGCTCGGGGGACTCCGTAGTTAGTCGGTTTTTACGCGGCTTTTCACGGTTTTATTTCTTTCCTGTATTTTCCGATTTCTCGCAGATTTTCGAGCCCCTAACCGTAGGATATTCTGCTTGATTGTGACGTAATTCATAGGATCCAAACACCCTAATATAATTGCCTGCACCTTGATCGGTAATTGGACCTATAATAAAAAATTAATAAAATATCCGTCCCATTACCTCCGAGCCTACGCGCCGCGAGCCTGCCCTGTTAAGCGCTACTCCTGAACTCGACCTGTCGAGAAGAGGAGGGGTGGGTCTAGACCGGACTCTCTGGATTGGAGGCTGGTGTTCGGCTAGCCGTTCTTTCGAGTAGCACTACTGTTTAGGGACTCGGTTTTCCGCCTGCACCATTTAGGTAGTTTTATTTCTGTCTTTCAATTCTGCGCGGATCATCCTGCATGTAGACTGCTGGAGTCAGGTACGCATCTCTTACTCTGCATGCATCATTGATTTTCGCGCATCGGCTTTTTCAACTTCTCCCCCTGTTTTGGACTTAATAACCAGGAGAACCGAAAAATTTGTTAGGCGTTTTTGCTTTTATTGAAAAATACCTAAAAAGAAAAACCATAAAATTGGGACTGCTAAAACTATTTGATCACTAAAAGACACTTGATTTAAAAACTTGTCTTGGGGAGAGCAACCCCCTCATTGTTTGGTTTGATTGTGCGAGAGAGTGACCCGAACACTAGGTAGAGCCCTGCGGTACTATTCTCGACTGATTACCGACTTCTTCTGTGCGGGACACTCGGTTGGGAAAGTATCGGGTATCCCAACAAGTCACGTAATCGCTCTGATATCTTGATTGTTCACCAAAATAAAATTGACAAGATAAATTGACCGAGCCTTTACGATCTTCAGCTCACGTTGTGTTGGTGAACCGGGGGTTTGCTTGTGATCATAGTTTTTCCAGATCTCATCCGCCTTACTCGCCACATCAAGATGATGGGCAGATGATCTCTTAGGCAGCCTCTGGCTGCACTGCTTTCGGGCGCGTCTACCCGCTCATCTAGGTTGGTTCGTGAGAGCCGAGACCCGCTCTCCGAACCCGAGTATGATTCCACCCTGTTCCCCCTCGATCCCCTTTCTTTCGGTTCTGAGAGACCAGTGCTAGAGGAGAGACTAGCAGATTTATCGGCACCTGAGTTTGGATCGTTTGATTTTGCAGAGACTATGGCAGGCAGTTCTGATGGTCGCAGTAGAAGTCCACAGCCCGAGCATTTTGTTCTGGACCAGGGTGCGATCAACTCCACCTTGATCGCCTCCCTCGAGACAGTGCAACAGCAGTTGAGGGATTAGGGAGATTTTATGATCGAGATGAGGTGAGAGCTTGAGCAGATGAGAGCCGACCGCGAGAACCGCAGAGGAGGACCCGATGATGTGGCAGCTGCCGCAGCAGTAGGAGCAGGACCACCAAGACCGATGCGGGAGAACCACAATCCCGGATCGACTCTGACGCACCGTTGGGTGGTGATACCAGCGATCGTGGGGGACTTCAAGTTCCCCCCGAACACTTTGCAGCTTCTACCCCGGTTCCATGGGTTGGCCACTGAGGAGGCTCATCTCCACCTTCAGGAGTTTGAGATGATTTGCGGTACTGTCCACGATCATCAGGTGGACCAGGATATCATCAGGATGATTGCATTCCCCTTCTCTTTGGCAGACAGAGCAGCCACCAGGCTGAAACATCTGGGGAAGTTCGTCTACACTTGGGAGCAGCTCCGTGCCGAGTACTTGCACAAGTACTATCCACTCGGGCGGACCAATGCCGCGAGAGCCCTGATCAGCAACTTCTCCATGCTCCCCAACGAGCAGTTCCATGAGGCATGGGAGAGGTTCAGAGAGCTGACTGATAGATGCCCGCACCACGACATTTCCAAGCCGAACCTCGTGCAGAGCTTTTTCAGCAGGCTGACACCAGAGCTTCGGGGCTTGGTGAACGCTTCTTGTGACGACCAGGTCTGGGCCATCTACGAGGAGATGGCCGAGAACTACATGGTGATTTCCCAGACCTGGTTGTACACTCAGGGCAGACCCCGACATCCACAATCCGTGCAGTACCAGAGGATAGCACGGGTCGACGTCGGTCCTTCTAGTGCGTCCGCAGTAGCAGCAGCACAGGCCGAGTCATCAGCCGCGGACATGGGGATCATCAGCGAGAAGCTGGACCGGATGGAGTTGATTGAGAAGAAGCAGTGCTAGGGCATTACTCAGATGGAGCAGATGGCACAGACTCTGAGCGACAGGAAGACCCAGCTCATGTGTCTCCAGGAGGCACAGACGGCTTCCCAGCCCCGTCTTCAGTTGCGAGGCGACTCCGGCAGCAGCAACAGCTCGTCCCAGTGCTCCAGCTCACACCAGCAGCCTAGACAGGTTCACCTTGTACAGGCGGAGCTGTACCAGCAGCCGCAACCCACCAACAGTCACCACCATCTCCAGACTTGTAGATGGTGGTATACCAGCCGGATCAGCCTATGGCAGTGCTCCCACCACCCCAGTAAGATGCAGAGCTGTTGATGGATGTCAACGGGATTTTGTATGACCGCCCTCAGCCCGGTATCCGACGAGACCATCTCGGATTCCGGTGGAGGACTGGAGGCACCCAGCCCCAGCAGCAGCCGTCAGGACAGGGTGGCCAGTACGACCATCAGAGAGAGCACCAGCCGCAGCAGCAACCCCCAGTGTACCCATCACAGCAGCAGCAACAGTCGTCCTATGGTCCTCGTCCCTATCAGCAGGGACAGTCGTAGAGGCCTGAGTAGCCTCACCAGCAGCAGCAGCATCACCCATATCCCTCTCAGCCACAACAGCAGATCCAACAGCCTCACTACCAGAGAGGCTACCCGTCGGGTTCCCATGAGAACCCTATCTTGGATGATATAGCCCACATTCTCACAGATCAGCATGCTATTTTTCGATGGGAGATGGACGAGTTCCGCCAGGAGATGCGAGACATCGTGAGAGGGAAGGCTGCCATCCCAGCCCAGATTGAGCCGAACCCCAACAGCCTGAAGAGGAAATCTGAGCAGGTAGTTTGTACTGAGTATACCACTCCTAGTGATACTTTTGGTGATATGTCTGCATATCTTTTTGATACTGACTTTGTCACACTTAGGAGCGGTAGGATGCCAGCAGGCGGTGCCTCGTCTGAGCTACATCATGAGGATACACCTAGAGCGCCTGACGAGGAGGAGGAGAGCGGTACTGAGGCTGCTAGAGACGATGACGGTGGTACTGAGGCCACCCATTTTGCCGAGCTAGAGCGCGGTACTGAGGCTGCGAGTCTTCCAGCCGATCCAGCCGATGGTGGTACTGAGGCCACCCATGTTTCTGTTGAGAGACATGTAGTGTTTCCTACTTCTGATGTATCTCGGAACTTTTCTGTGAATAAAGAAAAGGGTTTATTTTCTTCTGGTCCCACTGTGGTGCATGATGTATGTATGGATCGGGTCATCGAACCGTCTAGACCCTTTCCTAGTCCTCATCTGAGAAGGACCCTGTGATCCCCTTCCCTAGAGCCCTTCAGATGGGGAAGGGGAAGAAAAATGAAAATCAGAAAAAGAGGCAGCAGGAAGAGTTCAGCCAGCAGATGATAGATCGGTTTCACATACAGCTGACTCTTCAGGAGGCTTTGCAGCACATCCCTCTTCTCCAGCGTTCACTTAGAGACAGGACTGCAGTCAGGAGGAAGAGGAGGAACCACCATTCAGAGATCCATGTGCTGACGAAAGCCACTTGTTTCGCGATCTAGAACCGTCTGTCGGCCAAGAGGCCAGATTCAGGAGCCCCATATGTCAGATGCCATATCAGTGAGCAGAGGTTCGATCGTACTCTATTAGACAGCGGATCGTCGATCAACCTACTTCCGGCAGCCCTTCTCTACCGCTTCGAGTTGGGCACTCTTAGACAGAGCAGGACAGTCCTTCAGTTTACTGATCGATCTGTAAAGAGGCTGAAGGGGTTGTTGCGAGACGTTGTTGTCACTATTCAGGGCCGGCAATTCCCCGTGGACTTCGTAGTGTTGGACATGGAGATCCCTGATTCAGTGACCGATACCCCCATCATTCTCGATCGTCCAATCTTGGCCACATCTAAGGCGGTGACTGACCATGATAGTGGGAAGGTATACTTTTGCGTCGAGGGTGAAAGTGTACAAATAGAGACGGTCGAGGACAGCAGAGCCAGAGACAGATCATGCTCAGAGACCACCTCAGACACAGAGTAGCTGACAGATGTCGGGTTAGACATCCACCAGGACTATGACTTTGTGATCACAGACGATGACGCAGTTTGGGCAGACCCAGCAGCACAGGCCATCCTCTCATTTTCAGACATCGCTGATGCAGAGACGACAACAGAGGAGAGCCTGGAGAGCACATTCCTGGTCCAGGATACTTCAGAGGCAGCAGAGCCGGTTCTCGACCGTGACACAGATTTTTGTGATGATGGTGGTACGGATGCCACCTTAGAGGATACAAATCCCTCAGAGTCAGAGTCTGATTGGGCAGATTGTGAGTATGACATGCCAGACCTGATTTCCACTGAGCCTACAGCTGAGGAGGAGGTAGATGCCGAGCAGAGCAAAGACAGTCCGTCAGGGCAGCCTTCTCCAGTTTCTGAGATTGACAGAGAGTTTCAGTTCTCTCATGCAGATTTGGCAGCGTTCACACAGACTTTCCAGAAGCCAGATTTGCCAGCACCAGTTTGTCCAAAGCTGAAGCCACTACCTGCATCGTTGAAGTATAGGTTCCTTGCGGGTGAGCATGAGATGTTCCCAGTCATTATCTCCGCTGATTTGACTGGAGAGAAGGAATCCCGTTTGATGAGGGTTCTTGAAAAGAACCGCAAGGCGATTGGATGGAGCGTAGCAGATCTCAAGGGGATTAGTCTGGCCTTGTGCTCCCACCATATCTATCTCGAGGATGAGGCGAAGCTGTCGCGTGAGTTCTAGCGGCAGCTGAACCCGAATCTGAGAGAGGTTGTCATGAAGGAAATTTCGAAGTGGTGGAGCGCCGATTTTATCTATCCCATCTCCGACTCCAAGTGGGTCAGTCCGTTACATGTGGTGCCCAAGAAGACGGGCATCACTACAGTGGTCACGGAGTCTGGAGAGGATATCGCTACACGAGTACCCACTTCTTGGAGGGTCTGCGTTGACTACAGGAGACTCAACCAAGCCACCAAGAAGGATCATTTTCCCCTGCCCTTTATAGATCAGATCATTGAGAGACTGGCAGGGAAGAGCCACTACTATTTTCTGGATGGGTACTCGGGCTACAACCAGGTGGCCATCGCTCCCGAGGACCAGGACAAGACTACCTTTACATGTCCCTTCGGCACATACGCCTTCCGACGCATGCCATTTGGGCTATGCAATGCCCCTGCGACTTTTCAGAGATGCATGCTGTCGATCTTTTCGGACATGGTAGGGGAGTGCTTGGAGGTCTTCATGGATGATTTCTCAATTTACGGCGACGGATTCGACTCCTGTCTTGACTGCCTAGACCGAGTACTTCAACGATGTATAGAGGTTTGCATGGTTCTATCTTGGGAGAAGAGTCACTTCATGGTGACTCAAGGGATGGTGCTTGGCCATATCATCTCCAACAGGGGCATGGAGGTTGATCCGGCCAAGGTTGATGTCATTAGAAAACTTGCACCGCCATCCAATTTGCGGCAGTTACGGTCATTCTTGGGGCACGTCGGTTTCTACCGGCGATTCATTCGTGATTTCAGTAGGGTTGCCTGACCGTTGACTGATCTGCTGACGAAAGACACCGAGTTCCTTGTCGATGAAAAGTGTCTTTCATCGTTTGAGACTCTCAAGCATTGTGTTGTTAAGGCTCCTGTCCTTCAGCCACCAGATTAATCTCTCCCATTTGAGATCATGACGGATGCCTCCGATTTTGCCGTGGGGGCTGTGCTAGGACAGAGGAGGGATGAAGTCCCATTTGCTATCCACTACGCTAGCCGCAAATTGGATTCCGCGCAGTGGAACTATACAGTCACAGAGAAGGAGATGCTAGCTGTAGTTTTCGCCCTAGATAAGTTCAGATCGTACATTATTGGATCTAGAGTGACTTTGTACACAGATCATACCGCCATCAGATACCTCATGGCAAAGAAGGATGCCAAGGCCAGATTGACTAGTTGGATCCTTTTACTCCAGGAGTTTGACATAGAGATTAAGGATAAGCCTGGAGTAAAGAATGTGGTGGCGGATCATCTCTCCCGATTGGAGTATCTTGAGGATCCTGAGCAGATTGACCCTATTTGTGAGACCTTTCCAGATGAGGCGATCCTTGCTATAGCCTCGCTCCCATGGTACGCCAATATTGTGAACTATCTTGTTGCCAAGAAAGTTCCAGAAGATTGGCCCAGGCAGAAACTTGAGACCTTCCTCGCGAAGGCCAAGTTTTACCATTGGGAGGATCCCATCCTTTACCATGAGGGAGGGGATAGTATCTGGCGTAGGTGCATTCCTCAGGATGAGCATCACAGCGTCCTTACTTACTGCCACAAGCTGGAGGCAGGAGGACATCACTCAGGGAGAAGAACGGCACAGAAAGTGCTCCAATCCAGCTTGTGGTGGCCTACCCTCTTCAAGGACTCTCATGAGTTCGTGAAGAGGTGTACTGACTGTCAGAGGATGGGCACTTGTGGACAGAGTGATATGATGCCGATGTAGCCCATTCACTTCTGTGAGGTTTTTGACGCATGGGGTATCGATTTCATGGGTCCATTCCCTAAGAGTCAGGGATTCGAGTACATTCTGTTGGCTGTAGACTATGTGAGTCGTTGGGTTGAGGCCATCCCCTCCCGAGCCACTGATGCGAGGACAGTTTGCAGATTTTTAAGGAAGCACATCATCACGCGGTTCGGGGTACCTCGAGTATTATCAGATGGGGGTCTCATTTCATCAACGACCAGGTGAAGGCCCTTGCTAACGAGTTCGGTATAGATCATCAAGTTGCCACTCCATACCATCCACAGACGAATGGTCTAGCCGAGGTGTCGAACATGGAGAACAAGATTATTTTGCAGAAAGTCGTCCGCCCTGACCGAAAGGATTGGTCACAGCTTTTGGACTCGGTCTTATTATCATATATGACATCTTTCAAGACACCTTTGGGCACATCTCGCTTTCGCCTCGTTTATGGCAAGCCGTGCCATTTACCTATTGAGTTGAGGCACAAGTCACTTTGGGCAGTCACAGACATTCTTTTAGATCCAGATAGTGTAGGAGACCAGAGGAGGGCAATGTTAGCAGCCCTAGAGGAGCTTCGTGATACCGCCTTCTCAAACAACCTACAGTATAAGGAGAGAGTGAAAGAGTGGCATGATTCTCATATCAGCCACAAGCATTTTGAGCCCTGATAGAGAGTATGGCTGTTTGATGCTAGGCTTCGTCTATTTCCAGGGAAGCTACAAAGTAAATGGAAGGGACCTTATCTTGTGAGAAAGGTACACGACAACGGGAGCATTGATATATCCGAGTTGTCTTCTGAGAGTACCTTTCGAGTGAACGGCCAGTGGCTCAAGCCATTTCTAGATCATGAGCCGCGGGTCATTGATGTTGCCCCGGTTCATTTTGCGTGAGATGTGGTCTCTTGACTCACATCTATTGCATCTCACGCCTGATTTTCACTGTTCTTCCAACCTGTATAGATCCAGATGTCCATATCATCACATTCTTTAGTCCCACATCCCGTTTGTCATCTTTGATTATGCTATACTTAGGGTGTACTTTACCCTAAGTATAGGGGGGTGGAGGACCATTGAGTTATTCTTTTGATTCTTTCTACCCCTGTTTTGCTGCCTATACTTAGGGATATTTTACCCTAAGTATAAGGGGGGTAGACCCTGCACATTCTCAACTCGGTTATCCCTTTGTGTACAACCTGCAATACTTAGGATTATTTGATCCTAAGTATAGGGGGAAAAGCCGAGATCTTCTTGATTTTCTATTCATTCATTCTTCTTTGTATATAGCCTTCCTTTTCACTTCCCTATACATAGCACGAGTTATGTCTTCTTCATCGCTCTTGACTCTGAGGACATCGTCCGAGCTAAGTATAGGGGGGTGTGTATATATTTCATATATACTTTAGCCATAACTCGTACTTTGTGTGAGTGTGTTAATAAATAAAAATGGCTAAAAACCCCTAAAAATCACAAAAATTAAAAATTTTTCCTGTAAATAAACATTCTTTTATTGCACATACATAGCTAGTGTACAAATTATTTTTGTAAAAATGTTTTCAAAAATCTTTTTTTGTAAAGTTGGTGTAAATATTTTCTTATCAAAATTATGTATATAATACAAAATTTTTCCAAAAAGTTTTGAAAATAAAAAAGTTTGCAAAACCTTGTGTAAATGTTTGTAAATATTTTGCAAAACTTGCATTCATGCATACATCCATGGTTTCAAAACATTTTTCAAAAATTTTGCACGACTGTAAATATTTGTAAATAGAATCTTTATAAATATTTGTATAGTTTTTCCTGGATCATAGTTGACAGTAAAATAGCCTGGAATTAAATTGGTAAATGGAGCTTGATTAAGATCTTAATCCACCTAATTCTAAGAGGAACCTTATAGGGCTTAGGGTTAAGGCTTTTCAGGTCCATTGGGACTTAATTCTTTAAGTCCACTAGGCTATGAGCATATGTCATCTTGATGAGCCTAAGTAGAGCACTTAACAACACACGCATGACTCTTAGAGACAATGGCTTGACTTGCACCAGAACTTTACACATAGCTCTCCACGGATGAGGTGGTGAGGACGCAATTTCCTTTGGCTTGGGGTAGCATATGAGGGTAGTACTTCTAGGCGGAACCTCTCTTCTTCTTCTAGTGAAGGAAGTGCGCCTCAACTTGGTCAAGTGGTGATGAAGGCTAAAGACAGAAGCCGTGGGTTGCAATAATGCTTCAAAAGAGGGACAGTCTACTGGCTCAAGAGGAAAAACTCCTTGTATATATGCTGCACCATGTAGATATGTTGTACAGTTGCACATGAAAAAAAAGTGCAAAAAGAAAAAGAACTCCAAAAGAGTGGTGGGTCAGATTGAAAATTTAATAACCCCACCGGAGTTTATATAGTCAAATAAAGCAAAAGCTTATGGTATCCATGTTACATCTCATGAAGCTTGCAGCGGTAGACTTAGCTACACTGGTTGGGCTCCCAGGGATACATGGCTACACTAGCCATGGTCCATTCTTCATCTTCTTCCCCCTCTTCTTGAGCCGGTTGCACTTGAACTTAGAAGGGAATACCCCGCTTCTCGAGGAAAGAGTTGCTAGACTGAGGCATTAGAGTTACCAGGTTGGGGGAGGTTGTTTCTTGGTTACTTCTGAGGTGGGGAGCTACATATCACTTACACTGCATGGAAAGATTCATGAACATTAGAGTTTGTGTATGTAGACTTGTTCTGATCTGGTTTATTGAGGAGTCTTGTCCATAGATTGGTGGAACTTAGAGGCTGTTGAGTTTTAAGCTTAAGTCCAAATAAGGTTCCGACACATTAATAATCCAAAGATCTGATCGAGCTCCATATTTCAATTTAATAAAGGCGAGTTTAATAATCAGCCTTAATCCATGTATATCCTCCTCTTTTTCTTTTTCCTTCTCTTTTGCACTTCTTTTTCAAATAAGTGTTTGCTAAGGGACTAGGAAAGTTACGTATAGGGGGGTGATGAATACCCATTCATCACTCTTTATTCTTATATTTTAGCTACAAAAAGCTTTGCAAATACATGTATATTCATGTAAATACAAATAATTACCAAAAGCATGCATTGTGTAAAAACTAATAATTAGCATGTTTTTGTGCAAAAATAAAAGAATAAAGAGACAAAAGAAAAAGAAGGAAATATTTAGAATAAATATTGAGCAACCTAATCCCAAGGGAGGACTCAGCATGGGCCTGACCGCATAAAAGCCAAAGTAGAGAGAGATAAAGGCTCATGTGTGTAAATATCCCTGTAAATACAATAAATATATTTTCCTCTAAAAATATAATAAAAATGGGCTTGTACATATTTGTAAATATTTGTAAATATAAAATCAAAATAAAAAATAAAAAAAATTAAAAAGAAAATAAAAATATTCCTTGTACATATTCACCATGTACATACAACCACCTCTATATTTATTTAGCCCTATAAGTAAATAAATTTAAATCCCTAAAAATTTTTATGTATTTTATCTTTTATGTTGTAAATAATTAAAATAAAAACCACAAAAACAAAAACCAAAACAAAAAAAACTAATTAAAAAATCAAAAATTAAAAACCAATGTTGTATATATACCTATATAGTGTACTATATTGTAAACACCCTATTTTTATTTCAAAAATTTAGTTAAAAATCACAAAAAAAAATAGTTTATAAATAAATAAACAATTTTTATGTTTTAAGTTTTTCTTAATTCGGCCTTTTTCTATTTTATTTTGAATTTCTAAATAATTATGACCTGGAAATTCTGATTGGTCCACGGGGGACGTTGACCTCCGGTCAAATGCCCACCGTGGACCTCTTTCTCGCGGGTTTGGATTTTTTGCCCGACTTCTCTACCTTCGCACCTCCAGACCCGATCACCTCACACCCAAACCCAGGGTCCAACTCGTTCTTGCAAAATCCGACACCCTCGCCGGCATGCCCGCCTCGGGGTCCGCGCTCTGAGCTGCCCTACCCGATCGATTTTAGCCGGACCCCTGGCTGTATAAATTCCAAGCTCCGCCTCCTCTTCCTGGCATCTTTGGCTCCCCATCCTCCATCCCAGGACCTCCATTGCCATCCTCGAGGTGACAGCTCGCCGTTGGCCGTGTCGCAGAGAGGAGAGGGTGCTCGGACCTCAGATCCGGCGTCTTCGAGCCGCCGTGCTCCGCCTGAAGGTAGAGCTCGAGCCTCGGGCCTCAACAACCCGCGAGGCGACGACCCTGAGATCCCTGATCTCAAGCCCAGTCGACCCATCCGCCCAGGTAGTCGTAGTTTTCTTTCCTTGTCTTTAATTTTGATTTTTGCCCAAATCAGGTCATCGCCGACGACCTTTGATTCCGACCACCCTAGTTTTCGTCTCGACCATCGGAATCACCCATCACGATCGCCTTCCCCTCGCGCATCTTCTCCGCCCATCCATTCAACCCATCTCGCACAGGAGCTGGGGTTTCGAGCTCCTTCGCTGTTGCATCGCTGGAGCTCGACCATCTCGCCGTACCGATCACCTCTACCACCGCTAACGGGGTCGAGGCACTTAGCCCTCGACCCAGGAGTCTTCTGGTGCCATTTTGCAGGTACGATGAGGACTGTCTGAGGTTCTCCAACTCGAGCCCAGGAGCTTCTCCTCCGCTGGAGTCGACCGAGCTCTCCGGAGCTCCGTTGTTCCATCGGAGGCGTCCTACATACGCGGGAGGCCAAGGAGAAGCTCCTCCGATATTCAGCAACCCGCGAGGAGGCCGGGAATGCACGCAGCAAGCCGGCGAAGGTCGCCGACCATCAGTTCTTCCTCGACCTCCAGATACCATTGGATCGTCCTCCAGCTCCAGATTCAATCCGAGCCATCCATTCTAGGAGCGCCAGCACCGTACGATCGTGAGGAGGGTCGATCCAGACCGTTCGATCCGGACGAAGAAGCACCACCTTTCCCCGACCGTTGGATCACGTACGTGGCAGCTTCACAGCCGTCGGATCGCGCCAAGGGTTTCAGTAGCGAGGCGTCCCCTATTCTGGACCGTTGGATCTCCACGTGGCGCGCGCTGAGCCCTTGGATCGTAAATAAGGGGTAATTATCCTTAGGCCCCTCTGTTTTTATGTTATATTATATAGTCCTGTAAATATTTTAGACCTTTTATTTGTTCTTGGTAAATTGCATAGTGGACCCTGTCGTATTTGGTATTTACTTTTATACCCCTACTTGTAGTGGAACACGTGCTTCGACACGTGTATGTTGGGTTATTTGCATATATGGCCTCCTTGTTTCAGGGTGTTAAGAAATGAATGAAAATCTTTATTAATTGCAGATATATCCCTGTGAATGGTTTTAATGTGCATTTGCGTCAATTAGTGGGTATTTTACACTGGGGCCCCTGGACTTGTAATACTTGTTATTAAATAGTCCAGAAACCTTAGTTTCTTTGCAAATATGTCCCTGCGTGCCTAGATCATGCGCCTCGCGCGTGTTTTCTTGGAAAAATTGCACTGGACCCCCTGAACTTTGCACTATTTGCGTACAGGTCCCTGTGCACTATACCCTTCTTTTTATTTTTAATAAAATAGCAAATCGACTCCAAAATTGATGAAAATTGGATACATGGCTCCTGCCATGGTGTAAAATTTTCTTTAATAATTGGGGACATTTTTTATTTCATTTATTATTTTTAAAAATTAGAAAACAGGCATTTTTGTTACTATCTAACTTTAAAATTCACAAAAAATATTAAAACACCTCTAAAAATTAAAAAAATAGATAGTGACCAATTCTGGTCATTTTTCACTATATAAAACCCATAAAAATTACAAAACACTAAAAACCCTATAAAAATTCTAATAATTAATTGAAAAACCCAAAAATAATAATTCCAGTGGCTAAATTTTCCTTGAATTTTCTTATTTATAGGAAAATTACCTCTAGGTGTTAATAGGGCCATTTTTCATTTTAAATTGTCCCTTGACATCTGGCTGGACAGTACCCTTGTTTTCTTGCCTTGTTTGATTTTTATAAAATCCAATAAACATCAGAAAAATACCAAAAATTAACCAAAAATAGTAAAAAATATAAAAAACATAAAAACATTTTTATTTGAATTTTTGAGTGATTTTTGATTAATTAAATAATTAGTTGTGTTGGCTTGTTTATTTGTTTCCTTTATTTTCTTCTTTAATTAAAAATCCAAAAAAAATATAAAAATTAAAAACCCACCAAAAAGACCTTTATTTTATTTTATTCCCTTTTTTAGGCTACTTCGTAGGACGCAAGGCCATCACGTGCTCCCTGAGTCCGATCCTGGTCGCTATACCAGGCTAATCCAATAGCCAGGACCGCTATCGTATTTTCTTTGATTTTTATCTAATTTTCGTGGTCTGCACTCTATTTTCTCGATTGATCCGATTTATTGCTCAAGCGACTGAGGTCGCAATGACCTGAGTTCTATTTTTACCTACCCTTAGTTGTTCGAGTGATATTTCGTGTCATCAAGCTCATGCCTTCCGGTTCAGTAAATGAACATGTATGATCCCTTTGAGAGATCGTATTACTCATATGCCCTTATATGCACACCAGCACACCGGTGTATAGACCTTGGTTAGGTCATGAACCTATTGGTCTGCCAAATGTACATACTCAGAGATATAGTAATACATCTGTCTCCGGTCAGAGGATACGTGCCTGTATCGTGACAGTATACGATATAGGACTTTGGTTATCTCGATCTCGTTAAGTCAACTCTTTGACCTAACTAATCTGACACCTCTGAATCTCTATTCTTACGCAGAGGTCATGCATCAAGAGGTCGGTCAGACATCAACCTAACTGAGAAAGGATTGCCATCTCCTACTCAGGCTGGAGATCATCTCTTAACAATCATTTAACGGTGCTTGATGAGTCCTCAATCTAACCCTTTAGATATTCATCCAAGCACCAGCCTCTATGATTCAACAATTGAATCAACAGTTGTATGATCATTAAGATGGCCATGGTACATAACCCTAATTGTACTAAGGGACCTATTATGCAAATTATTCATTCTTCATTTCAGATCAGGGAATGATATTCGTAATAACATTTATTGCATAATGGCTCGCCGTGGGCTTGCATGTCCAACACCCTCTACTTTATTCCTGATCGATTTGGTTATGTCCCTACTCTCGAGGTCAGAGTTAGCTTATATATACTACATATATATAGTTTTTTATTTTCTGAAATTTTCCTTTATTTCTTTCTTTATTTATTTTATGTTAAAATAGTGATAGATATATAATATCTACATAATTATATGGTTAGTAATATGAGAGATTTATTAATATATACCTATGTTTTAGAAGGGATTTTTAGATAAAATAAATGAATAAAGATGATGAAATTGAGATTCATCAATATAATACTTAGATTCTAACTCTGCTGGATAGAAAATATTGAAAAGTAAAATGTGGTGCACCTTTTCTTGCAGGTGTGTCCTCCTCTGATGGTGGTTCAAGCTCTTCATCAGGCTTGCTTAATTCACTACCGGTTTTCCTCTCTTTCTTTTTGTTCTTTTTGTTTTTTCTTATTTTTTGAGTTTAGGGGGGTTCACATACCTCTTACTCCGTTGAAGATGGTGCTGGTGATTCTCCTCCTCTACCTTTGGGTTCTCCTAACGTAGGGATTCGATGGGGTCCTCCTCCTACTCTTGTGCTCGATCATAAATGATCACAGTCCTTTCGCTCTTAATGAACATATGATTCACATTATCACAGGAAAGGATCTATGTTAGCCATGCGAGCCCAAGGATAACTATTTATGCTATAAATTTTATAATAGTAATTGATATATCAATAAAGATTATTGGTTTATTCACTCCTTGTACGAGATTAAATGAATGAGTGCACTTATAAGGTCTCTTTAGTACAATTAGTTTTAAGTACCATGGTCATCTTAATGATCATACATTTATTGATTCAATGGCTGAATAAAAAAGGTTTGTTCTTGGATGGTATCTAATGAGTTAGAATGAGGACTCATTAAGCATTGTTAAATAATTATTAAGAGAGGATCTCCAGCCTGAGAAGGAGATGAAATCCTTCTCTAAATGTTGATCTCTGATTGACCTCTTAATGCATGTACTCTACATAGGAATAGACATTCAGAGGTGTCAGATAAGATAGGTCAAAGAGTTGACTTAACAAGATCGAGATAACTGAGACCTCTGTCATATACTGCCACGATAGATGCAAGCATTCTCCCACCAGAGATAGATGCATTGCCATATGTCTAAGTACGTTCACTTGATAGATCGATAGGCTGATAGTCATGGTCTATACATAGGTGAGCTAGTGTACGTATGAGGACATATGAGTAATTTCATCTCTCAATGGGATCATATAGGTTCACTAGTGAACTAGAAGACATGAGCTCACTCATGAGTTATTGGGACAGATCAAATTTCATGCATAGTCATCTTGATTTGAAATCATGACAAGAATTTGTACGCATGTTATATTCTTTTGGAAAGCATGCAATAGATACCAACTCCCAATGACCGACTGAGCAACTTCATGATAAAACCTTAAAGAAGACAATATAAAAGTGATCTAAAACGTCAGGTTTATTTTAGGTCTTACAATATGTAGTATGTATGGGTATTAGGAATATTTGAGGGTGATCGTAAACGATTTTATAACCATGATACTTCCATTTTGAGGGAGTCATGAAACATGTTTGGATTTTAGTGACACCTCTCAGTAGATAAGTATTCTGATCTTAGTCCAAATTTTGGACATCGATCTACATACGATTCACTAAAAATGAGAAGATTAGATTAATGGCTTTGATTAAATAAAGCATCTTTGAGAGGTCATCGAGATATGGATTTGAGATATGATCTCATCATGGAAGACACTATATATGGAACATACAATCACCATGTCCATATCTCCAATTATCTACGGAGAAAGCAGATTATTTTTGAAAGAGTTCAAGAATAATTCTATTGTTGACAATATATCTGAGCATTGGGAAATTTATAATTAATTGTGATTTAATTATCATGAAAAATATGAATATGATTCATATAATTTAGAAACATGAAAATAGAGATCCAAGATGACTAGATATGATTAAATTATCAAGGATATTTATAATGTGGATATCTATATCCTTATTGATCATATATAATAAAAATATGATTTATATACATTAAAGAGAGAGTTAATAGTAAATATTATTTACATGTTGATGTGAATTGGATTCACATTGGATAATTAATTGAAAATACAATTTAAATTTTTTTTGAATAGGTGAATATGATTTACATCATTTCAATGGCATGATTGAAGTTATCACAAAATATTTTAGAATTATTTTTATGAATTAATTTATAACAAAAAGTTGTTGTAAATCATGAAGGATTAGGTGAGACATAATATCTCATATAATTGGAAGGAGGTGAACACCTTCCATAATTGGAGGGTTGATGGCAACACTTTAACTAATTCAAGGAGGCATCCTCCTCCAATATTGTAAGATGGATGACCTCCTTCCTAATACTTCTATCTATATTTATTTTATAAAATAAAATTATATTCATGATAATTCAATATATTAATTTATTTTAAATAATTGGTATTGTATTTTTAAGCAACAAAATCATGACCATTGATTAAAAACACAAAACAATCTCAATCATCGACTTTGTGTAGCACTTGGATTGTAATCCATGGACTTCCAACAAATTGTAAAAGAAGAGGCAACCCTAGATCTTCTTTTACAAAACATTGCAAGACCTTTTTATCTCTCTCTTTCTCATCCACGCCACCTCTCTCTCAAGAGTAGTTGTCCATCCCTTGACCTAGAGAGAGTTGTTGTCGTTGTTATGTGTTGTGCTACTGCTTCGATCACTCGTGTATCGCAGTCTTCTTTGGTGCCCCTTGATCATGAAGTAAACATCAGATTTCTTGGGGTGAATTCCAGAGATTCATTGATTGGATCTTCGACTTAGATTGCGAGAAGTACGTGTCTCATCAACGCGCTAGTAAGCTTCTCCTCCATCGGATTGGACTTGAGAAGGGAGGGCTTTTTCTTTAGAGACAACGATAGAAACCACACATGAAGAGGCATTCCTATATCGTATTTGTGGTCTTGATGAAATAATTTAATAAGTGTTCTCGAATAATGTGATTTCATCTCTTTAATTTTTTTAAATTACGATGCCCCAAGCAACTTGTATGACTAGTCGCTCCTGATCGCATGTGATGCGATCTTCACGCTTCTATGATGCACTAACTCCTAAACCCTAGCATTCAAGTGCTATCAAAGGATTGGTGAAGGTCTTTGATGTGATTTAAAACCCTTTGTGAATAATTTTATGTATATGAGATGCACAAGACTCGTTGTTTTGCATGAGAAGCAAGTTTCAAATTGTTTTTTTAATAAGATAAAAAACCCTATTAATGAACTATTTGAACTTGTTTCTGGTTATTAAAAAATATCTAGAAAGTCTAATGGTCCTAAAATAGTAGCCAAATGTTCGCTCCAGAAGTGCATGAATCAAAATTCGAAGAATTCCCGCTACAAATGTTTTTCATGAATTCATGGATATGTAAGAAATTAATTTTTACTTATCATTTTCCTATCATGAAACATGAAATAAATACTGGAATTAAATAGAGAATCAAACCAATAAACCACTAGAATTTTTCTCACACGTTTCCGACTATGTTTGCCCTAGATATTCCATATTTTGTTGAGATGGGTTGGATGATGATTGGATCACCAAGTATTATTACTTAAAGTATTTGTCATTTAGTAAATATCAAGTACGTTATGAATTTTCCTTGATTAAATTGATTTTTAATATTTATGAAAATAATTGATTAAACATAAATGGACATCAAATACATGTTTTATGACGAAAATTGTTGTTTATCCTGTATAGTTATAGGAGAACTTTTACAGGCAAAACATGGTTAATTGATATGCTTAGAAATTTAGGATCTCAAAAATGTTTTAATATGCCTAAGATTTATGATTTATTACTATATAGTATAATGTCGATCATCAAAGTTGATCTATAAAATAATAAGTATATTAGCATTATTTTGTGTAGTTCTCAATCGGAGTGGTGAAGGTGTCTAGCATGGGTATGCTGGCTTGGTTTCTTAATTAGTGCCTTGCGTGGCAAGGAAATGCTCCCTCATAGCATAACTCGAGTGTACTTACCATAACTATTTTTGTGAAAAGAATAATATAAGTAAGTCAAGTTGTATTCTTATTATTAAAATACAAAATAATATGTAGTTGTGAGGGTGTATACTAAATAGTAATATCAAGCGAACCCTAATTGCTTATTGGTTTAATTGGATTGATAATCAATTTAATATGATTATACAAATTAGATCTGATTAAAATAAACACTCTATTATGAATAAAATTGTAATTCCCTTGGGAAGAATTGATCATGTGAATTTGTTTCATAGTAATTAATTAAAATTTAAATATGATATGGAAGATCATGTAAATGACATCCATGATCTCCCGTCAAGGTGAATGTTTCTGTCGCAAGGGATTGTATGCAGGAGATGTCTGTCCAAAGAGACAACTCCTACGTACAAGAGTACGTGGATCAGGTACTTTGCTTCTTGAAAGAGTAAGGATGTATGCGTAGTGATCCCAATATAAGTTCCTCATATTTTTGAGGCGATATTGGATTTCACATAACGAGTTCTATTCATATTTAGGGTTGATTTGATTATCGGGTCAACATCACCTTAGGGGCGGTGGGATCGAGTGTTAAAGACCGAATTGGAAAATGTAAGTTGGACTTACAAGGCATAATGAGTTCCCGCTTCTTTTTATTTGAGTTCTAATTTTTTTCATATTACTGGGATGAAACAAAGGTAAAAAGGAGATCCCAGATCTTGCTACAGATATAGCGGTACGTATATCTCTTGCTTTAAAAGATTAACAAGGAATGGAATTTTAAAGTTGAAAAGGCATGACAAATTTGATTAAAATCCTTAATAAAATTTTAATTTGAATATATAATTATTTGTATGTTCAATATAATGCAATCTTAATTCAGACGATGAAATCAATGAACCCACTTAGCAGGCTTCTGGAGGTCAGCCAGATGACCAGGCTAAATTATTCGAATTAGATCCAAATGTTGGATCTTTCTCTTTCAATAAATCACATTTCTCATGTGCTCTCAAAGAACAAGAATAAAACCCTCAAACATCAGAAGAAATAAAGTTTAATGACAAATACCATGAAGATCATACATTGGCTAGGTATTATATTATGAGATCATTATCCAATGCGAATCAGAAGTAACATGTGAATATGGATTCTTGTCATGATATAATGGTGAATCTTAAAGAGGTGTTCGATGATGTCAACTACACTCAAAATTAAAATGTTATGAAAGAGCTTATTCACTACAAACTGTAGGAACATACTTCCATTCAAGATCATGTAATCAAAATGATTGGTTATCTGTCTGAACTAGAAACTCTTAGGGCTGAGATGGATGTAACTTCATTCTACTGTCTCTATCCAAGTTTTCCAATTACTTAGTGGCATCGTACAAATGAACAAGTTGAACTTGATTAATGATGAGTTAATAACTTCATCAAAGTCTATAGAGAATGTAACGAAGAAACAAAATCCCATTAGTAGTGCAATGTTTACATTGATCAAGAGGAAGCACGATCGGTTGCATGGGTTTCAAAAGGGTCCGACCTGGAAGAAAAAGAAGAATATCAAGCTGTTGGCTCATCTTCTAATGCTTCCACGCTGCTAGCATCCTAGAAGACCGATGTCTATCATCACTGGAAGAAGCTGAGGCACTAGAAGTGTAACTTCCTAAAGTACCTTAAAACCGTTGAGAAAGGAAAAGCCCCAACAAGTATAAAATCTAGTTTATTGAAATCAATTTTCTCGAAGGACGAGAAGGTAGTTGGATCATCGATTATGGTGCTTCTGTTCATATATTGTAATTTGTTGCATCTACTTAAGGAAACTAAGAATCTTGATGAAGGGGAGATAGTCATCAAGATGAGATCTGATGCAACTGTTATAACGGTCACCGTCGGGACCTGCATATATCGTTATCTAGTGGGAGAGTCCTTGTACTTAAAGAGTGTCTTCATGTTCAAAATGTTAGAAGGAACCTTATATATGTATATAAGCTAGTTAGAATCAGATATTCATTCTTACTCTGCAATAAACTTATCATAAGTTGTTATGATAAATATATTGTGGTTGGTGTTCTCACTTTTGGTGTACTCTATGAATTGTGCATTGATGAATCTATCCTGAATGTTACTACCACTAATAAAATCCCTAAAATAACCAGAGAGTGGAAATCATTCAAACATGATTTGGCATCAAAGGCTTGGTCATTTATTTGTTGATAGGATCAGTAGATTAATAAAGGATGGAACCTTACATTTTCCGTATGTTCAAAAATCACCTACCTGTGAATAGTGTATTGGAGGTAAAATGACTTTGATGCCTTTCCGTAACAAGGTTACACGATGCGAGGGGATTTTTGACCTAATACATACCAATGTGTGCGGTTCCTTTAGGACTACTTCTCAAAATGTATATCGATATTATTGAAATTTATCTTCCATCGTTTATGATATAGGTTTATCTTCCTATTACATCATAAATCTAAAACCTTTGAAAAGTTATAAAAGTTCATTGCTTTGGTTGAGAACCAAACAAACAAAAAGATTAAACAAATTCGATTTGGTAGAGGCGGCGAGTACATCTTAGATAATTTAAGGAATACCTCAGAGAGAAAGAAATTGTATCTAATCTCACTCCTAGATCTTCCCAACTTAATGGTGTTGCTGAAAGATGTAAATTGAACATTATGGACATGGTCCATTAAATGATTAGTAAAGCATATTTACCTCTTAGTTTCTAGAGATATGCAGTAGAGCCTGCAATATATATACTAAACAAGATTCCTAAAAATTCTATACCTAAAACCCCTCATGATATTTGGTATGGTACCAAACTCAGTGTTGGATACTTGAGGATATAGGGTTGCTTGGTCCTTGCGAATAACATGGACGCAAGTAATCTAGAATCTTGCACTCAAGAGTGTCACTTCATTGGATATGTAAAAGATTGCATTGGATACCGACTTTATGACATTGAGATGCAAAAGGTTTTTATCTCTAGAGATGTAAAGTTTCTGGAGGACGACTTATTTAAGAGTGAAGACAATAATGAAGAAAAGGAACTCATTGAATCCCTTGAGAATATTGAGCTTCCTGAACAAAAAATGAAAGATGTAAATTAAGATGAAACGCTCGTACCTCTTCGAAAGAGTGTGAGGGTGGTTGTACCACTTGAAAGGTACAAATTCCAAGTGTTAGGTGAAACTAACAATGATCCAACTTCATTTGATGAAGCACTCGCAGATAATGACATGGATATATGGATACTAGCGATGAAGTCTAAAATAAACTACATGTACAAGAATGGTATATGGTCCCTAGAGGATCCACCGAGAGGGGTAAAACTCATTGGGTATAAATGGATCTTCAAGAGAAAGAGGGGACCTGATGGGAAGGTAGATACCTTCAAAGCATAGCTCATATCCAAGGTCTACACATAGAGATAATGCATTAACTACGATGATACAATCTCTCCTATGACTATGCTTCAATCCATTAAGACACTACTAGATATAACTGCATATCTTGACTGCGACATCTAGTAGATAGACGTCATGACGTCTTTTTTAAATGGATACCTCGAGGAGGATATCTGTATGGAGATGCCCTTGGGCTTCATAATCGGGAAAGACAAAGTATGCAAGTTGAAGAAATCCATCTAGGGGCTCAAGCAAGCTTTTCAAAGTTGTAACATCATATTTTACAAAACCACAAAGAGTTATGATTTTGTTCATAATCATGATGAACTGTATGTGTAAAAGAAGTTTAGAGGGTTGCCATTATGTTCATCGTGCTTTACGTAGATGACATCCTTATCATTGGGAATGAAACTGGGATGATGACAAGTGTTAAGATTTGGTTGTCTCATACCTTCAAGATGAAAGATCTTGGAAAAGGCTCTTATATCTTGGACTAAAGTTGTTCATAAACATAGAAAAGAGGATCTTAGAATGTTTCCATATAAAAAATTCCAAGAAAAGCCTTCTTTCCTTAAGACATGGTATCCACCTATCCAAAGTGATGACTCCTCAAAGTGTTGAGAATAAGAAAGCCATGGCTTGATGCCCTTATGCATTGGTTATTGGAAAGCCTAATGTCTGCCATTATGTGCATAAGGTCAGATGTCTATCACATAGTAGGAGTGGTAATCCATTACAAATCTAGCTATGGATAACAACACTCGAATGAAATGAAGAACATCTTTAAGTATCTAAGATGGACGCAAGATTACGTATTGGTCTATGGAGATGGTGATCTCCAAGTCTTTGGATACACAGATTCATACTTCAAATTTGATGTAGATAACCCCTAGTAAACTTCAATGTTTGTATTTCTATTGATTGGTGGTGTTGTGAGTTAGAGAAGAAAGAAGCAGGACACTACGACTAATTCAACAATAGAAGCCGAATACATTGTTGCATCGAATGCCGCAATGGAGACGGTGTGGTTGCACATTCATCCTTGAATATTGGCGTAGTTTCCTCTGATCCTCCCATCCAAATATTCTACAATAACACAAAAGCCATAGAGCATGTGAAGGAACCCAAATGGCATAAAAAGATCAAGCATGTAGAAAGGAAATACCACATCATTCAGAAGATTCAATATCGTGTTGACATCACCATCACCAAGGAGTGCTTTACCGCAAATGTTGTTGATCCCTTTACCAAACCTTTGAGTTAAAAGGTTTTCTACTGACATTTATTGAGCATGGGTTTAAAGATTGTAGATAAATGTTTATGAGGGCTAGTGGGATATTGTTAGCCATGTGAGACCAAGGAGAACCATTTCTATAATAAATGTTATTATAATCATTGGTATATCGATAAAGTATATTGGTTAATTCCATTCCGTCTCTGAGATTAAATGAATGAATGCACTTATAAGGTCCCTAAGAACAATTAGGATTATGTACCATGCCCATCTTAATGATCATACAATTCTTGATTTAATGGTTAAATCATAAATGCTTGTGATTCGATGATATCTAAAGAGTTAGATCGAGGACTCATCAAGAACCGTCAAATGATTTTTAAGAGATGATCTCCATCCTGAGAAGGAGATGGAAATCCTTCTCTAATGGCAGATATTTGTCTGATATCTTAATGCAGGTCCTCTACATAGGAATAACAATTCAAAGGTTGTAGATAAGTTAGGTTAAAGAGTTGACTTAACGAGATTGAGATGACCAAGACCTATGTGAATACTGTCACGATATATGCAAGCTTTCTTTGACCGAAGACATATGTATTTCTATATGTCTATGTATGTTCACTTGGCAGACCTATAGGTTGATGACATATTCAAGTTCTATACACCGGTGAGCTGGTGTGCATAAGTGTACATATGAGTAATATGATCTCTTAAAGGGATCGTACATGTTCACTATTGAATCAGAAGATATGAGGTCACTAAGGAGGTATTGGGACCGATCAAATTCCATGCATGGGCGTCTTGCTTTGGAAGCATGGGGAGAAGTTGTAGGTATGATATGTACTTTTTACAAGCATATAATCAACACCAACTCCCAATGAATGAATGAGAAACATAATGATAAAAACCTGATGAAGGAGGTCTAAAAGTGATCTAAACCTTTGGGTTTATTCTAGATCTTCTAGTATGCAGGATGTAAAGGTTTAAGGAATACTCGAGGATTATGTGACCACAAATGATTCTATAACCATGATGCTTCCATTCTATGGGAGTGATGAAATAGGTTTGGATTTTAGTGACTCCTCTCAGAGAAGTAATATGATCTTAGTCAAAATTATGGTCATTGATCTAAATACGATTTAGATACAACAAGAATATTAGATTTACGACTTTGATTTAATCAAACATATTTGAGAGGTCCCCAAGATATGGATTTGAGATATGTTCTCAGCATCCAAGTCATTATACATGGAATGTACAATCGCCTTGTCATTATCTTGAAAGAGTTCAAGAATAATTCTTTGTTGAAAATATATCTGATCATTGGTAAATTCATAATTGAATGTTATTTAATTATCACGAGTAATAAGAATATGACTCATATTATTTAGACACATGAGAATAACGATCCAAGATAAGTAAATATGATTTAATTATAAAGGATTTAAGTAATGTAGATATCTACATCCATATTAATCATATACAATATAAATATTATTTGTGATATATTAGAGAGAGATAATTGCAAATATTGTTTACAAATTGATTGTTGATATTGGATAATTAATTGAAAATACAATTTACATTTTATTTTGGATATGTGAATATGATGAAGCGCTAAATTCATGTATTAAGATCGATTCGTTGAAGCATGGGCACTTAGCGTCTCATACAAAACTGAGAAGAAATCTCAGTGATTAGGTTTTTAGCTTTAATTAATAACCTGGAAAGTCCAAGGTTGAACAAAAGAACGTGAGAAAATTATTGATTAAATTTAGAGATAAAATACTTTTGATAGCAATTCAAAGATTAATTATATAGACATAATGCACAAATCACAATAAGATAAATTTTTAACACATTTTTATGTTATTAAATTAAATGCAAATAACAATGCACAATCAACATGAAGACGACACAATGTAATTAGACACACGACATATAACGTGGATTAAGCATAAAAATTACCCTAGAATGATTGAATATTTAATAAAGACATTAATTTAGACAACAAAGTAAAGCAAGTCTCAGAAATATGAGTTTCATTTCACTCTTGATGCTAGAAATAAAATTGTACAAATAATTAATGACCTAATGATTGTGATTAAAAATAACTAATAATTCATCATTAAATATTAAGGTAACTCAAAGATTCAATTGTTCAATCAAAGTGCATTTTCAATAATGTTGCATGGTTTAAACAAGAACATTAAACAAAGAATAACTAATGCGTGACTTTTAAACCAAACTTAACCATAAAATTTTCCAACAGATAGGATATCAAAGAAGCTTTGAAATGAGACCAAATTCATAGTTATTGGATTTAAGGATAAAAGGATATTCAAGAATGAATCCAAGGGACTTTTTACAAGAAAACTTCCAAGATTTTATTACAGTTCAGGACAAATAGGGACTATAACGTAAATAGAACAACCCACAGGGACTAGTATGCAAGTTACACACATGTGGAAGGACTTATGTATAATATTAGGTAACTAGAGGACCTGCACTACATTGACCTAGTCACATGCACAAAACATTTGACCTAGGTAAGGTTGGAGTCATAGGGTCAGATGCATGTGGATGCCTCTACTACTTCACGCTAGGCTCAGAATCTGGCTCGCCTCACAAATTTGAGGCAAGAAACGTTGTTGGATAACAACGTGGCTCTCTACAACCTATGGATTAAACCCAATATAGGGCATCAAAGGGTACCTTCTCCTCGGTTGTTCTTTGGATCTGCCATGTGCGGCGGCAATATGGCTGTGCTCCAATGAAGCTGGTCTCGCTCCGCCTTGCTCCTCCTTATTTTTTAAATGTCTATAAACCTTCAGGAAGGCTTAACAATGATAATTGAGGCTTGAAAACGACATGAGACTTCTTGGATTGCTCTGTCAATGAAGCTTCACTAGAGTGAAAATGGGAGCTCTGAGTGATGCTTCATTCTCCGACCATTGAGCTCAAATTTCCTGCAATGCTAGAGCAAAGGCTATCTTAAACCGAACCCAAACTATTGTATGATTTTGTGAGATGATATGGAGGTTCACATGTAGCGGAGGAGATTAAGCCTAATTGGGTTATGAGCTAAGGATTATCTTAGAAAGGATTTAGGTGGACACACAAATGAAGAAACGAGGAGATCTACTGGAAATACACACATGGATGAGTGGTCAGTGATAAGAGAAGATGATTGTTCAGATTAGAAAATGATTATGTATCATATAATGAATAAATCTGAGAAACTACATAGAAAAGAGGATTAAATACTAACCTAGAATTGGAGGTTGAATATGACTCGCTTGGAGTTGAATCTTGAGACGAAACACGAAGCTTGAAGCTTCAAGATATTCACTTGAAGTTCTTGGCTAAGAATCTAAGCTCAAACAACCTCTAATTTGGCTATGACTTGGTGATAAAACTAAGGATCTCACTGGAGGTTCACGAGCATCGTTGCACTCGATCTTGCCCTTGTAATGTCACTAGAGGTCAGAGAGGCTAGGGTGTAGGTATAGAAATAGCAGTTAGCTGGAGACGATGGCCAGATATGGCTATTTGTGGATGAAGTTTATTGGACGTTGACAATTGCAAGAGGTAGTTTCAACCTCCGCAATTGATTTGGTGGTTAGAATTCGGATGAGAGCAGAGGTTAGCGGGAGTTATCATTGAATGCTGAATGGATTAGTGGAGGTTTCGAGAGGAGAGGACATGTAAGGAGGTTGGCGTAATTTGGAGAAGTTGCAATGGAATGAACAGTCAAACCTTCTGGCAGAGGTGGCTAGAGGTTGAAGAAATAGGATATCCATTGGATCTGGGGATCCAACATCTGTGAGAGAAGTGTCGGTGAACAAATGAGATCAGATCAACTGATCTGATCCAATGAAGGCGAAGGTGGCACGTATGGAACTTCATGATTTGATTGGTCAGAATGCAATAATACGGGTGGCAACACAGGAGCGGGCCATGTGGCACGATCTGAAGGTGCCATGGGCCTAATCAGAGTTAGAAAAATACATAAATTAGAGTTAATTAGGAAAGAAATAGTTAGGGAGAGAATTAACAAAAGTGGTGAACATGAAAGTTGTAGCTCTCAATGAGATCTATAAATTTCATTAGAAGTCAAAGAGATCAAAGGTCATTTGTATGTAGGTAAAAATTGAATACTACAAAAACCATATAAAACAATTTTCTTTAGTTTTTATTTTATTTATTTTGGTATTTTTTGGGTTTGAATTAGTTTATTTATGCATTATTCGATTCTAATTTATTTGTTTTTAATAAGAAATAGAAACATAAAATAATACAACATATTAATATATAATAATTAGTGACAATTATATACAACACATAAATGATCACTTAGTGTTAATTAGTCAATGAATCTTGTGATTAACTTGAGTAAAGGAGATAAATATAATCAATTAAGTTGATAAATTTAGGATTTATCACCCCCCATGCTTAAGCTAAGCTCATCCTCGAGCTAATAAAGAATTTATTAGAAAGTTAGTTTAATTAGTGAGATCCCTGGCATGTGCAAGTGAGTGTACAAGCCTTGAGTTGATCTAGAATACTTGGTTTTAAGAATCCTAAAAATTCTATGTTGATCAAGATATTAATCAAAAGGAATTCAAGTCCTCTAGTTATCAGACTCTCAATACATACATACATACATACATACATACATACATACATCTATATATACATATATAGAAGAAGTATGGATTAGTGTAGACTACATCATGAGAATAGAGTTATTATATCACCATGAATTCCAATCTTAGAAGTTTTCACAAGGATCCAACCTCAACCCAAGGGAATAAATCTAGTCTTTCTCCAATCCACCGTATCTTTAGTTTGTCAGACTTCAAAGGGATAAATGGACGACCATATTATGGAGGATGTAGTATTGTGTACTTATTTTTCTCTTCCTCTCAATGGAACATGATTATATAAGTGCCAAACAACACAATTTTCATTTTGTTTTTTGCCAATCAGTGTGTCCATCATGAGAAGTTGGAGTCTCCTGCACTTGTTTTCTTGGGAGTACACCGGGGTGTGACTTTTTTGAGTATCTAATATACCTTCTACACCCATACTTGTAGCATTTACAATTGAGATCCCTTTTTGGGTGCTAGCCCGACTCCTGGTCCAAATAGCGGTGGTCCGAACGGATACTTCGGAGTGCTTGCCTTTGGTGGAAGCTCTTTGATGTTTGACTTTGTATGGTGAAAAATTTTCTTTCATCATTTCTTTATTCTATTTATTTTTGGCTAGCTCCTCTACTATTACCAAAAGATTAGCGCACACTTACTAGCTTATTAATTTATGTCACACCCTGGCACTCTAGGTCTAAGTCAAGAGGTAGCATGAGAACATGTCCCATATTTACTAATATGATGATACTCAGGTTTTATGAAGCCATCATTAATTTCATACGATCCTCGAGCATCATATAGATCAAGTCCAAACTCAAACTTTCAATCCTAGTGTCCTCAATGATATCTTGACTCATCTCAATCAAGAATGTAGTTGCGCATGTGAGTGATAGTCAAAATCTTTGTAAGGAAGATTAAGCATGACATATAACATGCATATCTTCAAACTTGGAGAGTATGGATTTTTATATCAAAGACCTAATGATTAAGATAATGTAACTCTAAGTTTAGGGACTCCTTAAACCAAGTGTTAAAGATCATCTCAAGCTTTGAGCGCATAGTGAAAATATTAGGAAGAGAATCACTAATTAATAAGTCAGTGTGTTAGTTATTTAAGAATGAAGAAATTATTAGATTTTATTAGTCAAAGATAATAGACTACGTATTTTTGATAGCACATCACAAACAACATTATAAAATACTTAACACAACACTACAAACTTCATTTCATTAAAAATCAAGATCGGATCTTCAATGTTTAAAATCACATGCCGCCTTGTGTATCAACTACTTTCTCCTAATGGAGAGAACTTCGGAATCTGAGTATGAAAGATAGTCATCAACTTGAAATTTTGATCTTTTAGAATGATGTCATTCTTCCTCAAAAGTGATATCCATACCTACATAGGAAAGCCTCAAAATTTTTCATGATTATGGGAAGATGAATAAAACCTCTAAATCCTGCATTAGACTATTGGGTTTTCCTTAGAAGTAAGAAACTATGCATAGAAAGTTGACCGCACTTACAAGATAGGTAAGAATCCAAGGACTGGACATACTTAACAAATGGTAAAGGTACTTCCATATATAATTCTTTTATCAATAGATCGTCCTCCTCAGTTGACATCACTCATTTCAAAGACATCTTTATCAACTTTATCTTACAAAATATAGAATTGAAATCCAAACATTCCTCCATATGTAACTCTGAACGACTCTAAGGCAGAAAAACCTTATAATGGAAAAGAAGAAACAATTTGGTGAACCATCATGACCTCTTAGAACCTTAAAACTCAAAAAGGATACTGAAAAGACATAACACGATTTAATTTCTTATTTTTTTATTGAAATTCAATAATTTAGT
The DNA here is from genome assembly GCA_037367405.1 of Ottelia alismoides. Classification (NCBI taxonomy): domain Eukaryota; kingdom Viridiplantae; phylum Streptophyta; class Magnoliopsida; order Alismatales; family Hydrocharitaceae; genus Ottelia; species Ottelia alismoides. The sequence goes on along the minus strand of JAZKJV010011648.1, from coordinate 316,964 downwards.
TACTCTCAATTACACCCTTAGTTTTGAAAAGAATTTTGAAAACTTTTTGCAAACACTATCACATATATATAGGTTTCAAAATATTATTAATGATTTTCGAAACATTTCAAGGCGTATTTTCACAAACCATGTAAAATACTTAAGAACCATGTCAAGTACGTATATAATTTTCAAAAATTATTCTCAAAATATTTTATACAAAGCTCAATTCAAATTTATAATATGATACCCATAACCCCAATAGTTTTGAAAAAAAATAAAAATACGAGCTATGACAAAAGTATATATGTAATATATACGGTAGTCCTCCCCTATACTTAGTTTTTACTATGCTCTCAAAGCACACAGTGATATGAAGCCATATCTCAACTAAGCATAAAATAATCCCAAGAGCGGAGTTGAGTATAAGGACAAGTGTAAGAATGAGTCACAATGAAATGTACAAGAATGGTTTCCCTTATACTTAGGTTTTGGAAAACCTAAGTAAAAGATATAAGAAGTTCATAGATGGAATCAAAGCATAGAAAGAGATGAGTAAAAATCCCCCCTATACTTAGGTTGAGAGAAGCTTAAGTATAGGTTGAATAATGAATAAGAAGTTAATGAAATTAAAATGAGTATGAATCTTCTAGATTTGTGTTTTCTGGACATGAATCTTCTTATTTAAATCTGTTATGATAATCATGCCTACTATTAAGAATTAAACTAACTCAATAGGATTGAATTTAGTCATTTCTACGGGAGTTAACCTTTCGTTTGATTCTACAAATTGCTTTAGTAACCGCCTGTTAACCAAAAAGGAGCATTTTCTGAAAAGCACTGAAATCTCTAAACTACCATTCTATTGTACTTCCCTTACAATATAAGGACTCTTCCACTTTAACTTTAATTTCCCATTGAATATACTAAACTTTGCATTAAACAACCATACCATTTGTCCATGAACAATGTTCTTGCATCTAATATGCACATCATGCCACTTCTTAATTTTGTCCTTATAGATCATGTTGTTGTCATATGCTCGGTTGTGGATTTCCACTAATTCATTTATGTTGAGGTATCTACAAAACTTTCCTAAATGACAACTCCAATTTATCTTCTTTATTTCCCATTCGGATTTGAGGCGAATGACATGGATTTCCATAAATCATCCTAAAAGGTAAAGTGCCCAGTGGTGTTTAGTGGCCGTTATGTAAGCCCACAAACTTGGTCCAACAAATGAGACCAGTTTTTTCTATCAGGTGAGACTAACTTTTGAAGAATGACCTGTACTTCCCTATTTGAAACCTCTACATGTCGTTTGATTGAGGGTGGTAAGGACTACTAATTCTATACTTAAATCCATAGTCCATTGATAAAGATTTCATCATTCCATTCACAAAATGGTTACCTCCATCAGATATCAAAACTTTATGTATGATCCTTTATAAACTTGCAAACAGTTCTACCATCTGCGGCTTGGGTTGGGATAGCCTCCACCCATATGGACAAGTAATCAACCGCAACCAAGATATATCCAAAACATCTTCTATTAGGGAATTGACCAATGAAATCTATGCCCAAGTGTCAAAAATATCACAAAAAATCACAGTCTACATGGGCATCACATCTCTTGATCCAACAGTCCCTCCCACCCTTTTGGCAAACAAGGCACGACGATACAAAATCTGTAGAATCTCTAAATAAGTTCGGTCAAAAGAAACCACATTGCAACACCTTGTGAGCAATTATTTTTCCGGAATGATGTCCTCTTGCGTCAAGTGAATGAAAATATGTGAGGACACTCTGGTATTCCTCCTGAGGAATATACCTTCTCCATATACAACCCGAGTCTTCAAAGAAAAGGAAAGGATCCACGCAATGATATTTTCTTGAAACCGACTTGAGTTGGCCTATACTGCTCCTAGTCTAATCATGGGAAACTTTCTTGGAGACAAGGAAGTTAACCACATTGGTATACCATGGGAGTGAGTCAATTTCACAAATAGACTCATCTGGAAAGGTCTCTTGAATAGGCTCAGAATCAGGGGAATCCTTTAATTCAATACTTGAAAGATGATTAACCACTACATTCTTAACTCCAGGTTTATACTTATTTTCCAAATCAAATTCCTGGAGTAACAATTTCCACCTAAGAAGACGCACCTTCGTGTAATGGCTGAATGATCTGTATATACTGTCACTTCGGAGATTAAAATCACAGACCTAAACTTCTCTAAAGCCCAAACTACAACAAGCATTTCTTTTTCAGTCACTTTATAATTTCTCTGAGTTGTATCTAATACCTTGCTTGCGTAGTAAATAGCAAACGAAATCCTATCTCGCCACTGCCCCAATACAACTCCTACAGAAAAATCTAAAGCATCAGTCATGATCTCAAAGGTAAGAGACGAGTCAGAAACCTACAGAATCGACGAATTGCATATCTTCTTTTTAAGGAGCTCAAAGGCCTCAAGACACCCTTGATCTACAAAGAACCCAGTGTCTTTCCCTAAGAGCTCTGTCAGGGGTTAGGAAATCTTAGAAAAATCTTGAATAAATCTTCTATAAAATCCAATATGCCCGTGAATGACTTTACTCACTTAATGTTGGTTAGCAGATCAAGTTTCTTGGTGATGTCCACCTTGGTATGGTCAACCTCCATTCCCTTCTTGGAGATGACATGCGCTAACACAATACCGTCCTTAACCATGAAATGACTTTTTTCCCATAGAGTACTAGATTCACCTCACTGCATCTATGAAGCACTCGATTCAAGTGTGTTAAACAAGAATCAAATGAATCACCATGGATCGAGAAATCTTCCATCAAGACCTCTTGGAAATAGCTAACCATTTCGGTAAATATGATAATCATGCGTCTCTGAAATGTACCTGGGGCATTGCACAACCCGAAAGACTTGTCTCTGAATGCGTATGTGCCAAAAGGACATGTAAAAGTAGTCTTTTCGTGGTCCTCAGGGGAGATGGCTACTTGATTGTAGCCAGAGTAGCCCATCAAGAAAACAAAAGAACTCTTTACCCGCTAGTCTCTCCTAAATCTAATCAATAAATGGCAAGGGAAAGTGATCTTTCTTGGTCGCAGCATGTAGGCACCTGTAATCGACATAGATGCGCCGCGATGTAGGCACTCGAGTCGCAATCTTAACTTTCTCCTCATTGGTAACCATTTGAATTCCCAACTTCTTCCGGACAACATGTAAAGATGCCACCCATTTGGAATTAGAGATTGGGTAAATAAATTGTGCTCCACACCATTTTTCTATCTCCTTTTTAACTACTTACCGAAGATTTGGATTAAGTATCCTCCGAAATTCACGGGAAGGTCTAGCATTATCCTCAATAAAAATGTGTTGTAAATAGAGAGTGGGGTTTATACCCACAAGGTCCGACACTATCCATCCTATAGCCTTACAATTTTTCTCTAACACTTCTAACAACCTAGCTTCTTGCTATACAGTCAACCTAGAACTAATGATTATAGGAAACTTGTTCTTTGGTCCTGTAAGGAAGGAGTACTTGAGTGTAGGAGGTAGTGGATTCAATTATGGCAAAGTTAGATTATCAAGAATCAGGATGAATTACCATTGAATATGATTCTGTGTTGTGTAGTCGAGATGAATTACTTGAAGATTGTCTGCCAACTGACCTGAAGAATAGGGAGTCATATCGATAAAAATACACGGTACTTCGGCTAAAGCCACATCCGACTCATCATCTAATTCCCTTGAATCTTCCGAATGAAGAGGAACAGTCAATCCAAAGGAACTTCTACATCATCAAAGGAATAGGGGAATGCATAGCTTAAAAAATTTGGCAATAACTCTTCAATTGCTCCATGTACAAGATCCTCTTTGGATGGAAGGGTTTCATTATGTACTATTGGGTTCTAAGCCCAGATTCCAACTGTGTTAACTACATCGCAATCTACCTCTAAGAGATATCAGTACTAGATTCGAAATCAAGTTTTTGCCATTTCGTTTGCTTCATCTGCAATTCCACCTCTCCACTAGGAGAATGGAACTTCATCATTCATGTCTGATAATCAACAGAGACTACAACGGTCCTAAGAAAGGGTCGCCCAAGGATAATATGTGTTTCTCTCCAATGACGAGGGATATCCATATCAAGAACAGTAAAGTCCACTTTGTAATCACGCCGCTCAATCAAGATAATGACATTCTTAACCATGCCCTTAAACTTTTTCATTGATTTAAACACAAATTGAAGTAATGCTCTAGATTTATGTAAAGATCCCAACTTCAATTTCTCATATAAGACAAAAGGTATTAAATTGATCGAAGAACCATTATCTAGGAGAGTGCGTGCAAGTGTGCATCTCACCTTAAAATATTTTTGAAATACAAGATGATTAGACACATATTCATCAAATGACACTTTGAAAATGATATTATCTCTAAATAATCATGTCATTTTAGGATATGGGAAAGGGAAGGTAAGTGTTATTGCATGATATAGGCACGTGTCTAGAGCACATACAAATGCCAAAACACCTTCTTTGATTTTTATAAGGATTATTCGACAATTAGGATCACCATAGACATGTCACTTCCAAAGTACACTCGATGAATGATCAAGACTATAGAGACATATGAACCCTAAGGTGATGTCTTATTGTCTCATTTATTTATCATACCTCATTATGTTGAGGAAACTTGCACAATGCAACTACATGCATTATGTGTCCAACTGCAAGTACAATATCTGGATCATGAGTCCGATCCATGATATTTTACTGGTTATTATTGAGTATAACATTGAGTGGGTTTAATGAAGGATTATCTGAAATAAGAAATTTGCATAAGTGTATATATATACTATTTTGATTTAGGAGTTTTTATGTCATAGTTGTCTTGCCTTGTCAACACTGAAAGTTCATTCCCTTAATCACATTCAATGTAAGAGATATACTTACCATTATATCTCAAGCAAGATCTGGGATCTCCTTCTTTATCTTTGTCACATCCCAATAATAGAAGAACTTGTGACTTCGATAAAAAGAAGCGGGATCACATTCCACCTTGCAAGTCTAACTTGCATCTCCCAATTCGGTCTTTAACACCCGGGCCCACCACCCCTAAGGTGATGTTGATCCTTCATTAATTGAACCAACCATCAATAGAATTAGAACTCACTATGCGTAATACAATATCGCCCCAATAATATGAGAACTCGATATTGGGGTCACTACGCATACAACCTTACTCTTTCGAGAAGCAAAGAGCCCGATCCAGATGCGTTTGCATACAGGAGCTGTCACTTCAGACAGGCGTCTCCTACATACAATCCCTGACGACGGAACCCTTCGCCTTGATAGGAGACCATGGATGTCACTCATGTGATCCTCCATATCATATTAAATTCTAATTAATAAACATAAATCACATTCACTATGATAAATTATTCCAAGGGAAATAACACATCTATTTATAATAGAGTGTCTTAATTTTAATTGGATTCTAATTAATCTAATCATATTAAATCAATGATCCAATTAATATCCAACAAACATTCTTAGTTGTTACTTGAATTATGGTATTATCTCAAATACGTATTATTTTGAATTTTAATAATTAGAAATACATCATGATTTCTTAAGTATTATACCAGCCCTGCCCGCTGTCATGGCCAGTACTGACGGGAGTGGGACAGACCAACACGGTGCAACCTGCTACCCCAACGCTCCCCGACTAGGCACCATATCCGCCCCGGGAAAGGATAATACAAAATAGATCACTTTGTACTTGAGATGATCATCGGTTTTTCAACCGAAATTATACCATGTAATAATAATAATCAAAACCATTTTGATTAGTATTATAATGAGAATTGGTAAACAAATCCCAAATCCTACTCAAGCAAAATATTTGTTGATATGTAGATCATGTAGATCATGTAACCAATTTTTGATCTAGATCACATCAAATCAATAATTGGTTAGGACAATGTCATTTATGAAAATAATTATCATCAAATATTTCACAAATATTCAAGAACAATTATTCCAGGAAATTAAACAATTTAATTTCACTAATTTCTTAAATGACAATCACTAGGTTCTTGATTAGGGAAGTAATTTCAGCAGTGACCCTCACTTACGAAAATTACCATATCTCAATCAAATTAAATCCAAATTAAGCAAAATACGTTCCTAAAGTTTGATAATTTGATTTATAACAAAACCTAAGTGTTTTTCATGCATTTTAAGGCGTTTCAGTCCGTAATCAACATCCTAATTACATCATGGTCCGCAGTCCCCGAAACAATGGATATATGGTTATTAAAAAGATCATATCTTGAGTTACCAGATTCCAAATCATAGAAACTCAAATTCTATTACTTCATTAATTAATGGGTAATATTATCCTATTTAAAATTTTGTGTTTAAGCATTTTAATCAGGTCCGAAATTTTATCACAAGATAGGGCTGCGAAAATTGAAATGCTAAAATTTTTAGGAACCCACACGAGCCCAAATCTTCGTAGGTTCATGGATCTGATCCAAAACCTTCGGAAACCTGGCTTTGGTTACACTTGAAGGATATGGTGAGATCCTTAAGAGCATCACGGAAGCGTGATGATCGCATCGAATGCGATCGGGAGCGACTAGTTGCACTAGTTGCTCCGGGCAACGGAAATTAAAATTTTATGTGATGAAACCACATGATCCAAGAACACTTCTTGGATCATTTCATCTAAATTACAAAAAATTAATAGGATTACTTCTTGAAGCGTGGTTGCGATTGAGTCTCTAAACGAAGAGACCTCCTGTCTCAAGTCTGATCCGTCGAAGGAGACGCTTGCGAGTACTTTGATGAGACGCGTCCTTCTCGCAATTCATATTGAAGATCCAAGCCACGGATCTCCTGAGCTCGACAAATGAGATACGACGTCTTCTTCATGAGCAAGGCACGTCGAAGTAGACGGAGATCCGTGAGCAAATGATCGGGCAGCATAATGACGATGCTGCGGCGATGGAGAATCTCTCTAGGGCATCAATGATGGACGACCACATGAGAGATAGAGAGAGTAGGCATGTAGAGAGAAGAGAGAGATAGCATTCATTAATAATATCTCATATATTATGAAGAGCAATGGATGACTCTTCTTATATAGGGTTTTGGGAGTCCATGGATCTCAATCCATGGACAACACACAATCAATGGTTGAGATTGATTTGTGTTTCTTTCAATGGCTATGATCTTGTTGTAAAAACACAAAAATAATTAATTTAATTTAATATAATATGTATCGATAAATCAATATATTTAAATTCAAATTAAATCAATTAGTTATCCTTGAAGATAATGAGGAGATAAAACCATATCCCCAAAAAGGGGGGACAACTACAACATCTCATGAGACCTCACTATCTCATGAGATCTCATTATGTCATGAGATACCATTATCTCATGATATCTCTAGGATTTACAACAACAATTGTTGTAATTATTTCACAAAAATAATTCATAATTATCTTGTGAAATATTACAATCATGCCATTGAAAAAATGTGAATCACATTCACATCCCAAAATAAAATGTAAATTATATTTTGATTAATCATACAATATGAATCCAATTCACATCAATAATTAATCAACAAATATAAATCACAAATAGCTCTCTCTTATGTATTATAAATCACATTTATAATATATATATGATTAATATGGATAGTGCTATCCATATTATTCATATCCATGATAATTAAATCATATTTAATCATCTTGGATCTCTATTCTCATGTGCCAAAATAATATGAATCACATTCACATTATTCACATCTTTGATAATTAAATCTCATGTAATTATCTCAGATAACTCTCTTATAATATGAATCAAATTCATATTATCGATGATAATTAAACCACATTTAATTATCAATATTCTCGATGCTCGAATACATATATCCACAATGAAATTATCCTGAACTATTTCAAGGATAATACGCTTTCTCCACGGATACTTGGAGATAAGGACAGGACGGTTGCATTATTCCATGTATAGTGACTTGAATATTGAGATCATATATGAAATCCAGATGGTAGGCCTCCCATAGATGCTTGATTAAATCAAGACCGCAAATGTAATTGTCTAATTGCATATGAATCACATTCAGATCAATGTCCAACATTTGGACCAAGATCAGATTACTTCTCTACTGAGAGGAGTCACTAAAATCCAGACCCATTTCATCACTCCCTAGGAATAGAAGCGTCATAGTTATACAATCATTTATGATCACATCACCCTTAGGTATTTCCAATACCTGTACATCCTGCATACCTGAAGACTCGGAATAAACCCGAAGTATTAGATCAACTCTACACTGTTTACTTAAGGGTTCTATCAGTAAGTTTCTCATTCGATCATTGGGGGTTGGTATCGATCATATACTTTCCAAAAGCATATATCATACCTAGGTCTTGATCATATACTTTCCAAAAGTATATATCAAACCTACAAATTCAGTCAAGCTTCCAAAGAGAGACGACCGTACACGGAACTTAATTATTCCCAATATCTCATGAGTGAGCTCATGTCTTCCATTTCTGTAATGAACCTGTATGATCCCTTTGAGAGATCGTATTACTCATATGCCCTTACATGCACACCAGCGTGCCGGTGTATAGACCTTGGTTAGGTCATCAACCTATTGGTCTACTAAATATACGTACTCAGACATATAGTAACACATCTGTATCTGGTTAGAGGATGCGTGCCTATATCATGACAGCATACGATATAGGTCTTTGGTTATCTCGATGTTGGACATGCGAGCCCACAGCGTGCCATTACGCAATAAATGTTATTACGAATATCATTCCCTCATCTGAAATGAAGAATAAATAATTTGCATAATAGGTCCCTTAGTACAATTAGGGTTATGTACCATGACCATCTTAATAATCATACAACCGTTGATTCAACTATTGAATCATAGAGGCTGGTTCTTGGATGAATATCTAAAGGGTTAGATTGAGGACTCATCAAGCACCGTCAAATGATTGTTAAGAGATGATCTCCAGCTTGAGTAGGAGATGGCAATCCCTTCTCAATTAGGTTGATATCTGACCGACCTCTTGATGCAGGTCCTCTGCATAGGAATAGAGATTCTAAGGTATTAGACAAGTTAGGTCAAAGAGTTGACTTAACGAGATCGAGATAACCAAAGTCCTATATCATATGCTGTCAGGATACAGGAACGACCAGAGCAGATGTGTTACTATATGTGTGAGTATGTACATTTGGCAGACCAACAGGTTCATGACATAACCAAGGTCTATACACCTGCACGCTGGTGTGCATATAAGGGCAAATGAGTAATACAATCTCTCAAAGGGATCACACATGTTCATTTACTGAAGCGGAAGTCATGAGCTCACTCATGAGATATTGGGAAGAATCAAATTCCATGCACGGTTGTCTCGCTTTGGAAGCTTGACTGAATTTGTATGTTTGATATATACTTTTCGAAAGTATATGATCAAGACGTAGGTATGATATATGCTTTTGGAAAGTATATGATCGATACCGACTCCCAATGATCGAATGAGAAACTTTTGATATAACCATGAAGTAGACAATATAAAGTTGATCTAATACTTCGGGTTTATTCTGAGTTTTCTAGTATGCATGATGTACAAGTATTGGGAATACCTGAGGGTGATGTGATCATAAATGATTGTATAACCATGATGCTTCCATTCCTAGGGAGTGATGAAACGGGTCTAGATTTTAGTGACTCCTCTCAGTAGAGAAGTAATCTGATCTTAGTCCAAATGTTGGACATTGATCTGAATGTGATTCAGATGTAATGAGAAGATTAGATTTACGGTCTTGATTTAATCAACATCAATGGGAGGCCCGCGATATGGATTTGAGATATGATCTCAATATCCAAGTCACTATACGTGGAACAATACAATCGTCCTGTCCTTATTTCAATGGAAGTAGACAAGTCACTATCCGTGCTGATGAAATAGATAATTAAATGTGATTTAATTCTCATGAATAACATGAATTTGATTCATATTATAAGGAGAGTTATCTTAGATAATTAAATGTGATTTAATTATCAAAGATGTGAATAATGTAAATGTGATTCATATTATTTGGGCACATGAGAATGGAGATCCAAGATGATTAAATGTGATTTAATTATCATGGATATAAATAATGTGGATAGAACTATCCATATTAATCATATATATTATAAATGTGATTTATAATATATAAGAGGGAGCTATTTCTAATTTACATTTGTTAATTAAATGTTGATGTGATTTGGATTCACATTGGACAATTAGTTGAAAAATGTAATTCACATTTTATTTTGGGTTGTGAATATAATCCACAATTTTCCAATGGCAAGATTGTAATATTCACAAAATAATTATGAATTATTTTTGTAGAATAATTTACAACAAATGTTGTTGTAAATCTTGAAGATTTCCATAGAATAATGTAATCTCGTGAGATCTCATGAGATTAAATGAGATTGCCACCAAATCTCATGGAAGGAGGCAATCTTCATTCCATAAATCTCCATGTTTGATTGATTTACTTCGAGAATAAATCATAATGATTTATAAATATATATTTAATCTAAAATAAATTAATTATTGTTGGTTTTTTACCAACAAAATCTTGGCAATTATAAGAAACAGAAATCAATGTAAGCAAATCGATTTGTATTGTCTCATGGATTGAGATCCATGGATCCCAAAATATTATAAAAGGAGAGGCGCCCCTTGCTCTTCTTGGTTTCAACAACAACAAGTGAGACAACAACTCTCTCTCTCTCTTTCTCTCTACATGCCTACTCTCCCTATCTCTCTCATCTGGCCGTCCACCATGGATGCCCTGGAGAGATTCTCCTTCGCCACAACGTCGCCATTATGATGTCCGATGGTTTGCCTGTGGATCTCCGTCAACTTCGGCATGCCTTTCTCATAAAGAATACATCGTATCTCATTTGTCGAGATAAGGAGATCCGTGGCTTGGATCATCAACATGGATTTGCGAGGAGCACGTGTTTCATCAACATGCTCGCAAGCGTCTCCTCCGTCGGATCGAACTTGAGACAGGAGGTCTCTTCGTTTAGAGACTCGATCACAACCATGCTTCAAGAGGTAGTCCTATTACTTTTTTGTGGTTTAGATGAAATGATCGAGAAGTGTTCTTGGATCATGTGGTTTCGTCACATGAAAATTTTTAATTTCCGCTGCATCGAGCAACTAGTACGACTAGTCACTCCCGATCGCATACGATGCGATCCTCATGCTTCCGTGATGCTCTTACAGATCTCTTCATATCCTTCAAGTGGTATCAGAGCCAGGTTGGTGGTTTTAAATATGATCTATGAACCGAGGATGACTTGGGTTCATTAGGGTTTGCGAAAGTTTTCTTGCATTTCATTTTCGCATATCTGTTTTGAGATTATTTTAGGCACTGATTGAATTGTTTAAATACAAAAATAATAACTGTATTTTTTCCCCATTAAATAAGTAAACCTTAGGATCTGAGTTTACGTGATTTCGATTCCGTTTGTTCAAGTTATGCTCATTTTAGTGAACATGTATCCATTGTTTCGGGGACTGCGGATTATGATGTAATTAAGATGTTAATTGCGGATTTGAAATGCCTTGAAATGCGTGAAAATTACTTAGATTCTGTTGTAAATCAAATTAGAAAACTTTAGAAACTTATTTTTCTTAATTTATATTTAAATTGACGGAGATATGGTATTTTTAGTAAGTGAAGGTCACTGCTGGAAATACTTTCCTAATCAAGAACCTAGTGATTGTCATTTAATCAATTAGTGAAATTAAATTATTTAATTTCCTAGAATTATTGTACATAAATATTTTTGAAATATTTTATGATAATTATTTCCTTAAATGACATAACCTTAACCAATAATTGATAAGATGTGATCTATATCACAAAATTAGTTACATGATCTACATTCTAACAAACATGTTGCTTGAATATGATTTGGGATTTGCTTAGAAAATCTCATTATAATATTAATCAAAATTGTTTTGATTATTATTATATGGTATAATTTAGGTTGAAGAACCGATGATCATCTCAAGTACAAAGTGATCTATTTTTCATTATCCTCTCTCGAGGTGGATATGGTGTCTAGTCGGGGAGCGTTGGGGTAGCAGGTTGCACCGTGTGCGGTCTGTCCCACTCCCATCAGTACTGGCCATGACAACGGGTAGGGTTAGTATAATGCTAAAGAAATCATGATGCATTTCTAATTATTACAATTCAAAATAATACATATTTGAGATAATACCATAATTCAAGTAACAACAAAGATTGTTTGTTGGATATTAATTGGATCACTAATTTAATATGATTAGATTAATTGGAATCCAATAAAAATTAAGACACTCTATTATAAATAGATGTGTCATTTCCCTTGGAAGAATTAATTGTAATGAATATGATTCATAATGATTAATTAGAATTCGAACGTGATATGGAAGATCACATAAGTGACATCCATGGTCTCCCGTCAAGGCGAAGGTATCCGTCGCTAGGGATTGTATGTAGGAGACGCCTCTCCAAAGTGACAACTCCTGTATGCAAGCGCATTTGGATCGAGCTATTTGCTTCTCGAAAGAGTAAGGCCGTATGCGTAGTGACCCCAATATCGGATCCTCATATTATTGGGGAGATATTGGATTGCGCATAGCGAGTACTATTCCCGTTGACGGTTGGTTCAACTAATGACGGGTCAACATCACCTTAGGGGTGGTGGGCTGGGGTTTTAAAGACCGAATTGAGTGATGCAAGTTGGACTTGCAAGGTGGAATGTGTTCCCGCTTCTTTTTATCCGAGTTGCAGATTCTCATATTATTGGAATGTAACAAAGATAAGGAAGGAGATCCCATATCTTGTTGAGATATGATGGTAAGTATATCTCTTACATTGAAAGTGATTAAGGGAATGAACTTTCAGTGTTGACAAGGTAAGAAAACTTTGATATGAAAACTCCTAAATCAAAGTAAAATATATATTTATATATTCTGAAAATTTCTTATTTCAGATAACCCTTCATTAAATCCACTCAATAATATACTCAATAATAACCAGTAAAATATCATGGATTGGACCCATGATCCAGATATTGTACTTGCAGTTGGACACATAATGTATGTGGTTGCAATGTGCAAGTTTCCTCATAACAATGAGGAATGACAATTAAATAGATAATAGGACTACAACCCTAGGGTTTGTATGTCTCTATAGTCTTGATCTCTCATCAGATGTACTTTGGAAGTGACATGTCGATGATGATCGCAATTGCAAAATAATCCTTATAAAATGAATGAAGATATTCTGGCTTACATATGTGCTCTTGACATTTATCATGAATGAGATGGTTCACTGCATCATGCAAAATGGCGGCTCTATAAGAGATGATATATTCAAAATGTTTGAATACCTACCTGAACTAATGTTTTTAAGAGTCTAGATGGATGTAGACATGATGAGTGTCATCATTCTACTGTCTATACTCTAGACATTCATGAAGCTTCATAGTATTCATATTGTATGAATTTAATGAAGCATGTATAAATGTTGAAATACTCTTACATTGATTCATTTGAATTTAACATAAGAGATCCTTAGTCTTAAGAAATGGTTGTTTACAGATAAAGGGAGCACAATGGAAGCATGGGTCAGACCCAAGATAAGAAGAATCAAAGAGTTGACCGTACTTCTCAGACTTCCATATGACATACAAAGAGTTGGATGAATGACTGTACTGCAATAAGCTGATGTGTTGATAGTATGACTATCAGGTCTATCTAGAATCCTTAGAGAAGGACTCAGATAATGCATCATAATAATCTATATTTACATTTGATCATTAAAATTGACTTTTTTATTTGATAAGATAAAGTCTAATAATTGTATCACAATCTTCTAATGACACTTGCAATTGGTTGCATATATATTAGAATATTAGAAATTTGATCTTAAGGTTTAGTGGTCATCAATGTTGGAATTGATGCAATTATTGCAACAATTTCCATTGGATCAATAGACTTCACAATTTTAGTGGGAGAGCCCTTGGTCTTAGAGAATGTCTCTATGACCTAGACATTAGAATACACTCATTGTTTGTTTCTAAATGTTGGAAATAAACATGAATTCTGGAATGGACCTATCATAAAGAGTTATGATGGATATATTTCAGAAAGTAATCTAACATCCAGAGGACTCTACTGAATTAGAAAATAAATTAATGGTTCATTAACATTTCTAATAATGAAATTAAATCTTTAAAGATCAATAAGAGGATAAAGATCATTTGACAATGATCTGGCATCAAGATTTGGACATTTGCCTGTTGATTTGATTAATAGACAAGTAAGAATGAAACTTTAGAATGTCTAAAATTTCAAAACTTACATACTTTATTCAAAAGTAAAATATGTCCAATACACCCTTCCTTGGGAAAGATATAAGATGTTAATGTATTCAGGATCTCATACATATTGACGTATGTGGATCATAGTAAACATTATGGATATGTGATATCTATCGATGACTATGTATGATATGAGATTTCTTCTCTTCACCTAAGAAACCTTTGAAATGTTCAAAGATTTCATAATTTTGGTTTAGAATCAAAGTTTGAAGGAAGATAAAATGAATTTTATCTAATCTAGGTAGCCTGTACCTGTTAGATGAATTCAAAGAATACCTTATGGAGATATAAATATCATTTCTATCTCAATCCTCCTAACACACCTTAACTCAATAGAATTATAGGGAGATATGATTGGGCTATGTGTGACGTGATCTTATCAATAATGAGTTTTAGCATAATTATCCCTTAGTTTCTAGGTATATATGTGTAACAGAGACTACAATATATATCCTTAATAAGATTCCATGCATGTAAGCTGGAATCTAGCACTTGAGAGTGCTGCTTCATTAGAAAAATAAAGGATGGTATTGAATACCTACTTTATGACCTTGAGTTTCTTAAAATATCTCATCTCCGAGAATGTGATTCTTAGAGGTTTAGACTCTTGAGAATCAAGATGAAAATGAAGTAAAGGAACTTATTTAATCTTGAGATGATAATGAGGTTCCTGAAATTAGAAACTAAAAGGACAATTAAAGATGAAACACTAATACCTGTTCAAATAAGTTTGAGGCTATATTCCATATGTCAGTTATCTGACAATGATCTGACTTCATATGATGAAGTCTTTGAAGATCATGACATGGAAAGATGGATGTTAGCAATAAAGTCTAAAGTAGACTTCATATACAAGTGTTGTATATGGACCCTCGAGGATCCACCTATATGGGTAAGACCCATAAAGGTGTAAATGGATCTTCAAGAGAAAGAAATCAAGATTGCAATCCTCTCTTAGGATATTCACATGAAGTAACACCAGGGCTTCATGGTTGAGGAAAGCAAGATGTGCAATCTAAAGAAATCCATCTATGGACTCAAATAAGGTTCTTGTAGCTGGAACATAAGATTTGATGAAATTATAAATGTTATGATTTCAGATAGAATCTTGATGAACCATATGAAGCTTAGTGAGAGTGCCACTTGTGTTCGTTATGTTAAATGTAGATGATATCCTAATCATTTAAAATGACATAAGTATGATAATAAATATTTTATAATCTGATTGTTCTGTAACTTGAGATATGATCTCAAATATGCCACTTGGATCTTAATTCTGAAGGTGTTCAGAAGAGAATAAAGAAGAGGGTATTAGGACCATCACATTTGTAGTACACCTTGGACATGTTCCAATTTCTGGAAAATTCCAAGAAAGGCTTCCTTCCCTTAAGATATGGTAATGACCTATCTAAAGGGATAGCACCTCAAAGAGTTGAGGAAGTGAATGCTAGAACTGCTTGCACTTGTGCATCAATTACGAGAAGCTGAGTGTATGCTAGATATGTACGAAAGCCAGATGTCAGCCATGTAGTGGGAGTAGAAACTTTTACTAGTCCAACTATGGAGATAAAACACTTGATTGTAGTAATAACAATATCTTCAAAGACGACAAGACTTTAGAGATAGTGATCTCTAAGTCTTATCTTTAAGAAATTAAGACTATATAGATAGTGTTCTAAAAGGTCTTAACTTTGGATACCTTTGGAGATAGAGATCTCCAAGAATAAGGGTATTTTGATAAGGATTATGGAATAAATGGTTATAACAATTATTGAGCAATAGTGTCAATAACACTGTAATTTCTTTAACAAGATTGAGTGTTGGTTGCAAAAATGCAACATTCGTATTGGATGTGAGCACTGTTGCTAGAAGATATGCAAGTGCCGTAAAAGGACTTGGCATAGTCTCTTGGGAACAAAGTGACTGATCAGCTTACCTAGCTATTTTCTAAATAGCCTATGTTTGTCACATGAGTGCGGGTATACATGATTAGCCCATTAATGGCTCTTTGGTCTAGTGGGAGATTGTTGGACATGCGAGCCCACGGCGAGCCATTATGCAATAAATGTTACTACGAATATCATTCCCTGATCTAAAATGAAAAATAAATAATTTGCATAATAGTTCCTTTAGTATAATTAGGTTTATGTACCATGGCCATCTTAACAGTCATACAGATGTTAATTCAATTATTGAATCATAGAGGATGGTGCTTGGATGAATATCCAAAGGGTTAGATTGAGGACTCATCAAGCACCATCAAATGATTGTTAAGAGATGATCTCCAAACTGAGTAGGAGATGGCAATCCTTTCTCAATTAGGTTGATATCTGACCGACCTCTTGATGCAAGTCCTCTACATAGGAATAGAGATTTTGAGGTGTTAGATAACTTAGGTCAAAGAGTTGACGTAACGAGATCGAAATAACCAAAGTCCTATATCGTATGCTGTCACGATACATGGATGCATCCTCTGATCAGAGATAGATGTGTTACTATATGTCTGACTATGTACATTTGGCAGACCAATAGGTTGAGGACCTAACCAAGGTCTATACACCGGCGCGCTAGTGTGCATATAAGGTCATATGAGTAATACGATCACTCAAAGGGATCATACCGGTTCATTTACTGAACTGGAAGACATGAGCTCACTCATGAGAGAGTGGAAAGAATCAAATTCCGTGCACGGTCATCTCGCTTTGGAAGCTTGACTGAATTTCTATGTTAGATATATACATTTGGAAAGTATATAATCGAGACGTAGGTATGATATATACTTTTGGAAAGTATATTATCGATACTGACTCCCAATGATCGAATGACAAACTTACTGATAAAACCATGAAGTAGACAGTATAAAGTTGATCTAATACTTCGAGTTTCTTCTGAGTCATCTAGTATGCATGACGTACAAGTATTGGGAATACCTGAGGGTGATGTGATCATAAACGATTGTATAACCATGAAGATTCCATTCCTATGGAGTGATGAAATGGGTCTGGATTTGAGTGACTCCTCTCAGTAGAGAAGTAATATGATCTTAGTCCAAATGTTGGACATTGATCTGAATGTGATTCAAATGCAATGAGAAGATTAGATTTGCGGTCTTGATTTAGTCAAGCTTCTATGGGAGGCCCGCGATCTGGATTTGAGATATGATTTCAATATCCAAGTCACTATACGTGGAATAATACAATCGCCATGTCCTTATCTCCATGTATCAGCGGAGAAAGCTTATTATCCTTGAAAGAGTTCAGGATAATTTCATTGTTGATGTAAGTATCTGAGCACTAATAATATGGATAATTAAATGTGATTTAATTATCATGAATAACCTGAATTTGATTCATATTATAAGGAGAGTTATCTTAGATAATTAAATGAGATTTAATAATTTGAATGTGATTCATATTATTTGGGCACATGAGAATAGAGATCCAAGATGATTAAATGTGATTTAATTATCATGGATATCAATAATGTGGATAGAACTATCCATATTAATCATATATATTATAAATGTGATTTATAATATATAATAGAGAGCTATTTGTAATTTACGTTTGTTAATTAAATGTTGATGTGAATTGGATTCACATTGGACAATTAATTGAAAATGTAACTCACATTTTATTTTGGGTTGTGAATGTGATTCACAATTTTCCAATGGCAAGATTGTAATATTTCCAAAATAATTATGAATTATTTTTGTAGAATAATTTACAACAAATGTTGTTGTAAATCTTAGAGATTTCAATGGACTAATGTAATCTCAAGAGATCTCATGAGATTACATGAGATTGCCACCAAATCCCATATTATGGAAGGAGGCAATCTTCACTCCATAAATCTCCATGCTTGATTGATTGAATTTGATAATAAATCATATTGATTTATCAATATATATTTAATCTAAATTAAATTAATTGTTGTTGGTTTTTTAACAACAAACTCTTAGCCATTAAAAGAAACACAAATTAATGTAAGCCATTGGATTTGTGTTGTCCCATGGATTGAGATCCATGGATCCCAAAATATTATAAAAGGAGAGGCACCCCTTGCTCTTCTTGGCTACAACAACAACAAGTGAGATGACAACTCTCTCTCTATACATGCATGCTCTCTCTATCTCTCTCATGTGGCCGTCCACCATGGATGTCCTAGAGAGATTCTCCATCACCACAACGTCGTCGTTATGCTATCCGATGGTTTGCTTGTGGATCTCCGTCTACTTCAGCGTGCCTTGCTCGTAAAGAAGACGACGTATCTCGTTTGTTGAGATCAGGAGATCCGTAGCTTGGATGATCAACATGGATTGCGAGGAGCACGTGTTTCATCAACATGCTCGCAAGCTTCTCCTCCGTCGGATCGGACTTGAGACAGGAGGTCTCTTCGTTTAGAGACTCGATCACGACCATGCTTCAAGAGGTAATACTATTACTTGTTTGTTGTTTAGATGAAATGATCCGATAAGTGTTCTTGGATCATGTGGTTTCGTCACATGCAAAATTTTAATTTCCGCTGCATCGAGCAACTAGTGCGACTAGTCGCTCCCGATCGCATACGATGCAATCCTCACGCTTCCGAGATGCGCTTAAGGATCTCTTCATATCCTTCATATTTTAATAATGAGCTTTCCTTCCGTAAGAGCACATGGGGAAGGGAAGGTAAAGAATGATGTTATGACTCCGAATCATGCACAAAAACATGCTCGTTATTATTAGGAGAAGCTGAGTTTTTTACTTTTGATTTTTTTACAATTGGAATAAAAACTAAATAATCTATTATAGGATGGGGAAAGCTTGCTGAATGTGCATTCTCCTTCATCCGAAGGCTCAAGGTCCTTCGTAGACTCTCAATCTGAAGCATGATGCATTATTCTTGAACTCCTCTTTGATCTCGATTTTTCCCTTCTGCAAATGCCTGGTGTCATTTTTCTCTGAAGTCTCCTAATGCTGAGCTTCATGTCCTATCCATGTCCTTAGCCCGATCAGGTACGACCAAGGTCCACCCGCTCCTAAGAGACATTTTATTAACATAATGAAATAGAGAGATTTGCTCAAACTGTTGAAAATGTGAGTAATATACCTGATCTATCAGATGCAACTGTTGAGATTTATTCAGGTTAGTGGGATTAGCCTGAACCTGGGTAGGAATGGATGTAGTAGGAGCATTGTGCTCATCATGTAGACAGGATACACAATTGATGTCGACCCTTAAATTATGTACTTCATTCCAATAGGAACGTAACTCCTCTAGAATCTGACACTAAAAATCCATGGGATCGGAATATGATTGCTGTTGCGATTGTGAAGAAGAAGGGCATGAAGACTGATCCTTATAACCAGAAGATTGCTGCTATGACTGGGTATAATGCTGATTATTTGGACCCTATTGGCCTGACTAGTATGCTTGTTGATGCCTGTATTGATGTTGCTACCTTGGTGCCTAATAAGAAATGGCTCCAGAGCTCTGCGGTGCTGGAAGAGGTGTAGGCGTAAATGGTGTGTTATAGAAAGTCTAGGGATGTTGGTATGAGAGATGATCCAAAGAATTTCCCTATTTAGCAAGGTCATTCATATACCATACACCATTTACTTGCCACACTTGGAAAGTCTCCACGATGACTGTTTCCACAAATGATGGTTGTTCCTTACAAGAATGCGCTAAAGGTTGGTCCTCTATCCATGGATGTGGTGCCCAAGTCATCTACTACTCCTGAATATGGTGAACATGGTAAATTGGAGCAACAGATGCAACCACGATATATACCCTCATCTTGGATACCATTTCAGAAATCTCCGTCATCTATTTAGGCAATTTGGATAAGTTATTGTCCAACGCATTCATACGCCTATCTATCATCTCGACACCTGTGAGTTTATCTGTTATAAGGCTCATGTAAAAATGATCCACTGAAGCCTTCATTCCCCCACTTGATTGGAATGTATGGGGGTCCCTAACTAGTCAACTAGGGGTTTGTGCTCTACTTGTCTCGGTTATTTGTTCGAACACTTTCTAAACAATGTCCACACCTTGCCTCCACAAGCTGCACTAACCATACCTTGTACCTCACGGTATAAGGACTGAACCAAGATGGTAGGTTCTAAATCATGACAAGGACATTTCTATGATAGATCCTTGAATCTCTCCCATGAGTCACAGGGGGCTTCATTATGAAGTTGGGAGAAATTCATGATGCGTGAAATGCATAAAATTAGTTCTACTCAAAGGGTAGAACTTCTTCGGAAAAAGGTCATTGAACTATAAAAAGGTAGAAAAGGTCCTTGAATTGTACAAAGGTAGTAACACCTACCCCTAGGTTCTTCAACAAGTAATCCACCTTATCTTTTAAGATAAAAGGAAGGGCATTGAGCATGATGTAGTCTTAACTAACACTAGGATGTCTAATATTAGAACGGACTAGCTCAAAGTCCCTAAGGAATGAATATGGTTCTTAGTGTGCAGTCCCATGAAAATGTGGAAGCAAGTTAAGGAACTGTGGCTTTAAATCATATCCAACTTCACATTTGGCCGAGCTTAACTAATTAGTCATCTAAAATCACCCAAATTATATGCGACATCCATTAGTCCATATCTACCCAATTGTAATTGTCCTAATTGAGCTCTCATTATTGCTTAGTTCTGTTCTGATTCTGCCATTTTAGCCAATACATCATGCATTGGAATCTTTTCGCTCTTCCTCCTCTCCACTCGGTTTCTTAGGAGACATCTTTAATGTGCTTTCCTCACCTTTGTGAAATAAAGGGTCTGCATGATATCTAGATGATGATAATGGAATTAAATCAGTTTCACCAAGGTAATGGTCTTCCTTGGTGAGAAAATAAGAGAAGGGATTGGTTGAAATATAACCACTCCCAAGGAGAGAATCATAATACACCAATTTGTAAAACAGATTATTTCCAAACCAGGATGGTCCAGTTAAAGAAGGGTAAAGAGGGAACTAGGACTGGTGAAGATGTGATATTTTGGTGGTTCAATGATAATCTCGCCAAATCCAAGCAAATATCTGACTAATTATCCATATTCTAAGTTCAAGAGATAGAAAATTTGAGCACGCTCGATATACAAAAGATTCTAGTTCTAGTGGGCACATGAAATGTGCAGAGTTACTCACATAAATCAATCAAAACAAACACTTGTGAATCACCTACTCAAACGCTAAGGCCAAGATGATAGCCTTATTATCTTGTAAAATTTTAATTAGTGTCAAATATAAATCTTGTCAGAGTTACGAGTTGTTAGGAACCTAAAATTCCTTACAAAATATCCCGATTCCAATGACTAGTTGCATCCAATCTTAGCTAGTATGGAAGTAAGTTGGACCATATAAATACGTCTACCTATTTACTTGAGGATCGGGCCTTACGCTATGTCCTCTAAACCTTCCACTCTACTAAGGAAATCCGTACCATTTACCGGCTTCCCGTAGATCCTCACTATGAAGTGGCTTATCACTTATATGGAACCAGCAGTTCATACGAAAATTCGTGGCATGGCTCTATCCTAATGTCGTCCCTCTCTCACTTGATATATACCTACAAACAAATGAGGGCTTTATGCATCCATAAAACAAGCACTACAAGAGGAAAGACTATTTACGGCGGTTAACATACGTCGCAAATAATTCAAAAACCACCGCTAATAAGAGCCGCAAATAACCCCGATGCAAATACTTTTTGCGGCGGTTGTATGGTAACCGACGCCTATACAAACCGCCGCAACAAGCATACTAGATCTTTTGAGGCAGTCAATAAGAACCGCCGCAAATAGTAACCATCGCAAAAAAAATAACAGAACAGATCCTCTGCTAGCAAATCTGGTGTTGGAACTTCTCTAAATCTGCTAGCAAGTACAACATATTGCAACATAATATAGATCTGATTAGGCACATCATGCAAGGTTGGAAAAAACAACAAAAAGAAGCAAGTCATACACATATTACAACTTTCTAACAAGTTCTTCCATAAAGGAAATGTTCTCCAGAACATATATTTTTACAAGATTCTAGATATATTACATACTAGCTAGCTAAATATCAGGTGCAGCATCACTGCCGCCAGGGGGAGGGCTATCGTTACTTTCATGATGTGGAACTACATGCTTCCTTCTACTCAGCTCTTCTATGCATTTGTTGCAGAAGGGGGCGAAGATCGAAACCATAGACGAGGGGGCGGCGTGGGCGACGAGGTGCACAGGGGGCAACGAGGGTTTGCCGAGGGGGCGGCGTGGATGGCGAGGTGCACAGGGGGTGGCATGTTTGGCGAGGTGCCAGGGGTAACGAAGGTTTGCGGGGGAGAGGGGAAAGGGGGCGGCGAGGTTTTGCAGGGGAGAGGGGTGGGCGGCGAGGGTTTGCGGGGGAGAGGGGAAAGGGGGAAAGATGCGGGCGACGAGCGTTCTGGGAAATATGATACAAGCTCATTTACTGCGGTCTTTAATGATCGCCGCAAATAGAAGTTGTTGTTTATACGGCGGTTAAACCAAAAACCACCGCAAATGGTGATCTATTAGCAGCGGATATTTCAACCGCCGCTAATGCTATGTCGAAAATACCCCAGACTTTAGTAGTGAAGGTTACTTTTATTCCAATTGAATTAGGTCAACTTTCATCAATTTAGTCTCAATTTTAAGAGTTTAGTTATTTCTTGAATTTAGGTGACCACAAACATTGATTGACGTACAATCCCTTTTCCTTTATCTTTAAGTTGATGAAAATCGAGGGAGAAAGTGAAAAACGAAATGCAATCGAAAGTCAGTGATGCATGCAATCGTTAGAAATACTTACAACGCTTCCCAACACTCACCATGTGGATGCAAAATAGAATTTTAAAATCTAGCTATATGTTGCAAGTCAGGAAACCACATATAAGCAGTAGTTCTATTAGGGATGAAGAAATCAGTTTATTAGACTAAGTAGAACATATGCTACGCGGATCTATGAATCTCTTATTATTTTTGCAATTGTAAATCTTATTATTCCTATAGTGTGTCCTATATTACGAAATGGATAAAGCAATAATGACCTATGGTCTTTCTATTTAGCGTTAAGAATTAATTTAAAACCGTCACTCGTGTCGAGAACCACTCTCGACACAACCACACATAAAAATAAAGTCAACATGCCTCTGTTTACATACACGAGATCTCAATCGAGATCCACTTTAAATAGACAAATTAATTACAATACAATGGGATAAATTCTAATTAAGCTAATTAATATCTACTAAATTAATTGTTTCATGGCCCTCTAGCAAGTTGCCTTCAAGCTTCGTGCCTCTGTAGTCCTTCAAAATATCTGGCTCCATGGGTATACCACAAAATAATAAATAAATTAGGAAATTCCAGAGATATTAAAATACTTAATTAGAAAGAAATCCCAAGTACAAAACAACACTCAACGTATAGAAACTCAAAAATAATTAAGCCCAAATTACTAAATAATAGTAAATACTAAATGTAATCGCAAAATGTGTCGCTTGATGAAGTGATAAATGCATGTATTAAGATCGATCCATCATAGCACGAGCATTTAGCATCTCATATAGAACTGAGAAGAAGTTTCATTGACAAGGTTCTCGGCTTTAATTTATAACTTGGGAAGTCTAGGGTCTAACACAAGAAAGCAAGCAATTTATTGACTAAATTTCGAGATCAAATATTTTTGATAGCAATTACTAGAATAATTATTTCGAGATAATGCACAAATCACAACAACTTAATTTTTTAACACATTTTTAGTTAATTAAATTAAACACATATAACAATGCACAATCAATATGAAGATGACACAATGTAATTAGACACACGACAGATAACTTAGATTAAGCATAAAAATTACCCTGGAATGATTGAATATTTAATCAAGGCATTAATTTAGATAACAAAATAATGTAAGTCTCAAAACTACGAGTTTCATTTCACTCTTGATGCTAGAAATCAAATTGTTCAGATAATTGAATGACCTAATGATAGTGATAAAAATTAAATAATAATAGATCATTAAATATTAAGGTAACTCAAAGATTCAATTGTTTAATCAAAGTGCATTTTCAATAATGTTTAATGGGTTAAACAAGCACATTAACATAGAACAATTAATGCGTAACTTTTAAACCAAAATTAGCCGTAAACTTTGCTAACAAATAAGATATCAAACAAGCTTTGAAATGAAACAAAAATCACATATATGGGATTTAAGGATAAAAAGATATTTAGCAATGAATCCAGGGATTTTTTACAAGAAAACTTCCAATATTTGATTATAGTTAAGGACAAATAGGATCTAGAATATAAATAAAACAACTCGTAGGAACCAATATGAAAATTATATACATACGGAAGGACTATATTGTAATATTATGAAATTAGAGGACCGATGCTGCAATTGACCCAGTTACATGCGCAAAACACATGACCTGGCTAGGCTTGGAGTTGCAGGGTCAGATGCACGTGGACGCCTCTACTGCTTCGCTCTAGGCCAGAATCTAGCTCGGCTCAAGATCCTAAGGGCTGAAATGTTGCTATGGATAGCAACGTGGCTCGTCTACAACCATTGGATTTAACCTAATATAAGGCATCCAACGTACCTAATCCTTGGTTGTTCTTTGGATCCACCGTGTGCGGCTGCGCTATGGATGTGCTCCGATGAAGTTGGTCTCACTCCGCCTTGCTCCTCCTTACTATCTGAAGGTCTATAATCCTTCGTGAAGTCTCATCGACGATGATTGAGGATTGAAAATGACACGAGACTTCTTGGATGGCTCTATCGATGAAGCTTCACCAGAGAGAAAATGGGATCCCGGAGTGATGCTTAATTCTCCAACCATTGAGCTCAAATTTCCTACAATGTTAGTGCAAAAGAAATCCCAAACCAAATCCAAACAAATTGTACTATTTATGAGATGATACGGAGGTTCACATGTAATGTACGAGATGAACCCTAATTGGGTTCTAGGCTAAGGTTAATCATAGAAAGGATTGAGGTGGACATAGTTATGAAGAAACAAGGAGATTTACTGAAAATATACGCATGGATGAGTGATCAATGGTGAGAGTATATGATCGTTCAGATGAGAAAATGATGTTATAGCATATATAGAATAAATCCAAGAAACTACAAAGAAAAGAGGATTAAATACCAACCTGGAACTGAAGGTTGAAGATGAGTCTGTTGGAGTTGAATTTTAAGTCAAAATACAAAGATTGAAGCTTCGAGGACTTCTCTTGAAGTTCCTTGCTAAGGAGATAAGCTCAAACAACCTTGAATTTGGTTGTGATCTGGTGACAAAACCAAGGATCTCGTTGGAGGTGCACGACCATCGTCGCACTCGATCTTGCCCTCGTACTATCACTGGAGGCTAGAGAGACTAGGGTGAAGGTCCAGAAATGGCGAATAACTGGAGATGATAGCAGGATAGGCCATTTATATATGAAGTTTATGGGAAGTTGTCGATTTCAAGTGGTAGTTCCAACCTCCACCATTGATTGGGTGGTAAGAGTTAGGATGAGAGAAGAGGTTGGTGGAAGATAGGGTTGAATGGTGAAGGGATTATGGGAGGTTTCAAAAGGATATGATGCGTAAGACAGTTGGCGTAATTGGAATGAATAGTCACGTCTTCTGGTAGAAGTGGCTAGAGGTTGAAGAAATAGGATATCCGTTGGATCTAGGGATCCAACAACTGTGAGAGAAGTGTTGGTGAATGGATGAGATCAGATCAATTGATATAATCCAATGAAGGAGAAGTTGGCACAGATGGAAGGTCATGATTTGATTGATCAGAATGCAATTAGACGGTGAAAATGAGAGCGTAAGTGGAAACACAGGAGTAGTCCACGTGACGTGATATGAAGGTGTCATGTGGACTAATTAGAGTTAGAGAAAATACATAAATCATAGTTAATTTGGAAACAAATAGTTAGATGGTGAATTTAGAAAAGTGGTGAACAAAAAAGTTGTAGATATCAATGAGATCTACAACTTTCGTGAAGAAGTCAAAGGGATCAGAGGTCATTTGTACATATATAAATTTAAATACTATAAAAAACCATATAAAACAATTTTCTTCGATTTTTCTTTCTTATTTTTGTATTTTTATATTGTTTATGTTATTTTATTTATACATAATTTTCTTCTAATTTTTATTTGATTTTTTAATAAGAAATAAATACATAAAATAATACACCATATTAATATATAATAATTAGTAATAATTATAGACAACACACAAATTAGCAATTAATGTTAATTAGTTAATGAATCTTGTGATTAACTTAAGTAAAGGAGATAAATGCAATCAATTAAGCTGATAAATCTGGGATTTATCATAATGTGATTCATATTTTTCAATGACATGAATGAAATTATCACAAAATAATTTAAAATAATTTTTGTGAATTGAAATGCATCAAAAAATTGCCACAAAAAATGAAGGATTCTATGACATATAATATCTATATAAATGGAAGGAGAATAAAACCTTCCATAATTGTAGGGTGGACAACCACCCTTTGACTAATTCAAGGAGGTTGTCCCCTCCAATATTGGAAGGTAGCTTGCCTCCTTCCTAATCCTTCTATGAATATTGATTTAATTAAATAAAAGTATATTAATGATGTTTCACTATATGTATTTAATTTAAATTATTTGGTATTGCATTTTTATACAACAAAATCATGGTCATTAACCATTGACTTTATGTAGCACATAGATTGTGATCCATGGACTTCCCAAATAATATAAAAAAAAGGCAACCCTAACTCTTCTTTTACACAACATTGCAAGATCTCTCACTCTTTCTCAACATTTGACCCCTCCCTCTCTCAAGAGTATTCGTCCACCCCCTTGACCTAGAGAGAGTCAGCATCGTTGCTACACAGTTGTGACGCTGCTTCGACCGCTCTTGGATCTCCGACTTATTCGATTCCCCTCCCTAATGAAGAAGATGTCGGATTTCATGAGATGAAATATGAAGATTCATTGCTTGTATATTTGAATTGGATTGCAAGACGCATGTGTCTCATCAACGCACTCGCAACCGTCTCCTTCATCAGATCGGACTTGAGACAGGAGGACTCTTTCTTTAGAGAGAACGATCGCAACCACTCTTGAAGAGATATTACTAAATTTTCTTTTTGATCTTTATGAAATGATTCGAGAAGTGTTCTGAAATCATGTGGTTTCATCTCTTTATTTTTTAAATTCCGCTACCCTGAGCTACTAGAACGACTAGTCGCTCTCGATTGCATCTTCATGCTTCCATTATGCATTAAGGCCTAAAACCTAACCTTCAGTCTCATGTTTAGATCCAGAGTGGTCTGAATAGTATACCTAATCTCATGGTCGCTCCTCACACTTATTTAGGTTGTTGGGATTAACACGAACCTGAACTAGAATTTGAGTCCTTTGTGCCATGTGTTGGTCCTGCTAGCCTAAGGTACAGTTAAGATCTATCCTCCTGTCATGATAATAATTTTTCATATTCTAATTTGTATCTGTCAATGATTAAATGGCCAAGGTGAGGGGCCCTAACGCACTCATGGGCATGGTTTGTTATTATTGCTCACTAGAGGATGGATGGTATTGCTGTTTGTATTAGACCTACAGGCTCTGCTAGTACTGTTGTTATCGATGGGACTATGAAGTATAAGATGGTAGTGGTCCCTGCTGACTTGAGTGGAATGCACGTTGTTGTTAGTTGTGGTGTTGAAGTTGGACTCCTTGTCTTAGCATGGACTGTATGAAGCATGGTATGGGGATGGAGCTGGTGTCCAAGTAAGCAAGGGTGAGGGAGGGTAAGTGTGAATGAACACTCCCTATCGCCAATTGTCTACCTATAGGGTCATGGTTGTACCACAATCCATAGATCTTAAATACTTGCGGAGGTTCCCCATAGACTAACTATACCTGTGCGTGTACATGCTACTCCTGCTGAGTGTATTGTTGCTCCTCAACCTAGCTGCTCTGAGGCCCATGTACCTTCTCTTGTATGAGGCGAACTCGATGTACAAGTGCAAGTAGTGCAAAAGGGGCAGGTAGTTGCATATTGGCTACCCTCTCAATCAATTCCTCCAATTGCTGCAACAATCATGAAATCACCATTACGCCCAGTGACCTCTTGTGGATCTCATCTACAAAAGTGAGCTTAGCAACTAGTATGCCCATGTTGGGATAAGGTCATATGCCATATCTTCTATAGTCGTGTTAGCCAGGTGATCTTGAGGCATACAATTCCTACAATAAATGTTATTGTAATCTTTGATATATCAGCAAAGGTCATTGATTTATTTCACTCCATTTCTGAGAGAAAATGAAAGAATGCACTTTGAGATCCCTTTCTACAATTAGGGTTATGTGCCATAGCCATCTTAATAGTCATACAGTTGTTGATTCAACTGTTGAATCATAGAGACTGATGCTTGGATGATATCTATAGAGTTATATTGAGGAACCAATCAATCACCATCAAATGATTATTAAGAGATGATATCTAGCCTGCAAAGGAGATGGCAATCCTTCTCCAAAGGCAGATATCTGATCCACGTCTTGTTGTAGGTCCTATTCATAGGAATAGAGATCCTAAGGAGTCAGAAAGCTAGGTTAAAGGGCCGACTTAACGAGATCGAGATAATCAAGACCTATGTCATATGCTATCATGATATAGGCACACATCCTCTGACCGGAGACATATGTATAGATACATGTCTAAGTATGCTCACTTGATAGTATGTTAGGTTGATGACCTAATTATGATCTATACATCGATGACCTAATGTCCATACAAGGGCATATGAGTAATACAATCTCTCAAAGGGATCATACAGGTTCATTACTGAGCCGAAAGACATGAGCTCACTCATGTGGTATTGGGACTGATCAAATTCCATGTGTGGTCATCTTGCTTCGGAAGCATGATAAGAATTTGTAGGTATGATATATGCTTTTGGAAAGTATATGATTGATAGCAACTCCCAATGGACAAATGAGAAACTTAATGATAAAACATCAAGATGATAGTCTAAAGATGATACAAATCTTTGGTTATAGATCTTTCGGTATGCAAGATGTATGGGGATTAGGAATAATCATGGATGATGTGATCATAGCGATCGTATAATCACGACTCTTCCATTTCATGGAGTGATGAAACATGACTGGATTTTAGTGACTCCTCTCTGTAGATATGTAATCGAATCATTGTCCAAGTCTTGGATATTGATCTGAATATGATTTATATGCAATGAGAAGATTGGATTTAAGTCTTTGATTTAATCAAGTATCATTGAGAGGTCCTTGATATCTGGATTTGAGATGTGATCTCAATATCTAGGTCACTATACACAGAACATACAATCACCATGTCCTTATCTCCAAGTATCTGCGGAGAATGCACATTATTCTTGAAATAGTTCAAGAATAATGTCATTGACGAATTATATATAAAAGAATTGAAAAATTGATCATTAAATGTCACTTTATTATCATGAATAATGTGAATGTGAATATGATTCACATTATTTAGTTGCATGAGAATGATGATCCAAGATAATTAAATATGATTAAATTATCATGGATATGATAAATGTGTATAGTATTGTCTACATTAATCATACATATTATAAATGCAATTTATAATAGAGTAGAGAGTGATATTTCTAAATAGTATTTAACAATTAAATGTTGATGTGAATTGGATTCATATTGGTCAATTAAATGAAAATACAATTTACATTTTATTTTGAGTATCTAAATCCGATTCACAATTTCTAGTTACAAGATTGAAATTGTCAAAAAATAATTTGAAATATTTGGTAAATTAATTTGCAATAAAATTTGTTGCAAATAATGAATGATCATGTGAGATACAATAACTTACATAATAGAAAAAGGAAGGCACGTTCCATGTAAGGAGGGTGGACAACCACCCTTGAGTCCTAAATCAAGCTTTGTCGTTCCCACGTAATTGGAAGGAGCCTTTCCTACTTACTAATCCTTCTATGCAAATTGATTTTATTTAATTAAATTATATTGATAATTATCCAATATATTTAATTTAAATAAATTAATTGTCGATGTAAATTTGAACAACAAAATCATGACCATTGAATGAAACCACAAATCAATCTCAATTGTGTATGGATTGTGATCCGTGGACTCTCAAAATATTATAAAAGAAGAGGCAACCCCATCATTTCTTTTACACAACATAACTTGCAAGCCTATCTCTCTCATTCTCGTACTCCATCTCTCTCTCTCTCTCCCTCAAGTGTGGTCATTGTCCTCTTATACTATAGAGAGTCGTCTCTGTCACGACACCGTCGTGTCGTTGCTTCAATCGTTCATGGATCTACATCTTCTTCGAATATCCTCGCACATGATGAATATGTCAGGTT
The DNA here is from genome assembly GCA_037367405.1 of Ottelia alismoides. Classification (NCBI taxonomy): domain Eukaryota; kingdom Viridiplantae; phylum Streptophyta; class Magnoliopsida; order Alismatales; family Hydrocharitaceae; genus Ottelia; species Ottelia alismoides. Next base: position 286,072 of record JAZKJV010011648.1, on the reverse strand, counting down.
TCGTGTGATAAATCAGAATATCTATCACTTGGATCTTCATCTTGTATTACAAGAAGCTCGCCTCTCATCAATGTGCTCGCAAGAATCTCCTTAGTCATGTTGGACTTGAAACAGACAATATCGTTCCTTAGACATTTCGATCACATACATGCTTCAAGTAGTATTCTTATATCTTGTTTGTTATCTTGATGAAATGATCCGAGAAGTGTTCTCGAATCATGTGTCTTCATCTCTTTAAAATTTTTATATTCCCTTTCCCCAAGCAACTAAAATGACTAGTCGCTCTCGATCGCATATGATGCAATATTCACGCTTTCGTGATGAACTAAGGACTAAATCCTACCCTTCAAGTGGTACCATAGCCATGGTCAAGGTCTTGTAAATGATCTAAATCCATAGGTGAACAAGGTTTTGTATATAAGATGCGTGGGGACTCGTTGTTTTGCATGAGATGCAAGTCCCAAATTGGTCTTTCGCTAAAATAAAAATCAACATTTGTGCATTGTTTGGGCATGTTTTTAGGGTATTAAAATATTTTTAGAAAGTCTAAATCTGTCCCCAAAACTTTAGCCCATAGTTGGCATCAAAGTGCATAAACATTCGAAGACTTCCTGCTACAATTGTTTTTGCATGTATTCAAGGATCTGTAAGAAAATGAATTTTCCTAATTATTTTCCCACCATGAAAAAAAGTCAACACATTTATTATGTAGAATCAAACCAACAAATAGCTACAATTTATTTCACACGATTTTGACTCTATTGCCCTAGATTATAAATATTTAGTTGAGATGGGTTGGGTGATGATTGAATCATCAGATCTTCTTTCTTAATGTGTTTATCATTCAATAGAAATCATGGAAATTATTAATTCGACCTCATTAAACATCATTGTCCTTTATGTTGGACATGCGAGCCCATGATAAACCATTATGCAATAAATGTTATTGCAAATATCATTCCCTGATCTGAAATGAAGAATAATTAACTTGTATAATAGGACCCTTAGTACAATTAGGGTTATGTACCATGACCATCTTAATGATCATACAACTGTTGATTTAATAATTGAATCATAGAGGCTGGTGCTTGGATGAATATCTAAAGAGTTAGATTGAGGACTCATCGAGCACCATCAAATGATTATAAAGAGTTGATCTCCAGCCTGAGGAGGAGATGGCAATCCTCTCTCTGAAGGCTGACATCTAACCGACCTCGATGCAGGTCCTCTGCATAGGAATAGAGATTCAGAGGTGTTAGATAGTTTAGGTCAAAGGGTTAACTTAACAAGATCGAGATAATAAAAGTCCTATGTCGTATGATGTCACGATATAGGCAAGCATCCTCTGACCGGAGATAGACGTGTTACTATATGTCTGAGTATGTACATTTGGAAGACCAGTAGGTTGATGACTTTGTTAGCCATGTGAGCCCCCCACGAACTATTCTTACTATAAATGTTTTTGTAATATATGTTTTATCATAAAAGTTATTGATTATTTCACTCCCTTAGATTAAGTGAATGAATGCACTATAAGGTCCCTCTGTACAATTGGGGTTATGTACCATGGCCATCTTAATGATCATACAGCTGTTGATTCAATAATACAATCATAGAGGCTGGTTTTTGGATGAATATCAAATGAGTCAAATTGAGGACTCATCAAGCACCGTCAAATGATTGTTAAGAGATGATCTCCAACCTGAGTAAGAGACGGAAATCCTTTCTCACATAGGCTGATATATGACCGACCTCTATGCAGGTCCTCTGTATAGGATTAAAGATTCAGAGGTGTTAGATTAGTTAGTTCAAAGAGTTGACTTAACGAGATCGAGATAACCAAAGTCTTATATCGTATACTGTCGCGATATAGGCACACATCCTCTCATCGGAGATAGATGTGTTGCTATATGTCTGAGTGTGTACATTTGGTAAAGCATTAGTTTGATGACCTAACCAAGGTCTATACACCAGCACACTAGTGTGCATGCAAGGGAATATGAGTATCACGATCTCTCAAAGGGATCATACAGGTTCACTTGTGAACCGGAAGACATGAGCTCACTCATGAGGTATTGGGACCAAATTCCATGCATGATCATCATGCTTCGAAAGCACGACAAGAATTTGAAGGTATGATATATGATTTTGGAAATCATATGATAGATACTAAATCCCAATGACCAAGAATGAGAAACTTGATGATTAAACCATGAAGTTGCCAGTGTAAAACTGATCTATATCTTCGGGTTGATCATAAGTCTTCCAGTATGCAGAATGTAGATGTATTGGAAATACTTGAGGATGATGTGATCTTAAACGATTGTATAACCATGATGCTTCCATTTCGAGGGAGTGATGAAACAGGTCTGCATTTTAGTGACTCCTCTCAGTTGGGAATTAATCTGATCTAGGTCCAAATGTTGGACATTGATCTGAATGAGATTCAGAAGCAATGAGAAGATTAGATTTATGACCTTGATTAAATCAAGCATCTGTGAGAGGCCCGTGGGATCGGGATTTGAGATGTGATCTCAATATCCATGTCACTATACGTGATATAGTACAATAGCCCTGTCCTTATCTCCAAACATCTGCAAAGAAAGCGCATTATTCTTGAAAAGGTTCAGAAATAATTCCAAAGTAGAATTATGTCTAATCAATGAGTAATATATAATTAAATGTGATTTAATTATCATAAGTAATGTGAATTTGATTCACATTATCTGAATACATGAGAATGATTATCCAATGTAACTAAATGAGATTTAATTAGTGTGGATCGGGATAATATGGATAGCACTATCCAATTAACCAGGTATATTGTAAATGGGATTTATAATATATATAGAGAGACTATTGTAATTTATATTTGTTGATTAATTTATAATGTCGATTGGATTCACATTATTCATGAAAATTGAAAACATAATTACATTTTGTTTTGGGTTGTGAATGAGATTCACATAATTTCAATGACATGGTTGATATTTTCCACGATATAATTTGGAATTATTTTTGGTGAAAATATTATCGATAGGAGATCATGATATATCATGATATATTGAGATCTCATGATAATTAGAAGAGATTAACCAAGTCCACCCAAAAGAAGTGGACGACTACAACTCTCTATGTGAAGAAGAGTAACCATCCCCTTTTTTTAAGGGATTGGTTTAGTCTCTTCATTATCTCTTCTCTTATTAAAGATGATATAATATGAAATTAATTTTGTTGATTTATCAATGAAAATTAATTTTAAATTAAATCATTTATTGTTGTATTTTTTTACAACAACATCTTAGCCATTGAAAGAAACACAAATCAATCTCATCCATTGATTATGTATTGTCCATGGATTGGGATCCATGGACTTCCAAAACCCTATATATAAAGAGGCAATCCTTGCTCTTCAAGTTACATGAAATCACATGAAGTCTCTTTCTTCCTATTTCATTCTCACGCAAACGCTCTCTCTCTCTCACACATCTTGAGTGGCCGTCGACTATTATAGAGAGAAGATTGTTTTCGTCGTCGCCTTGCCATTGTACTCCGTCTTGGAGACCATTGTCTCTCCATCTTCTTTGGTACGTGACGCTCATAAAGAAGGCATTCGATCTCGCAAGACGAGATCAGGAGATTCATTGCTTGGGATATTAACTCAGATTGCGAGAAGCACGTGACTCATCCCCGTGCTCCCAAGCATCTCCTCCGACGGACCGGACTTGAGACAGGAGGTCTCTTCCTTTAGAGGATAGATTGCAACCATGCTCCAACAGGTATTCCTATATATTTGATGTGGTTATATGAAATGATTCAAGAAATGTTCTTGGATCATGTGGTTTATCCTTTTAAAAATTTTAAAATTCTGCTGCATCGAGCAACTAGTGCGACTAGCCACTCATGATCGCATGTGATACGATCATCACACTTCTAGGATGCACTTGAGGATTTTTTTTATATGTCCTTCAAGTAATATCAGAGTGTCAGGTTGGAGGTTTTGGATTGGATACATAAACCGAAGAAGATTTTGGCTCGTCAGGGTTCGTGAAGATTTTAGCATTTCACTTTTCGCAGCCCTATTTTGTAACATTTTTTCGGTCCTATTTAAAATATTTAAACATGAATATTTAACATGTATATTTTTCCCCATTAAATAAGGAAAAAATGGAATCTTAGTTTGTGTAATTTGAATTTTGTTTGCTCAAGTTATGATCATTTTAATGACCATATGTCCACTATTTCGGTGATGACGATTAATGACGTAATGAGAATGTTAATTATTATTTTTTAAAACACATGGAAATGGTTGAATCACATGGTTTATGTTTTAAATCAAATTATCATGCTTAATTGTAAATTAAAATGAAAGAGATATGTTAATTTTATTTAGTGAGGGTCACTGCTAGAAATTGCATGTTTTATCAAAAACCTTGTGATTGTCATTTAAGAATCTTGTGAAATTAATGGTTAATTTCCTGGAATAATTATGAATAGTATTTGAGAAATATTAGAGTAGCCTTAACCAATGAATGATTAGATTAGATCTAGATCACCAATTGGTTACTTGATACACTTTCATCAAACTTGCTACTTGAATAGGTTTTGAGAATTTGTCTAGCAAATTTTCTTAAAATCAAAATGGTTTTTATTATTACTATATGGTACTATTTCTATTGAAAAACCGATGACCATCTCAAGTACAAAGTGATTGACTCGACATTATTTTTTCCTGAGACGGATATGGGCGTTGGGGTAGTAGGTTGCACCATGTGCGGTCTGTCCCCCTTGCGTCGGTACTAGCCATGACAGTGGGTAGGGAAAGGATGATGCTCGAGAGATCATGATGTATTTTCTAATTATTAATATTTATATAATATGTACTTTGAGATAATACAATTATTTCAAGTAGCAATCAAGTTTGAAGGAATATACCATCTGGGTTTTGATTTGTTACATGTGAAAAGATGAGGGTACTTCTCCCTCATATCATCCTTAGGCTCCCACATCGCCTCCTCGATGTCCTAACTGCATCACATGACCTTTACTAAAGGCATCTCTTTCCTCTTGAGCCTCTTTACCACGTGGGCTTGTATCAAATCAGGCTCCTCAGAGAATGATAGGTTGGGATCCATCATCAAATCCTTGTAGCTTATGATGTTAGGCTTGTGATCCAGAGGAAAACCATTTCTACAATAAATGTTATTATAATCTTTAACATATGAATAAAATTTATTTCTTTATTTAACTTCCGTTCGAGATTAAGTGAATGAATGCACTATAAAATCCCTTAGTACAATTATTGTTATGTGCCGTGACCATCTTAATGATTATATAGCTATTGATTCAATGGTTAAATTATAGAGGATGGTGCTTGGATGAATATCTAAGGAGTTATATTGAGGACTCATCAAGCATCGTCAAGTGATTGTTAAGAGATGATCTCTAGCCTGAGAAGGAGATGGCAATCCTTCTCTAAAGGTTAATATCTGATCCACCTCTTTATGTAGGTCCACTACATAAGAATAGAGATTCAGAGGAGTCATTAAAGTAAGATAAAAGAGTTAACATAATGAGATCGATATATCCAAGACCTATGTTGTATATTATCATGATATATGCATGCATACTCTGACCGGAGATAGATGTATTACTATATGTCGATATTCAATTGACAGATCGATAGGTTGATGGCCTAATAAAGATCTATACACCAACGAGCAAGCATCCATACAAGGATATAGAAGTAATATGATCTCTTAAAGGGATCATATAGGTTAACTTGTGAATAAGAAGGCATGATCTAACTCATAAGGTACTGGAACCAATCTAATTACATGCATGATCGACTATATTTGAAATATTGGCAATAATTTTGAGGTATGATATATGCTTTGAAATGTATGTAATCGATACCAACTCCTAATGACCGAATGAGGAACTTAATGATAAAAACCTGAAGAAGATAATATTAAATTGATCTAAATCTTTAGGTTTTCTCTAGGTCATCCAATATTAAGGATGTACAAGAATTAGGAATACTTGAGGGTGATGTGTTAAAATATGATTGAATAACCATGACACTTCCATTCCTATGGAGTAATAAAATAGGTCTGTATTTTAGTGAATGAAATATGTTATTGGTCCAAGTTTTGGACATTGATATGAATGTAATCCAGATGCAATGAGAATATTAATGTCTTTGAGAGGTCCCCAAGATATGGATTTGAGATGTGATCTCAATATCCAACTCTCTATCTGCGAAGAAAGTGCATTATTCTCGAAGAGTTCAAGATTAATTCCATTGATTAATGTATATCTAAGCATTAAAAAATCGATAACTAAATGTTATTTAATTATCATGAATAATGTAAATGAGAATCATATTATTTGGATGCATGAGAATGATGATCCGTGATAACTAAATATGATTTAAGTATCATGGATATGAATAATGCGGATAGTATTATCTAAATATAAATGTCAATTATAGTATATTAGAGAGTTATTTGTAAATAGTATTTACAATTTAATGTTGATGTGAATAGGATTCACATTGAACAATAAATTGAAAATGAAATTTACATTATTTTGGTTGTGAATATGGTTCACAGATTTCAAATGGTATGATTGAAATTTCACAAAATAAATTGGATTTATTTTTGTGAAACAATAAAAAATAAAGTTATTATAAATAATTAAAGGATAATGTGAGATAAACAATCTCATATTATTAGAAAAGCGACAGTCTTTCTATTAGGAGTCGGTGGATGAAAACCCTAGTCCTAATTCATGGTGGCCATCCACCCCATTATTAAGAAGGTGGCCTCCTCTTTTCCTAAACTTTAATGCCTAATGATTAGATTTAATTAATTTATATTGATGATTACTTAATATAGTTATTTATTTTAATGATATATTGTTGTAATTTTTACAACAAAATATTGGTTGAAAGAAACATAAATCAATCACAACCATTGGATTCGTGTTGTCCATGGATTGAGATCCATGGATTCCAAAATATTATAAAAGAATAGGAAGCCCTAGCTCTTCTTTCACATCATAGAATTCACAAAATCTATCTCTAATCATCATCATACACACCCCATATTTCTCTCTCTCTCTAAAGTGGCCTTCCACTCTGTGACCTAGAGGAATCACCATCGTCGCTAAGTTCTCATGTTGCCGCTTTGACCCCTCGCGGATCTTTGTCTTCCTTGGTGCTTTCTCTTCCTTTAGAGGTTTTGATAATAACAATGCTTCAATTTCTATTCATATATTTACTTTTTTCTATGTATGGAACAATTCAAGAAGTGTTCTCGAATCATGTAGTTTCATCATGTTAAATTTTTTAAATTCCGCTACACTTAGTAACTAGTATGACTAGTCGCCTCAATCTCATATGATGCGGTCTTTACACTTCATTGATGTACTTAAGGTTCTTCTCATAAACTTCAGGATGTATTAAATACTTGGTCGATGTCTTGGATATGATCCAAAACATTAGGTGAAAAAGGGTCATGTTTCAGATGCGCAAGATCAAGGATTTGGAGAAAAGCCTTAAGCGCATAACGGAAGCGTGTAGAATTTTAGAAAATTTAAAATGATGAAACCATATGATCCGAGAACACTTATTGGATCGTTTCAATCAAACCACAAATATGCATTATGGTTACCTCCTGAAGTGTGGTTGTGATCGAGCCTCTAAAGGAAGAGACCTCCTTTCTAAAGTCCGATCCGATGGAGGAGATGCTTGAGAGCACGTTGATGAAATACGTGCTCCTCACAATACATGTTGATGATCCAAGAAGTGAATATCTTTATCTCATCTCAAAAGATCCAATGTCTTCTTCATGAGCAAGGTGCACCAAAGGAGATGGAGATCTACGAGCGGTCGAAGCAGTCATGGCGACGATAACGATATGTACAGGGTTTACAAGTGGATGGACACTTAGAATAGAGAGACTTGGCATGTAGAGATATAAGGAAAGAGCGTATTATATTGTGTGTCATGAAGAGCTAGGATTGCCTCTCCTTTTATAATATTTTGCGACTCCATGAATCTCAATCCATGGATAATACAAATCCAATGGTTCAAATTGATTTGTGTTTCTTTTAGTGGCCATGATTTTGTTGTTAAAAACACAATATTAATTAATTTCAATAAATTAAATATATTTATAGTAATCAATATAAATTATTCTTGTTAAATAAATCCACCATGGAGAAACAGGAAGGAGGCAAGCCTCCTTCCATAAGAGGGATGGACATCCGCTAATCCTTTCAGGACTTGGTCGATATCCTTCCCTTATAGATGGAAGGTTGCCTCTATTTCCATATTACATGGAATCCATTATTCCATGTTTATTTTGTGAACATTTCAATCACGCCATTGGAAAATTGTGAATCACATTCACAACCCAAAATAAAATGTAAATTACATTTTCAATTAATTGTCCAATATGAATCCCATTCACATCAATATTAAATATGTAAACATTATTTACAAATATCTCTCTCATATATTATAAATAAAATTTATAATATATATAATTAATATGGATAGTGCTATCAACATTATTCATATCAATGAAAATTAAATCACATCAATTGGCTTGGTATCTCTATTCTCATGTGCCGAAATAATATGAATCACATTCACATTGTTCACATCTTTGATAATTAATTCACATTTAATTATCTTAAGTAGCTCTCCTTATATGGCCAAATAAAATGAATCAAATTCATATTATTTAGGAAAACTAAATAATGTTTAATTATCAATTTTTTCAATGCCCCTATTCACTATCAATAATGAATTTATACTTGAGCTCTTTCAATGATAATACACTTTCTCCGTAGATACTTGGAGATAAGGATAGGTCGACTGCACGTTCCACTTATATAGACTTCGGTATTGAGATCAAATCTCCAATCTAGATATCAGGGACCTTCTATAGATGTTTGATTAAATCAAAGTCATACATCTAATCATTCTCATTATATTTGGATCACATTCAGATCAATATCCAGCATTTTGAATTAAGATTGGATCACTTATCTATGAGAGGAGTCACTAGAATTCAGACTTGTTTCATCACTCCCTCAGAATGGACGCGTCATGGTTATACAATCATTTATTTATCACATCACACTGAGGTATTCCTAATACTGGTGCATCCTGCATACTAGAATACCTATAATAAATCTGAAGTTTTAGATCTTATTTATATTGTCTCCTTCAAATTTTTATTTTAAATTTTCTCATTTGATCATTGGGAGTCAGTATCGATCATATATTTTCCAAAAGCATATATCATACCCAGGTGTCTATGATATACTTTCTAAAAAAACAAATATCAAACCTACAATTCAATCAATTTTCCAAAGCGTGAAAACCGTGCATGGAATTTGAATCTCAATATCTCATGAGTGATCTCATGTCTTTTAGTCCAGTAAATGAACCTTTATACTCCCTTTGAGTGATCATATTACTCATATACCCTTGTATGCACCAACGCGCTAGTGTAAAGACCTTGATTAGGACATAAACCTATCGGTCTGCCATATGTACATAATTAAACTTATAGTAACACATCTATCTCTAGTGAGAGGATGTGTGCCTATATCATGACAGCATACGACATAGGTCTTTGGTTATCATGATCTCCTGAAATCAACTCTTTATCCTAACTTATCTAACACCTTTGATTCTCTATTCCTAAGTAGAGAACCTGCATCAAGAGGTCAGTTACATATCACCCCATGAGAGAAAGGATTACCATCTCCTACTCAGGCAGGAGATCACCTCTTATCAACCATTGACGGTGCTTGATGAGTCACTAAACTAATTCTTTTGATATTCATCCACGCACCAGCCATCATGATTCAACAATTTAATCAACTATTGTATGATCATCAAGATGGCTATGGTACGTAACACTAATTGTACTAAGGGACCTATAATGTAAATTAATTATTCTTCATTTCAGATCAGGGAATGATATTTGCAATAAGATTTATTGCATAATGGCTCGTTGTGGGCTAGCATGTCCAACATGGTTGACTTTATTTTTGCATTAGATGTAGGATTCGAAATGTTTTTTTGCTAAAATAAAAACCACTCTTTCTGCACTTTTTTTGCATATTTTTGGTTATTAAAATTTATTTATAATATCTAAATATGTTAAAATATTAGCTTACTACCAAAATCAAAAGTGCATGAATATAATCCGAAGAGTTCCTATCACAAAATTGTGATGTATTCGCAGATATATAAGAAAATTAATTTTGCTTATTGTTTTCCCATCATGAAACATGAAATAATCTTGTATTAAACAGAGAAACAAACTGCCAACTACTTGAATTTATTTCGCACGATTCCGACTATGTTTTCCATAGATTTCCCATATTTAGTGAGCATGGGTCCAATGATTATTGGATCATGGAATCTCTTTAAAATTATGAATTTTACTTGGTTACTTATGATGCATATAATTATAAAAATAACTTATTAAACATCATTGGTCATTGAATGTATGTTACACAAAAGATATAATTTATACTACAATAGTTGTAGGATAAATTTTACATGCAAAAAATGGTTGCTTGATATGCTTAGAAATTTTAGGATCTCAAAAAATATTTTAAGATGCCTAGTACTTCTGAGTGATTATAATATAGTATAATGTCCGTCATCAAAGTTGATTAATTGAACGCAAGTACATTGGCATTATTTTGTTATGTTCTCAATCGGAAATGGTGAAGGTGTCTAGTCTAGGTATGATGGCATGGTTTAGTTATTAGAATCTTGCATGTCAAGGAAGTTCTCCCTCCCAACAGAACTCATTTGTACTAGTCGGATCTGCTTTTGAGGAAGGAATAATATGAGTACGTCAAGTTGTACTCTAATTATTAAAAATACGAAAAAATGCATACTTGCGAGGGTGCATACTATATAGAAATATCAAGCAAACTCTAATTGTTTTGTTGATTGATTGAATTGATTTAATATGATTAAAAAATTACATCCAATAAAACACTCTATTATGAATAGAGTAGTATTTCCTCGGTAGAATTAATTATGTGAATATGATTCATAATAACTAATTAAAATCTGAACAGTATATAGATGATCATACAGATGACAACCATGGTTTCGTATCAAGGTGAAGGGTTCCATCGTCATGGATTATATGTATGAGAAGATTGTCCAAAGTGACAGCTCCTACATACAAGCAGACATGGATTAGGTTCTTTGCTTCTTGAAAGAGTAAGGTCATATGCATATTGACCCCAATCTCAATTCTTCATATTATTGGGTGCTATTAGATTACGCATAGCAAGTTCTAATCCTATTCTTAGCTAGTTGAATTAACGATGGGTGAACATTTGTGACGCCCTGTTCCTCCGGCTACTGAAACCTACAGAACGAGAGCATCGGACCTACGTTCCAAGTACGCCCACTATCTCTGATACTCAAGAAACCATTTTATGCACATTAGATCAATACTTGAAATATAAATAACAATAGGAAAATAATATAAAATGGAAAGAAAAATATATCATATATTCTCATTGATCACAATAATCATGAAGTCCATGTTCATAAATGAGATACATCATACAAATATATTTCTGTAGATGAAGCCCTTCAAGTATCTCACTGCAATGTCTCTCAAATAGAACGTAAAATAATGCGGAAATAAAAAATTACTCTATGTAGAATGCACCCTATCTAGTGCAAGTAGGACGTAAGAAGTCTGATTTCCTCAAGGGCCACTACGTTTATGGTTGTTGCCCAGCTACATCTGTTGGGTTCACATGATGGTAACGTTATGAGAAATTGTCCAATAACGAGACTACCACTATAATAACTAATGTAGGGGTAGAAAAGAATGTACACTCAACTCTATTTAATAACATATGCATATATTATAGAAGTTGAGAAAAATACCAAGTTATTATGATTCACAATGGATCATGTAGCAACTGATTTCATTTATTGATATAATAATCATTTGAGTACTTCCAAAATGATATTGATATTTCTACAAATTGGTTAGAGTCCACAATGTATACAAATACTGGCATCCGAATGATATACAACTGCTGGCATCCAATCATTAATTTTTAATCATTTCTCAAATTATTTTAGCAACACACAAGTTCGTGACTCGCAAACCTCCGCTACGCGGGAACTTGATATTCATCTTGAGTAACTCTCAAGGATCTCTTTTTGATCGTATATGAAAAGATTACAAACCCAAATCTCCATCTTCAAATTACATCCCGGAACACCTCTCACAACAATATTACTCAAGATAGAATTTGATGTGGCCACACTAAATTCTACTCCGAGTCCTAATAATGTGTATAAGTATGAAAGCAAGAACGTCAACCACGTCACTTGCCTACTACTTGGAGCGACTCCGAATGCTACCGGGCTGCTGGGTGCAACGCATCTCCCAACTCGTCTGTTGGGGTCGCGACCTTCAAGGCATGTCCCCGGGGCCCAAGGGTCCATGCCCAATCCCTTGAGGCACCTAACTCCATCTACTCGATTACCATATAACTTAAACTACTGTGTAATAATAATAATAATAATCACAACATTGAAATATTATCTACGATATGAGGGGAGTTAAATAATTTGACGTACTCAATGATGCACACGTACATCATGTTTTATTTTTTTCCTAACTGAAAACCATAAGAGGCTGTGTTTTTTTAACAATTATCATACATGGATGTATTTAGAACTAACATTGCATTCATAGTATTAAATTCTCGTTCCATTTTAATCTTGTTATTAGAGTAACTCAAACATTAATCTTAACCTTCCTATTTTTAATGTGTTGTCATTATAATATCTGTATCATATGATTACAAGCAACATGCAACTATAAAATAATCCAAATTTGGAATATGGTAATCTTATTGTTGACGAAACAAGTCAATTTAAAAATTGATCTTTAATGTGTAATACTAGTATTGGTCATTTGGTACATGTACATGTACATTCTTCGGTCAATCTCAATTGAAATAACATTATATTTCTAACTAGCAAGCAATGAAAATGTAGGTCGAGACACGCAATAGTAGTGTGAAATCTGACTTGAAGCGTCTGTGCAGGCAAAACTTTGATATTATATGAGAATTATTACCCACATATTAAGATTCTAAATCCATGATAAAATAAATGCTAACTTAAATACTAACTAATAACATATTTTTGGCCATCAACGTATAATCCAACGAAGGTAAACAGTCCAAAATCTGCAGTTGTCTCTGTGAAATGTCGAGAGTGAAATAAATCTCACTTTAAAACTAAATACAAAGTTTGAATGTACTATATTAAGATTAACGTGATGTAACAAAAATGCCACATTCTCTGAATTCAAAGAGATGGAATACTCAAAAGTTAGACACGTAACAGTTGTAAAGTCGTTCACGCCTTGATCTATTATCAAAATCAAATACAACTTCACACAATAATATCATATTATTGCACATAGAAATCGCATTCGATTCCCTATGATAGCTTCCATGTAGTCAAGTCTATTGCAAGGATTCAATATGGATAAATTTATATTGAGGTGACCTTATATCCACACAGGATAGATTGCATTCAAATTATCACATGGTTTTTTGCAATAAGAATTCATCCATTGGTGTGATGTGATGTGTTATGTGACCATGAGTATAGCTAACCATCAATAATCTTACTGCTATCAACCCCACAAGGTTCGAATGAATTCCAAACATATGAAGGAAAATAAAAACTTAACATCAAAGAGGGAACGACTTCATTACTAATAATAGATGTATCACAAGGATAACTAAGACTCTAAGCATATTTAAACATATGGGAACAAAAATATGTGGAAATCAATAGCAAGAGGAAGGTATTTATCATTACCTGTGAGGATGTTCCCTCGGGATCTCCTGTCACAAAGAAATGATATTTCCGTCGCTTAATTCGTAGTGCAAATGCGCATACGACGACGATCTCGAGCTTTCCAACGCAAAGCTAGTCGCGGATCTTCGTTCGGAGCTTCTTCTTCAATGTCGACAACAACCCTCCTACGATAAAACCGACCAAGATGGTGGTGCTCCAATAAGAAACAATGCTGGTGGTTGCTAGGGTTATGAGAGAGGTGAATTTGGATCTAATTTCAGACTCGGTTCGGATCCATATATGCATCTTGACCATCCAACAGAAAATATCGATAAGCTAGGAATGTCAGAATTAGATGTTCCTGGATTTGTTGGAAAGATCTCGACGAGATCTACAAAATGGCATGACTATTTGCATTTTTTGGATATCAAAAATACTCCAGATTTTAGGAAAAGAAATTACGGGTTTCACATCATAAAAATCTTAAAGGAAGTCTCGTCCTCGAGACGTAGGATTTAACATGTATGTTTTGAATGTGACGTAGATTTAAGTATAAAATCATAAAGGGAATGGAACCCATAAAAATCTTAAAGAGAATCGAAATAGGGTTTCCTGATCATACCTTCAAAAAGATAAAGGTATTTCTGTCACATATCTGCCTCAGGCTCCCATGTGGCCTCCTCAACATTTTGACTTTGCCACAATATCTTGACAAAAGAGATATCTTTCCGTGGCAACTTCTTAATTGTCTGGTCTAAAATCTGCACGGGTGCCTCAGGAAAAGACAAATTCGATTCAACCGTGAGGTCCTCATAGCTAATCACATGCCGAGGGTCCTGAATATTCTTCCGGAGTTTTGACACATGGAATACATTGTGTACGCTTGCCAAGTGAGGGGGAAGTACTACTCAGTATGATACCATCCCAATACGGGCCAAAATCTCAAAAGGGCCAACAAACCACGATGCTAGCTTACCCTTAACATCAAATCATTGAATACCCTTCATTGGAGATACATTCAAGAATACATAGTCTCCGAACTCAAATTCAAGATCACGATGTCTCTGGTCAGCGTAGCTCTTCTGGTGGCTCTGCATAGTCAATAGTTTCTTTCTAGCCATTTCTATCGCTCTTCTTGTATCCTCGATTATCTGAGTGGAATAAATGTTTTTGTCACCCACTTCCTGCCAACACAAGTGAGTGGTACATCTTTATCCATACAATATCTCAAAAGGTGCCATGCCAATACTAGCATGATAGCTGTTAATATAAGTGAACTCCACCAAGGGAAGGTGATCCTTCCAAGAACCTTGCCACCCAATGGCACATGATCGGAGTAAGTCCTCAAGAGTCTGAATTGTCCTCTCTGATTGTCCACCCATCTGCAGATGATATGTTGAACTAAGACATGGTTCAGTTTTTAGGACGTTCATGAATTATCCCCAATAATGTGACGTGAAACGAGAGTCTCTATCTAATACGACCTCCTTGGGATCCCATGCAAGCGAGTACCATGCTGAATATATAATATCGCCAAATCTATCGGAGTGCAAGTCATGTTCATTGGAATGAAATGTGCAGACTTGGTCAGCCGTTCCACAATAACCCGAATAGCATCATATCCACCAACTATACTTGGTAAGGACATCACAAAATCCATACATATACTCTCCCATTTCCATAAAGGAATAGGAAGTGACTCTAACGAGCCGCGTGGATGCTTGTGCTCTGCCTTCACCAATTAACACATAAGGCAATGCTAACATGTTTTGCAACATCTATCTTCATCCCCTCCCACTATAAATGCTGACGGAGGTCCCTATACATGTTGGTGCTTCTTGGATAGATAGATAATCTAGAATAGTGAGCCTCATCTAGGATGTCTCTCCTTAACTCATCATCATCAGGGACACATACATAATCTCCCTTCCATGATATGGACTCACAAACTATGAATCCATCAAATTCCTCCTTTAGACATCAATGGACCAAGTCTTGTAATTTCTAATATGTTTGTTGATCATGCACAATCCTGTTCCATAATCCATTGTACTTAGCAGCTACAGTTACGACATATGTAGTACTTTCAAAGGGGTACCACTCACTGAGTGTCGTGAGCATATCTCAAGTCTATAGCCATGCTGTGGTGCCCTCGGTATGTGTTCTCTTACTCAGAGCATCCACTACTACATTCCCCTTACCCGGATGGTAAGAGATAGTGTAATCATAATCTTTCAACAGCTCCATCCATCGTCTTTGCCTCATATTCAACTCCTGATGGTCAAAGATATTTGAGACTCTTGTGATCTGTAAAAATCTCAAACGTGACCCCATATATATAGTGACCTCATATCTTCAATGCGAAGACTATATCTGCCAGCTCCAAGTCATGAGTAGGGTAGTTCCATTCAATTCTTTAGTTGTTGTGATGCCTATGCCAAAATATACCCATCTTTTATCAACATTGTTCCCATACCCTCATTTGATGCATCGGTATACACCGTAAAGTCTAAGGTGCCTGAGGGAAGGGTAGGAATCTGAGCACTGTTTAGTCTCTCCTTCAACGTACGAAAGTTAAGCTCGCACTTGTCGCTCCGAATGAGGGGGACATCTTTCTGTGTTAGACTAGTAAGTGGTAGGGCTAGCAGCGAGAAGCCCCTAACCAAATGTTTGTAGTAACCGGAAAGGCCTAAGAAACTACGCATCTCGGTAATTGTCTTGGTCTGCTCCCAGGTCATTACTACTTTATCTTGGCTGGATCAACTGCTAAACCTACTCCCGAAATTACATGACTTGGGAAAGCTACTTCGGTAGGCCAAAATTCACACTTACTATATTTTGCATACAACTTGTGTTCTCTGAGTGTCTTATGAATAATATGAAGAGGTTACTCATGCTCATTCTCATCACATGAGTAGATCAAGATATCATCAATGAACACCACTACAAAACGATCTAAGTATGGATGGAAAATTCTATTCATCATGTCCATAAAGCGGCAGGTGCATTCGTGAGTTCAAACAACATGACCACAAACTCATAGTGATCGTATCTGGTGCGAAAAGCATATTTAAGCACATCTATGTCTGTGATTCTCAATTGATGATAGACCGATCGTAGGTCAATCTTTAAGAATACCGCTGCACCCTGTAACTGATCGAAAAGATTGTCTATTCGTGGAAGTGGATAACTGTTTTTATCGTCCTTTTATTCAATAGACTGTAATCGATGCACAATCGCATATACCCATCCTTCTTCTTTACGAAGAGGACCGATGCTCTCCAAGATGATGAACCAAGACGGATAACTCCTCTTTCCAACACTACTGCAGTTGTACTTTGAGCTCACTATGTTCGGCTGCTGACATTCGATATAAAGGGATGGAGATGGGTTGTGTATCAATATCAAGGTTATTTCAAACTCGATCTCCCCCTCCGGTGGCAGTCCAAGTAACTCCTCTGGAAATATGTAAGGAAAATCCTGCACAACATTGATATCTTCAATCATGCGATCTTAGGAAGGTAACTCCACAACATAGGTGAGAAAACCTATGCAACCCTGATCGAGCAAGTGTTGGGCCTTTAATGCGGATACATACGAGACCTCACTATCTGGGGTACGTTGTAAAGCCTTAAACTTGGCATATCTCGGATCCTATATAATAAGACCCGGCTCGTCAAGAGGAAACCAACGGAATTTGTTTCGTATGAATCGGACTTCGTTTCGATGTGTTATGAAACATAAGAGACCTCACTATATGGGGTACATTATAAACTTAAGCCCCAATTTTGGGATAAGTTCTGGCTAAAACCATGGGCCAAAATCATGAGCCACTAAATCATGGCTAAGGTCTAAACCATGGTTTTCTAACCATGATTAGTGATTTTCTAGAGCCTATAAATAGACCCCCCCCCCCCCCCCCGCCTATTCATTCTCTACGATTTCCACTACCACCACCACCCCAAGGGCTAGGGTTGAGAGGTTGGAAGGAGGAGTGGGAAGCGAGGAAGGAGTACTAGCGAAGCGCTACTGGGAGAACGATGAGGAGAAAGGTGTGAGCCTGTCTTAGTTTGCTTCGTAAGCTAGGATTATCTGTCACGACCCCAATTCTGGGCCGTCGGATCCTCCTATATCCAGATCTGGTTACTCAGCAATAATTTATTCAGCAATCACAACTAACATTTAGAAACAGACTGCAAATAAAAATATTCAGAAGGAAGTATTTCAATACTTTGCCATTAACAAAATAAAATTTACATGATCCATTGTCCCACTATAACCCTTTACATGTACGTCAGCTGGAAGAAAATATACATAAATATTACTAACTACCTTACAAAGAAAAATTGTTAGGATAGTATTGGAGGATTGGTTGAGGCGACGTGCGACGGCGTAAGCTTACTAAGATCAACACAATCTACAATCCCGAAGTGTCACAGCTTCGGAGTCTAATAATGGTCGGGTTCCCCTGAACTAATCCCTGACGTGGAATAGAAAGGAATATGACTTAAATTATCAAGAAGGAATGAAACCTTTTGTGATAACAAGTTTTGCAAAATTATACAAATTGTTTGCTTTTCTCTTCTTCGTTACTTAGCATTCGCTAATTTTTATCATATGATTTATGGGAAACCCAACAGGTATCGGTGAGCCATCGCAAGGACTTTAAAAATCCAGCCAGCTTACATACTAGACATCTAGCCAGCCACAATAGCTTTTCTTTGTAAGGTAGTTAGTAATATTTCTGTATATTTCCTTCCAGCAAACATACATGTAAAGGGTTGTAGTGGGACAATGGATCATGTAAATTTTATTTTGTGAATGGCAAAGTGTTGAAATACTTCGTTCTGAGTATTTTTATTTGGTGTCTGTTTCTGAATGTTAGTTGTGATTGTTGAATAAATTATTTATAAGTAACCAGATCCGGATATGGGAGGATCCGACGGCCCGAAATTGGGGTCGTGACAAACGTCCATCAAACAGAAAGGTAGGTATGCTTGGGAGACAGAACACTATTGTCTTCTCGAAGCAATCAAGGCATGTGTGATGTTGCTCGAGCCAATCCATACATAAGACGACATCAAAATCTTCTAAGTTAATGAGTAAAAGATATGCGGGAATTACGTGCCCGACAATCTGCACTGCTACATTCTCCACTTCTTGTCGTACTATGAATAATTTCCCCCCTGGGCCCTTATTGTAGTAAGGCGATGAAACACAGACTGGTTCTTTATCTAACTTGGATACTAATCGATGTGCTAGAAAAGAGTGTGTAGCTCCCGAATCAAATAAGGCATGTAAGGATATACCATGCACTGAAATCATACCTCGGATTACAGCTCCTGAGGTGTGGGCTTGCACTTTTATGATTGCATTCAACTGTCCTTGAGGGTGTGGTGGGGCACTAGAACCTGCTACATTAAAGGTTGGTCATGGTGGAGGATGTTGAAAGCCTCGACCTCCACAATGAGAAGCTGATCCATGTGACTGTGTAGATGAGAAAGTTGGTCGTAGACTTGGTTGATGGACACCTGAACTTATGGCAAGTTAGGGGCACTTGGCCTTGAAATGGCCTGATTGTTGGCAGTGGAAACACCTATGATTTCCTGGCCGAGAAAAATAGACTCCCAAGACAAGGCTAGCACCTCCTATCTTGTGACTCTGGGAGTGTGTAGAAGAGCGGTAGGAAGTAGTACCATGACTCGCCAGGCCCTATCCCCAAGTAGGTGTAGGGGCAAACCAGCTAACGGTAGGATTGGTTGCCACTGGGTGGAAACGACACTCTCTACGAGCTCTGTGGAAATCTCGACAAGCAGATATCTCTGACTGACGTGGCTGGAAATGTGATGGACTCCCCTGAAGCCGACTCTGAGTTGCCTCTATCTTGGTAGCCTTAACAGCTAACTCCTAGATGGAAATGAAATCCAATGCAGACAGTTGGTGTTGCACAACGTCACGCAATCCCCGGATAACTTCTATAAATTTTCCTCATGGAAAGCAGTAGTCACTGGTGAGTGGCAGGAGAGTTCATTGTAGCGAATGAGATATTCTTGGGCCATCACCGACCCTTGTTTTAGCTCTACAAATATTCCTCTCTGGTCTTATACCCAATGATCAAGGTAGAACTTTCTACGAAACTCGTCAAGAAATATTTTCCATGTTATGGGATCCTCCAGATGCTCCTTGGTAGCATACCATCAACGTTCAACAAAGCCTGCTAGTGAAAACTCCACAAATGTAAGCCATGATTCTTCAGGAGCATGGATTATCTAGACGTCTATTAGGATGCATAAGTCGTCTGATGTTTTTGCAATACCTCTAAATCCTCAGACCCTTCAGGGTTCAGAGACACCGAAGGATGAATACTACCCCCTTCCTCACGAGAAGGTTGATAAGAGGAAACCTACTGCTAAAGGAGCCTCTGTTCCAATGCCTCCTGACACTGCTGTATACCCTGCATGACCTGAACTAGTAAGGCCAACTGTTGTGCAACATCAGGGTCAACATGAGGTGGCATGATTCCATGCGAGAATCATTATATTAGATTTTCTATTATTGGAGATACGATGGACACATTGATAGGACTTGAATTATTCTCCTTAAACTAATGCCAAAGTCAGAAGACTTTATCTTGTATTTATATTTCAAATATTGATAATCTATTATGCAAAAGAGAGAATGAAGTATCGGGCTCTGATACCATCTGTGACACCCCTCTCCCCCAGCTACTGAAACCGACGGAACGAGAGCGTCGAACCTACAACCCAAGTATGCCCACGATCTATGATACTCAGCAAACCATCTTATGCACATTAGATAAACATTTGAAATATAAATACAAACAAGATAATAATACAAAATGGAAAGAAAAATGCAACATCCATTCTCATTTATCACAATAATCATCAAGTCCATATCCATAAAATGAGATACATCATGCAATTATAATTTTGTAGAAGAATCCCTCCAAGTATCTCACTACAATATCTCTCAAATAGAATGTAAAATAATGCAGAAATAAAAAAATTACTCTAAGTAAAATGCACCCTATCTAGTGCAAGTAGGGTGTAAGAAGTCCGATCTCCTCAAGGGCCACCACGGGTACGGTTGTTGCCCAGCTACACCTGTTGGGTCCACACGAGGGTAATGTTATGAGAAATTGTCCAGTAACGAGACAAATACTATAATAACTAATGTGTGGTAGAAAAGAATGTACTCAACTCTATTTAATGAAAAATGCATATATTATAGAAGCTGAGAAAAACACCAAGTTATTCTGATTCACATTCGATCACGTAACAATTGATTTCATTTATTCATATAATAATCATTTGATACTACCAAAATGATATTGATATTTCTACAAATTGGTTAGAGTCCACAATGTATACAAATACTGGCATCTGAATGATATACAATTACTGGCATACGATCATTAATTTTTAATCATTTCTCATATTATTTTAACACACGCAAGTAGGAGACCCACAAGCCTCCGCTACATGGGAACTTGATATTCATCTTAAGTAACTCTCAAGGATCCCTTTTCGATCGAATATGAAAATATTATAACCCAAATCTCCAACTTCAATACATCTCGGAACACCTCTAACAATAATATTAGTCGAGATAGAATTTGATGTGGCCACACTAAATTCTACTCCGAGTCCTAATATTGTGTATAAGTGTGAAACCAAGAACGTTAATTGCATCATGTGCCTACTCCGTCGAGCGACTCCGGATGCTACCGGGCTGCTAGGTGCAACGCGTCACCCAACTCGTCCGTTGGGGTCGTGACATTCAAGGCATCTCCACGGGACCCAAGGGTGCATGCCCAATCCCTTGAGGCACCTAACTCCATCTACTCGATTACCATAGAACTTAAATTACTGGGTGATAATAATAATAATCACAATATTGAAATATTATCTACGATATGAGGGAAGTTAAATCATTTAACGTACTCAATGATGCGCACGTACATCATGTTTTATTTTTTATCCTCACTGAAAACCATAAGAGGTTGTGTTTATTTGGCGATTATCATGTATGGATGTATTTAGAACTAACATTGATAGCCATACCAATTCAAATAATTCTTACTATTAATTTCTCGTTACATTTTAATATTGCTATTAGAGTAACTCAAACATTAATCTTAACCTTCCTATTTTTAAAGTATTGTCATTAGAATATTTGTATCATATGATTACAAGCAACATGCAACTATAATATAATCCAAATTTGGAATATGGTAATCTTATTGTTGACAAAACAGGTCAATATTTTAAAATTGATATTGAATGTGGAATACTAGTATTGGTCATTCGGTACCTGTACTTTCTTCGATCATTCTTAATTGAAATAACATTATATTTCAACTAGCAAGCAACAAAAATTGAGGTCGAGGCATGCAATAGCCGAGTCAAATCTGACTTGAAGTGTCCGTGCAGGTAAATATTTGATATTACAAGATAATTATTACACATATATTAATATTCGAAATCCATTATAAAATAAATGCTAACATAAATACTAACTAATACCATATTTTTGGCCATCAACGGATGATCAAAAGAAGGTAAATAGTCCCAAATCTGCAGTTGTCTCTGTGTAACGTAAACAATTAAATAAATCTCATTTTAAAACTATATACAAGGATTGAATGTACTTGCCTATTTTATGAATTAACATGATGTAACAATGATCCCACATTCTCTGAATTCAAAGAGATGGAATACTCAAAAGTTAGACACGGAACAGTTGTAAAGTCGCTCAAGCCTTGATCTATTATGAGAATCAACAACTTCACACAAAAATATCATATTATCGCACATAGAAATCACATTCGATGCCTTATGATAGCTTTCGTGTAGTCAAGTCTATTGCAAGTATTCAACACGTATAAATTTATATTGAGGTGACCTTATCTCCAAACAAGATAGATCACATTAAAATCGTCCGTGATTTTTTGCAATAAGAATTCATCCATTGGTGTGATATGATGTGTTATGTGACCTTGAGTATAGATAACTATCAATAATCTTACTGCTATCAACCCTAAAAGGTTCGAATGATATTCCAAGCATACGAAGGAAAATAAAAACTTAACATCAACGATGGAAATGACTTCGTTACTAATAACAAACGTATCATAAGGATAACTAAGACTCTAAGCATATTTAAACATATGGGAACAAAAATATATGAAAACCAACAACAAGAGGAAGTTATTTATCGTTACCTTCGAGGATGTTCCCTTGAGATCTGCTCTCACACATAAATGATATTTTCGTCGCTCGATTCGTAGCATAAATGCGCATACGACGGTGACCTCGAGCTTTCCTATGACAAAATTGACAAAGGTGGTGGTGTTCCAATGAGAGAAAAGGATGGCGGTGGTTAGGGTTTTGAGAGAGTAGCGTTATCACCACCTATTTATAGAATGAGAGGTGAATTTGGATCCAATTTCAGACCCAGCTCGGATACATATATGGATCTTGAGCATCCAACTTAAAACATCGATATCTTGAGCTAGGAATGTCGAAATAGGATGTTCTTGGGTTCGTTGGGATGATCTCGACAAGATCTACGAAATGACATGATTATTAGATTTTGGTTGTAAAAATACTCCAGATTTTAGGAAAAAGAAAATGCGGGGTTTCACAACATTGCCCTAGGGGTGGTGGTCCGCATGTTAAAGACTAAATTGGGAAATGCGAGGTGGATGTGCGTGGCAGAATGTGTTCCCGTTTCATTTTTTATCCATGTTACACTATCTAAAATTATTTGTATGTAACAAAGGTAAAAAGAAGACTCTAGTTCTTGCTATAGATATTGCGGTAAGTATTGTCACGACCCCAATTCTGGAGCCGTCGGATCCTCCCATAACCAGATTTGGTTACTCAACAATAACTTATTCAGCAATCCCAACTATCATTAAGAAACAGACTGCAAATAATATATATTCATAAGTATTTCATTACTTACATTCACAAAATAAAGTTCAGATGATACATTGTCCCACTATAACCATTTACATGTACATCAGCTTGGAAAGAAAAATACACAAAAGATTACTAACTACCTTACAGAGAAGAGTTACTGTAGCGGGCTGGATGTCTACTAAGGTCCTTACGATGGCTCACCGACACCTGTTGGATTTTCTATAAATAATAGGATAAAAATTAGTGAATGCTAAGTAACGAAGAAGAGAAAAACAAACAAATTGTGTGATTTTTCTAAACTTGTTGTCATTAAAAGTTATATTCCTTCTCATTAATTTAAGTTCTATTCCTTTCTATTCCACATCAGGGATTAGTCCATGGGAACCCTACCATTCTTGGACTCTGAAGCTGTGGACACTTCAGGATTAGAGATTCTGTTGATCTTGGTAAGCTTATGCCGCCGCACGTCGCCTAAACCAATCCTCCAATACTACCCTGACAATTTCCTTTTCTTTTATTAAACATGATCTCAAACCTTCATCCTGGAAAATAAATGAGCACATCGTCCTCGAGGACTCGGTTGCTTAAAACCTCAGGCTAACATTTAGTCATATAACCTAGCGGCTTTAGATACATATTACCGTGACCCAGACGCTATTGAACCGCCTATGCCTCCACATGGCACGACTACATCTTCCGTCGTTCAATCCGAAGACATTGGCTCTCGGTACCGTGCACGCGTTGCAAGACAATCATTTCGTGCGCACTTAACATAACAGGACAACCGTGTACCTCCTAGGTAGGGAAACGCCAATACATGTTCCTTCCGACAAACCTACAGGTTGTATGCCCGACTTGTAGTTCTACTCCCAGTCATCCTTAACGTGACACATGATCCTTTCAGGATCCAACTCAAACCATATTAATTTCCATGATGTAATTCTTTTGTCAAATCTTCAATTTGCATATTCAGCAATACTTAATATAGACTCACATATATATTATTCATATACATATATACTCGTATTTATGCTTATTTTAACTCCCAAACCCTAACTTTCAAAGCCACCGCATCGATTTGATGCTTGAACCTTATTTTAGTGGGAATGATAAACCAACTATTCAGACTTTTTCAAAAATAGCCTAAATTAGAGTTCATTATAACACAAAACATAAAATCAAGAATTTCAATAATCTCGTTTGAAAATCCAATAACAAATGGAAGGATTTCGTTACGTAATCGAGCTCTCTCTCATGTATGCAAGGCTTTATCATGTTTCGTTTTTAGAAAGGCTATTTATGGCTCCTTAAAAGATCGAATTTCATTTTCGTATGAAAATGCTAAGAACGTGTCAAGAACACGAAGAATGAACGAAGAACACGAAGAATGCGAAGAACACGAAGAAGGTCTAAACAATATTTTCTCGTGAAATTTCAGCAGAGCTTCCCCTTATACGGGGTGATATTTCTCGGAAAATTTTGACAGAGTTTCCCCTTATATCGGGACATATTTCTCAGAAACTTTTGACAGAATTTTCCCTCATATCAGGACATATATCTCGGAAAATTTCGTCAGATTTTCCCCTTATATCGAGACATATTTCATGGAAAATTTCGACAGAGGTTCCCCTTATATCGGGACATATTTCTTGGAAAATTTCGGTAGAGTTTCCACTTATATCGGGACATATTTCAAAAAAAATGAAAAACGTTTCCTCTATAAAATCAACCGTGAGGAAAACAACAACAAAGATGAAAGAATATACTCAAACAACAAGAGGCGAAGAATCGGTAGACACCACACATCTTAGGAGAGTGAATGAGTGACGAATCACAGGGTTCACTGACGTGCATAGCCGCCCACACCTAAGTAGGGTATTACACATATTTCTCCATCGAAATAACTATAAAAGCATAAATGAAAGAATAGAAACATAAGAGATGGAGAATCAATAGACACCACGCGTCTTAGATGCGTGAATGTGTGACGAATCACATGCTTCACTGATGCGCATAGCCACCCGCACCTAAGTAGGGTGTTACACAGATTTCTCCTCGCACCACAACAGAAAACGAATTGGAAAGAAAGATGAATCAAGAAGAAAGCTTGTAAGAAAAGAGGATGAATTAAAATCTTAGGTTACGAAACAAACTAAGAGAGGATCATACCTTTCTCCTCCTCGTTCTGCCTGCAGCGCTTGGTTAGCGCTCCTCCCTCGCCTCCCACTCCTCTCGACCTCTCGACCGTAGCCCTTAGGGTGGTGGTGGTAGTGGAAATCATAGAGAATGAATGGATAGGGGGGGTCTATTTATAGGCTCCAGAAAACCACTAACCATGGTTAAAACCATGGTTTATACCTTAACCATGGTTTAGTGGCCCATGGTTTTGGCCCATAGTTTTGGCCAAAACTTATCCCAAACATGGGGCTTAAGTTAGAACATTCTAGAGGATTCTAGATTCGCTAATTATACTTAATTAACACTAATCGTGATTAACTTTCACTAATCGTGATTTAACTTTTGCAGCTCACGCTTATCTTTTGCTAACTATTGATTATTGTTTGCTAATGATCATTAGAATTTTTCAATCCGTCATTGGTTTCTTTAATCATGCTTAATTAGTCTTAATGACAGTCATTATGGGTTAATGACATCTTAGCCTTCCTTGGTTAATGACATCTTAGCCTTACTTCTCTTTCTTTCGAAAATCATAACTATTTGAAACAAAGTCCGATTCACACGAAATAAATTCTGTTGGTTTCCTCTTAACGAGTCAGATCTTATTATATAGGATCCGAGATATATCAGGTTCAAGGATTTACAATTATAGCAGCCTTAAAAGGAAATCTCGTCCTCGAGACTAGAAATGCAGGCATAACAATCTTAAAAAGAATGAACGTTATTTCATTTATAAAGAAGATATACAACACATAGTGTTATTACTCAAACAAGTAGGGGTATTTCTCTTTAATTTCTCCTCAGGTTCCCATGTAGTTTCTTCAAACTCTTGGTTCCACCATAATACTTTAACTAGAGTCACCTCTTTGTTTCTCAACTTCTTGATATCCTTGTCAAGTATTTGCACAGGTAACTCTTGGTATGTCAAGTCTAGCTCAACATGTAAATCATCGTAACTTATCTTATGCCCTGTATCCTTAATGTACTTTCTCCTATTTGATTCATGAAAAATATCATGTACTATCGAAAGATGTGGAGGAAGTGTAAGTCTATATGCCACTTTTTCAATGCGCTGAATAATTTCAAAGGGACCCACAAACCTGGGTGCTAACTTCTCATGCACACCAAACCTCTGAATTCTCTTCATTAGGTGATACTTTGAGAAATAAAAAGTCACCTACCTCAAACTCAAGGTCTCTTAGCCTAGTATCACTATAGCTTTTCTGACGACTTTTACCGTCAATAGTCTTTTTCGAGCAAGCTCTACAACTTCACGTGTCTCTTGCAGTGTATCTGAATCATAAAGGTTCTTTATCCCGACCTCTTGCCAACATAAAGGAGTAGTACACCCACGTCCATAAAGTTCTTTAAATGGTGCCATGCCAATACTTGTATGGTAACCGTTGTAGTATGTGAATTCTGCAAGAGGTAAAAGTTTAATCCATGACCCCTTCCATTCTAAGGCACACGCTCGTAGCATATCCTCTAGTGTATGAATCGTACGTTCTGACTAACCATCTGTTTGTGGATGATATGTTGTACTCAGTAATGTGAGGTGAATCATGAAACTCGATCCTATAAAGTTTAGTGCGGTGATGAGTTGGGAACGCCCAATGTCATAGAAATATGATCTTTTCTGAGATTAGCTGGATATTATAGAAGATTTGTGAAGGACTTTTCATGAATAGCATTGCCAGTGACAAAGTTGACCCAGAAGGAAGTTCCATTGATATGTTTAGATGCATGCGGAACTAGTTTCCAAACAATGAAAGAATGCCTAACATCTTCACCCATCCTTACTCTACCCTCTGGGAGTGAAGGGTTTATGCGTCTAAAGAAGGACTTGGGGTAGTTCTTATGCAACATGGTAAGGTAGTTGCGTATGCATCACGACAGCTCAGGACAAATGAAAAGAACTACCCAACACATGACATTGAATTAGTTGTTGTAGTTTTTGCTTTAAAGATATGGAGACATTACCTCTATGGTATTACTTTTGAAATCTTCACTGATCATAAATATCTATTTGATCAGAAGGAACTCAATATGAGACATAGACGGTGGCTAGAGTTATTGAAAGACTATGATTGCACTATCCCCTACCACCCTGGTAAGGGGAACGTCATAGCAGATGTCCTTAGCAGAAGAACCTATTCACCTGGGCTGGTGAGTGCTATCCACTTCTGGGTTTACTATCCAACCATTTAATAGTAGTTCTGATACTATAACTATTCCTCACCAATACAAACCAGAGATCTGGGATAGAATAAAGAAAGGACGGGAGGATGATCCAGTCATTAAAGACATGAGACAACAACTTTAGAAGAATGGGATAGAGGGATTCCAGATACGAGATGGGTTATTATATGAGCTTGAAATCAAAGAAATTAATTGAGTCTGAATCTACATAAACTGTCAGTACAAAAGATGTCATTTTCGTATTATATTTTATTTTTTCTTTTTCTTAATTAATAAAAATCCAAAAAATATATTAATGTCTAAATATTATAATTTATTTTGTCATATTTTTTCGGATTTTTTATGGCTTCAAAATAACAAAGAAATTATAAAACCCAAAAAATCATGGTATACTATATACATGGGTTACCCTAAAAATAACATTTTGTACAAATGATCGATTTTGGTTTTGGACGATTCATGAAAGTTGTAGATCTCATTGAGATGAGCGATTTTGTGAAGAAAATTTTTTCGATCCGAGTCATTTGCTATTTCTTTTTTAATTATCTTTATATTTAAATTTTTGATTTTTCTGGGCTTGACACGTGGCCGCTCCTCAAGTCAACACATGTCACCCATTTTGACCTTTATTTTAACAATAACATAAAAATAAAATAATTAAAAAAGAATAAATAAATAAAATTAGGGTCATGCAGCCACACTAGAGCCATTCGATCTCGACCGATCGGACGGCACCTGTGCATCCCCTTCCTCTATCGTCTCTCCCAACTTTCTCATTCTCGTTGTCTACGCGGCCTTCAATCTACGTTGCCGCCGCCAATCATATGCCCAATCATCGACCTTCTCCCATCGCCTTCTAGATGTGGTAGCGAATCCTTCTCACCCTCAAATCTCACAACCCCCACCATCTCTTTTCCATTGACGCCGCCTTATGTGGCTGCCTTCCATATTTGTATCGTTGCCCCTCAATCAAATCCACTTCTGATCCCAACGATCTCATCGAGCCTCGTCGTCCACCCAATAACCACACGATTATTGTCTAACGTTGCCGCCCTTATTGAACTATAGAAGCGCCAGCACCCCACCAGTCTTTCCCATCCACCGGTACCATTAACTCGCAAAGGATCTCGGAAGTGACAACCCGAATTCCTCCTCTTTTGACCTGACGAGATCCGAGGATTCAGCCTCATTGCAATGTGACCCCTCCTCTACGTCGCTACTACCTCTACTCTGACTCCTGCTATTGAACCGACGATAACCCTACTTCCTCGACATCAACGCCTCCGACAACAAACATCCATCTCCGTTTCGAAGCCACCATCTTCGTCGACAATGGCACAGCTCCGCCTGAGCTTTGCTGACTATTCCTGCTCCTCCACATTCGACAACTCCAACAACAACAACCCCCCACTACTTCACGGAGATTCCACCACAGTCGAGGAGCTCCTCCGCCACTTCATCCATGTCTGTCGGTTGTGCGCCACCAACTAATTCTTGGCTACTTCAGCCACGCATGATGGCCATACCCCTTACTTGACTCCAGCAGCACCTCGCGCCTCCTCTGCCTTTCCTCAGCTTCAACGCTCTTCCACTAGAGCACTGTCACACCCACATCTCTGTCATACCATCGGGGCCATACCAGAGGCCCTCCTCACGTGAGAAGCACATGCCAGGAGGGACTTCTTGCGCCAATGATGAATCTCATATTCTTCACTCTAAATCTCATTAATGAAACTATATTCCCTCGAAATCATCAGCATATCTGCATTTTTTCTGCATAATTAGCATTCATGAATGTTTTCATAAGAATCACATTTTAGAACTAATTGAAGGATATGTAATTATCTTCAAGCGCATTACAGAAGCGTGATCGTCGTATCGAATACGACGCAGAACGACTAGTCGTACTAGTTGTTCTGTGCAGTAGAATTTAAAATTTTTATGCGATGAAACCACATGATCCAAGAACAATTCTCGGATCATTTCATCTAGAACCACAACAAGTGTAAGTAATACCTCTTGATGCGTGGTTGATCTAGTCTCTAAAAGAAGAGACCTCCTGTCTCAAGTCCGATCGTCGGAGAAGACGCATGCGAGCACGGGGATGAACTGCATGATCCTCGCAATCCAACAAGATGATCCAAGCACAGTGAACTCCTGATCTCGTCGTACGACATCGAACGTCTTCTTCGTGAGCGTAGCACTCCAATAAGACGGAGAATCGAAGAACGTCGAAGCGGTAGCATGGTGGCGAAGGCAACGACGAATCTCTCCTCTAGGGTTTAGCGGACGACCACCAAGAATGAGAGAGAGAGAGAGAGTTGGCGTGTTTAAGTAAAGAGGTTTGATGATATAATCATTTTCTAACCCAACTACGCTAAATATAAGATATCTAAGGCAAACATAGTCAGAATCGAGAAAAATAAATTCGAGTGTTTTTTTGGCTTTATTACCTACTTAATAAAAGTATAGTTTCATGATGGTAAAACTGTAAGTAAAATTACTTTTCTTACAGATCCCTGAATACATGCAAACTAATTTTTCATAACAGGGACTCTTTGAGTAATTTTCAAGCACTTTTGGTACCAATATTAGGATACTATATTTGGGACAAATTTATACATTCTGAATAAATTTTAGAAACCAAAAAACATGTCCAACTAATGCAATAACAATATGTTTTAGTTTACAGAAAAACAATTCGAATATTACATCTAATGGAAAAATGATGAGTCTCGTGAATCTGAAACATGAACCTTGATCACGTAGGATTCCACATCATATACTAGACCTCAATCTGAATCTGATACCACTTGAGTGTTATGGCAAGAATCTTAAGAGCATCATGAAGGCATGAAGATCATATCATATGTGATCGAGAGCTACTACTCAAGCTAGTTGCACGGGGTAGCAGAATTTGAAAAACAAATGATGAAACAATATGATCAAATAACACTTATTAGATCATTTCATATAAACCACAGACAAGTATTAGGTTTACCTCTTGAAGCTTGGTTGCGATCAAATCTCCAAATGAAGAGACCTCCTATCTCAAGTATGATCCAATATAGGAAACGCTTGTGAGCGCATTGATGAAACACATGCTCCTTGCAATCCATGTTAATGATCCAAGCGATGAATCTCCTGATATTGTGTCACGAGATCTGTAGTCTTCTTCACGAGCCAAGTGTGCCAAAGAAGATGGAGATCCGTGAGTAGTCAATTTGTAAGCACAATGGCATCGCGATGACCACGACCCTCTCTAGGGTTTAGGATGGACAACCACTCTAAGGAGGGAGAGAGGGGATGTGTGCAGAGAGAGATGGATAGACTTTAATTCCTATTGGAATTATGTGTGTATTGTAAGAACTAGGGTTGCCTCCTATTTTTTCGTTCTTTGGTCGTCCATGGATTCCTATCCATGTGAAACATAAAATTAATGGTTGAGATTAATTTGTATTTCTATTAAATGGTAATGACTTTGTTGTAAAAAATAAAACAATTAATAAGTTAAATTAAATATATTTAATAATCAACATAATTTAATTTCTAATTAAATTAGTTAGCATGGAAAGATTAGGAGGGAATCCACTCACCCTTCTAAAAAGGGGGGACGGTCACCCTTGTGACCAAGTCAAAGAGTGGTCGTCCACCATCCATTAAATGGATGGTGTTGGCACCTTCAATCCTTCATAAATATTTACAACAAATTTTTTTGTAAATTAATTCACAAGAAAATCCACATTAATTTTGTTAATATTTCAATCATTCCTTAAAATAATTGTGAATCATATTTACAACCCAAAATATAATGTAAACTATATTTCCAATTAATTTCCAATGTGAATCCAATTCACATCAAGAATTAATTTGAAGATACCAATTATTACAACCTCTATATAATATATTATAAATCACATTTATAATATACACAAATAATATGGATAGTGCTATCCACATTATTCATATTCATGATAATTAAATTATATTTAATCATTTGGATCTCCATTCTCATGTGCCCAAATAACATGAATCACATTCACATTGTTCACATCCTCGATATTTAAATAGCATTTAATCATCTAAAATAACACTCCTTATATGACCATATAATATGAATCAAATTCATATTGTTCATGATAATTAAATAACATTTAATTATAAATATATCAATGCTCAAATACATAATTCAACATTAGAATTATTCATGTACTCTTTCGAGAACAATGCGCTTTCTCCACGAACACTTGGAGATATGGATAGGGAAATCTTACATTCCTCATGTAGTGACTTGGATATTGGAATCATATTTCAAATCCAGATAAAGGGGAACTCCAAAACATGTTAGATTAAATCAAATTCATAAATCTAATATTCTCATTACATCTGAATCGCATTCATATCACAATCCAACATTTGGGAAAAGATTAGATTACCTCTCTATTAAAAGGAGTCACTAAAATCCATACATGTTTCATCACTCCCTCGGAATGGAAGCATCATGGTTATACAATTGTTTATGATCACATAACCCTCAAGTATTCCTAATACATGTACATCCTACATACTGGAAGACATAAAATAAAACTGAAATTTTTAGATCTTATTTAGACTGTCTTCTTAAGGGTTTTATCATTAAGTTTCACATTTGATCATTAGAAGTCAGTATTGATCATATACTTTCCAAAAGCGTATATCATACTGAGGTATTGACCATATACCTTCCAAAAGCATATATAGAAGCTACAAATTCAGTCAAGCTTCCAAAGAGAGATAACCATGCACGCAATTTCATTCCCAATATCTGATGAGTGAGCTCATGTTTTTTTGTTCAGTAATGAAACTATATGATCCGTGTTGCTCATATGCCCTTGTATGTACATGAGCCATCAGTGTATAGACCTTGATTAGTCCAACAATTTATCTGTCTACCAAATGAACATACTAAGACATATACTAACACATCTATCTCCGGTTTGAGGATGTGTGCCTATATAGTTATAGTATTTGAGATAGGTCTTGGTTACCTCATTATCGTTAAGTCAACTCTTTGATCTAAGTTATCTAACACCTTCGATTCTCTATTCCTATGCAGATGCCTACATCAAGAGATCAGTCAGATATGAGACAAGAGAGAAAGCATTGCTATCTCATACTCAGGATGGAAATCATCTCTTAATAATCAATTCAAGGTGCTTGATGAGTCCTCAATCTACCTCTTTCGATATTCATCCAAGCACCAACTTCTATGATTTACCAATAGAATCAATAGTTCTAAGATTATTAATATTGTTGCGGTACATAACCCTAATTTTACTAAAGGATATATTATGAAAATAAATTAGTCTTTGTATGTCCAGCAATACTTGGAGATTGAAGAAGATTCGCAGGTGAAGGAATGCCTTAGGCTTGCAGATCAAGGCGATCCTCCGGTCATTGCATGAAATGTTCAGTCATGACTATAAGCTCAGACAATCGTTGAAGACACCGCATCATGGCAACTCGCCACGAGTCTCACCAGAAAGAAAGGGCTCCATGATTGCTCTTCGAGAACCATATTTCATCTCATGAAGATGGTAGAAGGATATGGCTTCCTTTGTACAAGTATGGACCACCACCGCACCTTATGGCGATGGGGTATTTGAAGAAGAAGTGGGTGGTGGTTTTAGAACTTGAATGGAGGTTTCAACCATTCCAAGCAATTAGGTGAGATAGTGTTTCGAGAGGGTGAGATGTCAGCGTGGGAGAAGTAAGTTGAGGAAAGCAGTTGGTAATGGAAGTTGGAAGCGATGGTTGTTGATGGCTGAAGGATAATGGGGAGGAGTTAGTTTATGAAGGTGATTGATACATTTAGGTAAAGGCTGAAGGTTGAAGGAGATCTATCGAACATTGGATCAAACAATCCAATGGTTATAATTGAGATAAGGTTGGATGGTATAGATCTCTCTAACGAGATTTAATCAGATGGTAGTTGTAAGTGAAAAGATGGATGAACAAGAGTGAATCTAGGCCATCTGATCAAATTGTGGCAAGCTTCTGTAAAGCCATGTGGACCAATCAGAATTAAGAGAAAAATGAAAATCATAGATAATTCGAAATAAAATAGTTAAGAGTCGAACTAAAAAAGTGTGAAAACATGAAAGTTGTCGATCTCGATGAGATCCACAACTTTCATGTAAAAGTCAAAAAGAAATCCAGACATCTATATATAGATAAAATTTAAACAAGAAATAAAAACAATAAAATCATTTTTTAATTACTTTTCTTGTTTTTTGGATTTTTTGAATTATATTAATTATATGCAATATTATAATAATTTTTTAATTTTTAATGAGAAGTAAATACATAAAATAATATCACATCAATGGGTAATAATAAAATATAATTAGGGTTATTTATGTACAATACAGAAATTAATAATTCTTGTTAATTATTAATGAACTTTAGCGATAATCTTAAGCAAGAGAGAAAATATTAATGAATAATGACCACTAATATGGAATTTATCAATCTCCTAACCAAGGGCTCAAAAGGTGCCATGTTGATAATGGTGTGATAATTGTTCTTGTACATGAACTCTACAAGGGGTATGTGATCCTTCTAGGATCCCTTCCAATCAACATCACAAGTCTGCAACAAATCCTCTAATATCTAAATGGTTTTCTCGGACTTCCCATCTATTTATGGATGGTAACCTGAATCAACAAGCATCTCCATCCTCAAGTCCCTCATGAACTCTCCCTAGAAATGTGAAGTAAATCGTGAATCTCAATCAGATAAACGATCACCCAATATATGTCATACTCGCTCAGGGTACACAGCAATGACGGAACAAAATCCATGGAGATGCTCTCCCATTTCCACAATGAAATGGGAATATGATGTTGTAAACTCATGGTCTATAGTGCTCTATTATAATGCTTGAGACCAAGCCACCTAATTCCGACCCTAAATTTGACCCGACTAAGGTTCGTATGACCTTATAAAAGTTTGATTAATAGTGATTGAACTCAGATCGATCCGTTGATTTTGAATCAGGTCTCATTTAGGGGTACTTGTCCAAAGTCGATTGCATTGTGCCTCGTTTCGCTGAAAAAGTCCGTAACACAATTTAGACAGCGAAGGGGTATGAGGACCATCACTAGCTCCATATAAATGAACCAGAACCAATGGAATCAATCGTTCGACAATTGGAGGTCATTGACCGGTTGCAATTGTAAAATTTTATGAATGCGTCGAAACACGAATTCTCTCGATTCTAAACTCATCCAATGTTGAAAAAATATAGATCTTGGACTCATACTTATTGTCACTCTGAGACGATCGGAATAGACTCTTACATACCCGAATCGAGGATCCAAAGTGCCAGTTGCAATGGCTGAAGTGTTTCATTAATGGTGGAAATGAAAAAGTATAATATATATATACCTATAATACACTAATGCACCACCACATTTATTCCCCCTACACAACTCCCACATTGAGCCCCTATTCATTCCCCACTACTGCACAACCTCTTGCTCCTCCTACCTCGCACTTAGACAAGCGTTGCGATAGAACGATGATGAGTGCGGAGCAATGACGATGACTCTAGTGCTATGGTGGTCAGCGGGTGGTGGTGCTCTCCATCCTCCTCTCCAAATTTTTTCCTCCCCCTTTTTAGGTCACAAAGGCACATGGCTAAACACATCTCTATTGAAGTCATCCTTGTGTTTTCTACACATTTTTTGCTCGATATGGATATTAAAATGGATATTTAGATGGTATAGAGTGAGGGCTTGGTGGGGGGTTGACGCATAGCTTGATGGTTATGATGATTCCTACCATATGTTGGACAAAATGCCTCTACAAGGTTTGCATGTTATTTACTTGTGTTATGGCTTGGGGGAGAGTCCTATGTGTGCATATATGCGTGTAAGTGTGAGAATGTGGGAGCGCATGTGGGAATCATGAGAATGTTGGTGTGAATGTATGAAGAGTGAGCATGTGGGCTTGCATGTGGGAAATGTGAGCATGTGGGCATGTGCACGTGGTTGCATCTGAACATGTGTGCACATTTCTCCTAATAGTTAGGATATTATGGGCCTAGTTAGGTTGGTTATGGGAGGCATGTACATTGTTTCAGAGATGGAGAGCTTATAGATGAGTACTCAAGTGTGTTATTATTAAATCCTTAAAATACCATACGTCTATGATGGAACGAATGTAACATGATAGAATAAGTTGAATTATTACATCACGGTTGCCTCTCACGATATAACACATCTCCAATCAAATTGCATTTCCATTTCTATCTTGATATATGGTTAGATTATGGATCATTTTAAGGGATGATTAATGAATTAATATAGAAATTGTAACTGATTGATGATGACTCCAAAAAAGGTTTGGTGACAATCCATGATGACAAACATTATGCCGATCGAGGTGCCCCTTACACATGATCATGTGAGGGTACGATGGGTACGATGACCCCCAACTGGGCTTGAGTTAGGATGCCCAGATTGGGCAGTGGTCGCCTTGTGCACATGTCTATAATCTCAGTTTCTTCCACGGTTTTTGTCTCGATCTCATAGTTGTTTCCGCCTCTCTGTGATCCATGTGCCTTTACTTGACATGTCATGATGGCCCTAAGTTCAATTGGGGTTCCTGGGTTGGAGGACCTTTGGTTTTTCTTCAAACTTCTTTGGTCATGTTCCTACAACGGTTCAAGAAGGAGTGGAGTTGACTCAGACCAAAGAGTATCTCTCATTTGCCTCAGGGGTCATAGTTTGAGTTCGTCCTAGCTCCCTGTAGGACTACCTTTCCGCTAGAGGAGCGAGACGGATGATTCTCTTAGGTGGGATATGAAGGATATGGTATAATCCTCAAGAGCATCACGGAAGCGTGAGCATCGTATCGAATACGACGAGGAACGACTAGTCAAACTAGTTGTTCTATGCAGCGGAAATTAAAAACTTTTTATGCGACGAAACCACACGATCCAAGAACACTTCTCGGATCATTTCGTCTAAACAACAAACAAGAAATAGGATTACCTCTTGAAGCGTGGTTGCGATCGAGTCTCTAAATGAAGAGACCTCCTGTCTCAAGTCCGATCCGAAGGAGGAGACGCTTGCGAGCGCGGGGATGAACCGCGTGCTTCTCGCAATCCATGTTGAAGATCCGAGCGGTCGATCTCCTGATCTCGACACACAAGATCTGACGTCTTCTTCATGAGCGAGGCGCACTGAAGGAGACGGAGATCCACGAGCAAAGGGTCGGGTAGCATAACGACGACGCTGCAACGATGGAGACTTCCTCTAGGGCATCCATGGTTGACAGCCATGAGAGAAGAAGAGAGAGAGAGAGAGAGAGAGAGAGAGAGAGAGAGAGAGAGAGAGAGAGGCTGACATGAAGAGATAAAGAGAGAAAGATGTGCTTCTCAAGCATTGTGTAAAGAAGAGCAAACGGGTGGCTCTCCTTTTATAATATTTTGGGATCCATGGATCTCAATCAATGGGACAACACAGATCCAATGGTTCTCATTGATTGTGTTCCTTTCAATGATCAAGATTGTTGTTGGCTAAAAACACAACAACTAATTTTAATTTAGATTAAAAATATTTGATAAATCAAATATTATCCAATCCTAAATTAAATCACACAATTGGAGATA
Source organism: Ottelia alismoides (assembly GCA_037367405.1). Lineage (NCBI taxonomy): Eukaryota > Viridiplantae > Streptophyta > Magnoliopsida > Alismatales > Hydrocharitaceae > Ottelia > Ottelia alismoides. Next base: position 248,190 of record JAZKJV010011648.1, on the reverse strand, counting down.
ATGGAGATGAGAATCTCCATATTCCATGGAGAGCCATGGGTGGCCACATATTCCAATTTGGAATGGCTAGCCATCCACACTCCAATTAGGAATGTGAGATTCTCCAATGAAATCCAAGATTTCATGGTTATTTATATCTCCAATTACAACAACAATTGTTGTAAAATATTCTACAACAATAATTCATAATTATTTTGTGAATATTGCAATCTTGCCATTGGAAATTTGTGAATCATATTCACAACCCAAAATAAAAAGTAAATTACATTTTTAATTTAATATCAAATGTGAATCAAATTCACATCAACACTTAATTAATAAATGTAAATTACATATTGCTCTCTCTTATATATTATAAATCACATTTATAATATACATGATTAATATGGATAGTGTTATCCACACTATTCATATCTATGATAATTAAATCACATTTAATCATCTTGGATCTCTATTCTCTTGTGCCCAAATAATATGTAAATTAAATCAACATGATAATTAAATCAACATTTAATTAATAAATGTAAATTACATATTGCTCTCTCTTATATATTATAAATCACATTTATAATATACATGATTAATATGGATAGTGTTATCCACACTATTCATATCTATGATAATTAAATCACATTTAATCATCTTGGATCTCTATTCTCTTGTGCCCAAATAATATGAATCACATTCACATTATTTACATCTTTGATAAACAAATCACATTTATTTATCTATGACAACTCTCTTTATAATATGAATCGAATTCATATCAATCATTATTATTAAATCATATTTAATTATCCATTTTCTCAGTGCTCGGATACAATTATCAACAATAGAATTATCCATGAACTCTTTCAAGGATAATGCGCTTTCTCCGTGAATACTTGGAGATAAGGACAGGGCGATTGTATCGTTCCACATATAGTGGCTTGGATATTGAGATCATATCTCAAATCCAGATCACAGGCCTCCCATTGATGCTTGATTAAATCAAGACCGCAAATCTAATCTTCTCATTGCATCTGAATCATATTCAGATCAATGTCCAACATTTGGACCAAGATCAGATCACTTCTATACTGAGAGGAGTCACTAAAATCAAGAATTGTTTCATCACTCCCTAGGAATGGAAGCGTCATGGTTATACAATCGTTTATGATCACATCACCCTCAGATATTCCCAATACATGTACATCCTGCATACTGGAAGACTCAGACTAAACCCGAAGTCTTGGATCAACTTTATACTGTCTTTTTCAAGGTTCTATCAGTAAGTTTCTCATTCGATCATTGGGAGTTGCTATCTATTATACACTTTCGAAAAGCATATATCATACCTAGGTCTTGATCATATACTTTTCAAAGGTATATATCAAACCTATAAATTAAAACAAGCTTCCAAAGCGAGACGACCGTGCGTACGGAATTTGATTCGTCCCGATATCTCATGAGTGAGCTCATGTCTTCCAGTTCAGTAACTGAACCTGTATGATCCCTTTGAGAGATCGTATTACTCATATGCCCTTATTTGCACACCAGCGCACTGGTGTATAGACCTTGGTTAGGTCATCAACCTATTGGTCTGCCAAATGTACATACTTAGACACATAGTAACACATCTGTCTCCGATCAGAGGATGCGTGCCTGTATCGTGATTGCATACGATATAAGACTTTGGTTATCTCGATCTCATTAAGTCAACTCCTTGACCTAACTAATCTGACACCTCCGAATCTCTATTCCTATGCAGAGGTCCAGCATCAAGAGGTCGGTCAGATATCAACCTTTAGAAATAAGAATTGCCATCTCCTACTCAGGCTGGAGATCATCTCTTAACAATCATTTGACGGTGCTTAATGAGTCATCAATCTAACTCTTTAGATATTTATCCAAGCACTAGCCTCTATGATTCAACAGTTGAATCAACAGCTGTATGATCATCAAGATGGCCATGGTACATAACCCTAATTGCACTAAGGGACCTATTATGCAAATTATTTATTCTTCATTTCAGATCAGGGAATGATATTTGCAATAATATTTATTGCATAATGGCTCGCCGTGGGCTTGCATGTCCAACAATCTCCCACTAGCCCAAAGAGCCATTAATGGACTAATCATTTAAACCCACACTCATGTGACAATCATAGGATATTTAGAAAATAGCTAGGTAAGCTGATCAGTCACTCTGTTCCTGAGAGACTACGCCAAGTCCTTTTATGGCACTTGTATATCTCCAGTAACAATGCTCACATCTAATATGAATGTTGCATCTTATGCAACCAATACTCAATTTTGTTAGTTACAGTGTCCTTGACAATACAACTTAACAATTATCATAACCAGTATTTCTATAATCCTTATCAGAATACCCTTATGCCTGGAGATCACTATCTCTTAAGGTATCCACATTTAAGACCTTTTAGATCTCTATCTATAAAGTCTTAAGCTTTTGAAGATAAGATTTTGATATTACTATATCAAAAATCTTGTCATCTATGAAGTTTTTGTTATTACTGCAATCAAGTGTTTTCTCTCCATAGTAGGATTAGCAACACTTTACTACTCCCACTGCATGGCAGATATCTGGCTTTTGTACACATCTAGCATACACTCAGCTTCTTGTAACTAATGCACAAGTACAAGTAGTTCTAGCATTTACTTCCTCAACTCTTGAGGTGCTATCCCTTTAGATAGTTCAGTACAATATCTTAAAGGATGGAAGCCTTTCTTGGAATTTTCTATAAAATGGAATATGTCCAAGGTGTACTACTAATGTGATAGTCCCAATACCCTCTTCTCTTTGCTCCTGAACACCTTCAGAACTAAGATCCAAGAGGTATCCTTGAGATCATATCTCAAGTTAAGGAACAACCAGATAACAAAACACTTAATTATCCTTATATCATTTTTAAATGATTAGGATATCATCTACATTTAGCATGATGAACACAAAGGCACTCCCACTAAGCTTCACATGGTTCATCAAGATTTTATCTGAAATCATAACATTTATAATTTCATCAACTCTTATGGTCCAACTTCAAGAAGCTTATTTGAGTCCATAGATGCATTCCTTAGCTTGCACACCTTGCTTTCCTTAACCATGAAGCCCTGGGGATACTTCATGTGAATATCCTCAGAGAGGTATTCATAGAGGAATACAATATTGACTTACATCTTGAAGATGCAATAGTCAAGTTGTGTAGCTAAGGTTAGCAATATTCTGATGGTTTTAAGCATGGTCACCGAAGAGCAAGTCCCATTGCAAGAAATGTCTTCTCTTCCAGTGTGTGGCTCATGGCTATGAACCGTGCTTTGAAGGTCTCTACCTTCTCATCAGGTTCTCATTCTCTTGAAGTTCCATTTACACCTTTATGGGTCTTACCCATATAGGTGGATCCTCAAGGGTCCATATACAACACTTGTATATGAAGTCTACATTAGACTTTTATTGCTAACATCCATTTATCCATGCTATGATCTTCAGAAGCTTCATCACATGAAGTTCGATCATTGTCAGATTTCTCTGACACATGGAATCCTTCCTCAAACTCATTTGAAGAGGTTTTAGTGTTTCATCTTTAATTGTCCTTTTAGTTTCCAATTTCAGGAGCCTCATTATCTTCTCAAGATTAAATGAGTTCCTACACTTCATTTTATCTTGATTCTCAAGAGTCTCAACCTCTAAGAATCACATTCTCATAGATGAGATATTTTAAGAATATCAAGGTCATAAAGTAGGTATCTAATACCATCCTTTATTTTCCTAATGAAGCAGCACTCTCAAGTGCTAGATTCCATCTTGCATGGAACCTTATTAAGGATATACATTGTAGTCTCGACTACACATATATACCTGGAAACTAAGGGATAATTATGCTAAAATTCATCATTGATCAAATCATGTCACACATGATCCAATTGTATCTCCCTACAACTCTATTGAGTTTAGGTTCATTAGGAGGAGTGAGATAGGAATGATATTCCTTTCTCCATAAGGTATATTATGAATTCATCTAATAGGTACTGATTACCTAGATTAGACCAAATTCATTTCCATCTTCCTTCAGACTTTGGTTCCAAACCAAAATTATGAAATCTTTGAACATTTCAAAGGTTTATAATGGTGAAGGGAAGAATCTTATATCACCAATAATCATTAATAGATATCACATATCCATAATGTTTATTCTGATATAGATGATCCACATACATCAATATGTATTAGATCTTGAATACCTTGACATCTTATACCTTTCTCTAAGAAGGGTGTATTGGACATTTTACTTTGAATACAATATTCATAAATATGTAAGTTTTGAAATTTTTAGACATTCTAAAGTTTCATCTCTTACTAGTCTATTGATCAAATTAATAGACAAATGTCCAAGGCTTGATGCTAGATCATTTGTCAAATGATCTTCATCCTCCTATTGATCTTAAGGATTAATTTCAGTATTTAGAAATGTTAATAAACCATTCATCAATTTTCTAATTTAGTGGAGTCCACTAGATTTTAGATTACTATCTGAAATATCTCCATCATAACTCTTTATGATAGATTTATTACAGAATTTATGTTTATTTCCAACATTTAGAAATAAACAACGAGTGTAATCTAATATCTAGGTCATAGAGACATTCTCTAAGACTAAGGGCTCTCCCATTGAAATTATGAAGCCTTTCAATCCAATAGATATTGTTGCAACAATTGCATCAATATCTATGTTGAAACTATAAGCCTTAAGATCAAATTATCTAGTCTTATAAAACATATGCAACCCATTGCAAGTGTAGTAGAAGATTGAGATATAATTATAGGACTTTATCTTATTCAATAAGCAAGTCAATATCAATGATTTATGTAGATCATTCTGATGCTCCATCCGAGTCCTTCTCTAAGGATTCTAGACAGACCTGGTAGTCATACTATCAACACATCATCTTATTGTAGTATTGGCATTCATCCAACTCTTTTTATGTCATATGGAAGTCACACAAGTACAACCAACTCTTTGACTATACTTCTCGCTTGGGTCCAATCCATGCTTCCACTGCACTCCCTTTATCTATAAGCAACCATTGCTTAAGACTAAGGATCTCTTATGTTAAATTCAAAAGAATTTAATGTAAGAGAATGTCAACATTTATACATGCTTCATTAAATTCATACAATATGAATATTATGAAGCTTCATGAATGACTAGAGTATAGATAGTAGAACGATGACACTCATTGTATCTACATCCATCTACACTCTTGAAACATCTTTTCAGGTAGGTATTCAAACATTTTGAATACATCATCTCTTATAGAGCTACCATTTTGCATGATGCAGTGAACCATGTCATACAGGACAAATGTCAAGAGCACATATGTATGCCAGAATATCTTCATTGATTTTAGGGATATTTACACCCATAACCCTGAGTAATATGGTAATTACCCCAGGAACCCTCGATAAATACGAATTACATACGGAACCCTGAATAATGCTTAACCTTTACATTTGATAACCCTGTGTCAAATTCCGTCTTAATTATCCGTTAACTCTGACGGAAAAAGTCAGATGTTGACTATTTTGCCCTTAGAAACACATTTTATTTATAATGTGATGCCATTCTATCAAACAAGATGATGCCCCCTTCTCACGGCAAGCCTCAAGTCCTCGTCCCCACAAGTTGCCCCCCCCCCCCCCCGCCCCGCGCCTCCGCCCCCTTGCATGCGAGCTCCATCCTTCCCCCTCCCCGGAACTCCGTCCCCGCATGCGAGCTCCTGGAAGCCCCGAGCTCCTGAACGTCGCTGCGTACACTGAGTCCATGTCGAACACCGCCGTTGCGTACACTGAGTCCATGTCGAGGAGCCCTCCCGGTTGCCGAGGAGCCTCCTCCTGGAATCCCCTTCCCCCTGCCCACCGGTTGCTGAGGAGCCTCATCCTGGAAGCCCCTTCCCCCAGCCCGCCGAGGAGCCCCCCCCCCCCCCCCCCCCGGCTCCCGCAGAGCCCAGTTCTTGCTTCTACTCCAATCCCCCTCCCCCCGAGTCCCACTGTGGAGGAGCCCGCGCCCAGGTCCTCCACCTCCCATGTTCCCTCTGCTCCGCCTTCACCGCACCCATCCCCCCTGTCCCGATCGCCTGCATGGCCCGCCTCCCTCTCCCGTGAAGTTCCAGTCCCGCCTTCTCCCCTGTCGTTGCATGTCCTGCCTCCGTCCCATGAAGCTCCAGATGCTTCCCCCATTTTGACCCCCCCCCCCCCCCCGTGAAGCTCCAGCTACACCTTCGCCGCACCCCCACCCTCCGGTCGTGAAGCTCCTTCGCCCCCTCTCCCGTATGCTCCTGTTGCACCCCTCGCCCCCCATCCCGGTCACCGCTCGCCCCCTGTTCCGTGAAGCTCCAGCACCACCTTCGACCCCCGCACCTCTGCAAGACCCACCCCTGCTGGCGAGCTCCATCCGCGCCCCCTCCCCCCGCCTGCGCATCACCCGCGCGTCGCCCCCAGGTTCCCCCCATGAAGCTCCAGCTACACCTTCGCCATCGACCCCCTCCGCCCGCCTGCGCATCACCCGCGCGTCGCCCCGAGGTCCCCTTCTGCCCCCCCCCCCCCCCCCGAGCTTCACCTATCGCCTTCGACCCCCTCCGCCATCCCCCCCCCCCCCCCCCCCCGCCTGCGCATCACCCGCGCGTCGCCCCCAGGTCCCCTTGCGCCCCGCACCTCTGCAAGACCCCGTGAAGCTCCAGCTACACCTTCGCCTTCGATCGCGCCTCTGCAAGAACCCACCTCCGCTGGCGACCTCCATCCGCACCCCCTCCCCCCGCCTGCGCATCACCCGCACGTCTGCCCCAGGTCCCCTGGTCAGCCCCCCAGCTCGCGAGGTCGCTTCACCAGCCCCCCAGCTCGCGAGCTCGTCCCCTTCCCCCGCAGTGTCTCCGGTTCCATCGCATCTGCAAGCCACATCCTTTAGAATTTTTTTTCTTTTTGTTTATCCTAGCCTTTATCCTAGCCCTTAGATTGTAGATGGGTTAGATTAACTTACTTGTATGGTTGGGTTAACTCATTAAACTAACGGAAGGTTACATATGTAAAACGGAGCAATTATTCAAGGACCCGTATGTAATTCGTATTTATCGAGGGTTCCTGGGGTAATTACCATATTACTTAGGGTTATGGGTGTAAATATCCCTTGATTTTATAAGGATTATTTGACAATTGCGATCATCATCGACATGTCACTTCCAAAGTATATCTGATGAGAGATCAAGACTATAAAGACATACAAACCCTAGGGTTGTAGTCCTATTATCTATTTTAATTGTCATTCCTCATAATTATGAGGAAACTTGCTCCTTGCAACCACACACATTATGTGTCCAACTGCAAGTACAATATCTGGATCATGAGTCCAATCCATGATATTTTACTGGTTATTATTTGAGTATATTGTTGAGTGGGTTTAATGAAGGATTTTCTGAAATAAGAAATTTGCATAAGTGCATATATTTATACATATATAAATATTTTACTTTGATTTAGGAATTTTTATATCAAAGTTGTCTTGCCTTGTCAACACTGAAAGTTCATTCCCTTAATCACTTTCAATGTAAGAGAAATACTTACCATTATATCTCAAGCAATGTCTGAGATCTCCTTTCTTATCTTTGTTGCGTCCCAATAATATGAGAACCTACAACTCGGATAAAAAGGAGCGGGAACACATTCTGCCTTGCAAGTCCTACTTGCATCTCCCAATTCGGTCTTTAACACTCGGGCCCACCACCCCTAAGGAGATGTTGACCCGTCATTAATTGAACCAACCATCAATAGGAATACAACTCCTATGCGCAATCCAATATCGCCCCAACAATATGAGGACCCGATATTGGGGTCACTACGCATACGTCCTTACTCTTTCGAGAAGCGAAGAGCCCGATCCAGATGCGCTTGCATACATGAGTTGTCACTTCAGACAGGCGTCTCTTAAATGCAATTACTGGCGACGGAACCCTCCGCCTTGATGGGAGACCATGGATGTCACTTATGTGATCCTCCATATCATATTCAAATTCTAATTAATCATTATGAATCATATTCATTATGATTAATTCTTCCAAGGGAGATAACATCTCTATTTATAATAGAGTGTTTTAATTTTAGTTGGATCCCAATTAATCTAATCATATTAAATTAATGATCCAAATAATATCCAATAAACATTTCTTATTGTTACTTGAATGATGGTATTATCTCAAATACGTATTTTTTCGAATTTAAATAATTAGAAACACATCAAGATTTCTTAAGCATTATACTAACCCTACCCATTGTCATGGCCAGTACCAACGAGAGTGGGACGGACCACATACATTGCAACCCGCTACCCCAATGCTCTCTGACTAGACACCATATCCACCTCGGAAAAGGATAATGCAAAATAGATCACTTTGTACTTGAGATGATCATCGGTTCTTCAACCGAAATTATACCATATAATAATAATCAAAACAATTTTGATTAACATTATAATGAGATTTGCTAAACAAATCCCAAATCCTATTCAAGCAACATGTTTGTTGGAATGTAGATCATGTAGATCATGTAACCAATTAGTGATCTAGATCACATCTAATCAATTATTGGTTAAGATAATGTCATTTAAGGAAATAATTATCATCAAATATTTCACAAGTATTTATGCATAATTATTCCAGGAGATTAAACAATTTAATTTCACTAATTGATTAAATGACAATCACTATGTTCTTGATTAGGAAAGTATTTCCAGCAGTGACCCTCACTTACTAAAAATACCATATCTCAATCAATTTAAATCCAAATTAAGCAAAGTAAGTTCCTAAAGTTTGCTAATTTGATTTACAACAGAACTTAAGTGATTTGCATGCATTTCAAGGCGTATCAAAACCGTAATTAACTCTTTAATTACGTTGAGATTCGCAGTCCCCGAAACTGTGGAAACATGTTCACTAAAATGAGCATAACTAGAGCAAACGGAATCGAAATCACGTGAACTCAGATCCTATGGTTTCCTTATTTGATGGGAAACAAAATTAAATTATTATTTTAGTGTTTAAACGATTTAAACAGTGCCGAAAATAATCACGAAATAGAGATGCGAACATGAAATGCAAGAAAAAACTTTCGCAAACCCTAATGAACCCAAGTCGTCCTAGGTTTACAGATCGTATCCAAAACCTTCCAACCTGTCTCTGATACCACTTGAAGTATATGTTATAATCCTCAAGCGCATCACGGAAGCGTGAGCATCGTATCGAATACGACGAAGAACGACTTGTCGAATTAGTTGTTCTATAAAGCGGAAATTAAAAACTTTTTATTCGACGAAATCACATTATCCAAGAACACTTCTCGGATCATTTCGTCTAAACAAAAAACAAGTAATAGGATTATCTCATGAAGCGTGGTTGTGATCGAGTCTCTAAACGAAGAGACCTCCTATCTCAAGTCCGATCCGATGGAGGAGACGCTTGCGAGCGTGGGGATGAACCGCGTGCTTCTCGCAATCCATGTTGATGATCCAAGCGGTCAATCTCCTGATCTCGACCCATAAGATCTGACGTCTCCTTCACGAGCGAGGCACAACGAAAGAGACGGAGATCTACGAGCAAAGGGTCGGGCAGCATAACGACGATGCTACAGCGATGCAGACTTCCTCTAGGGCATCCATGGTGGACGACCATGAGAGAAGAAGAGAGAGAGAGGGCTGACATGTAGAGAGAAAGAGGGAGAGATGTGCTTCTCAGGCATTGTGTAAAGAAGAGCAAAGGGGTGCCTCTCCATTTATAATATTTTGGGATCCATGGATCTCAATCCATGGGACAACACAAATCCAATGGTTCTCATTGATTGTGTTTCTTTCAATGGTCGAGATTGTTGTTGGTTAAAAACACAACAACTAATTTTAATTTAGATTAAATATATTTGATAAATCAAATATTATTCAATCCTAAATTAAATCACAAAATTGGAGATAATGGAGATGAGAATCTCCACATTCCATGGAGAGCCATGGATGGCCACATATTCCAATTTGGAATGGCTAGCCATCCACACTCCAATTAGAAATGTGAGATTCTCCAATGAAATCCAAGAATTTCATGGTTATTTATATCTCCAATTACAACAACAATTGTTGTAAAATATTCTGCAACAATAATTCATAATTATTTTGTGAATATTGCAATCTTGCCATCGGAAATTTGTGAATCATATTCACAACCCAAAATAAAATGTAAAATATATTTTCAATTTAATGTCCAATGTGAATCCAATTCACATCAACATTTAATTAATAAATGTAAATTACATATTGGTATCTCTTGTATATTATAAATCACATTTATACTGTACATGATTAATATGGATAGGGTTATCCACACTATTCATATCCATGATAATTAAATCACATTTAATCATCTTGGATCTCTATTCTCTTGTGCCAAAATAATATGAATCACATTCACATTATTTACATCTTTGATAATCAAATCACATTTAGTTATCTATGACAACTCTCTTTATAATATGAATCGAATTCATATTAATCATGATAATTAAATCATATTTAATTATCCATTTTCTCGATGCTCGGATACATTTATCAACAATAGAATTATCCATGAACTATTTCAAGGATAATGCGCTTTCTCCGCGAATACTTGAAGATAAGGACAGGGCGATTGTATTGTTCCACGTATAGTGACTTGGATATTTAGATCATATCTCAAATCCAGATCGCAGGCCTCCCATAGATGCTTGATTAAATCAAGACCGCGAATCTAATCTTCTCATTGCATCTGAATCATATTCAGATCAATGTCCAACATATGGACCAAGATCAGATCACTTCTCTACTGAGAGGAGTCACTAAAATCCAGAACCGTTTCATCACTCCCTATGAATGGAAGCGTCATGGTTATACAATCGTTTATTATCACATCACCCTCAAGAATTCCCAATACCTGTACATCCTGCATACTGGAAGACTCAGACTAAGCCCGAAGTATTGGATCAACTTTATACTGTCTACTTCAAGGTTCTATCAGTAAGTTTCTCATTCGATCATTGGGAGTTGGTATCGATCATACACTTTCCAAAAGCGTGTATCATACCTAGGTCTTGATCATATACTTTCCAAAAGTATATATCAAACCTACAAATTCAGTCAAGCTTCCAAAGCGAGACGACCGTGCGCACGGAATTTGATTCTTCCCGATATCTCATGAGTGAGCTCATGTCTTCCGGTTCAGTAACTGAACCTGTATGATCCCTTTGAGAGATCGTATTACTCATATGCCCTTATATGCACACCAGCGCGCTGGTATATAGACCTTGGTTAGGTCATCAACCTATTGGTCTGCCAATTGTACATACTTAGACACATAGTAACACATCTGTCTCTGGTCAGAAGATGCGTGCCTGTATCGTGACAGCATACGATATAGGACTTTGGTTATCTCGATCTCGTTAAGTCAACTCCTTGACCTAACTAATCTGACACCTCCAAATCTTTATTCCTATGCAGAGGACCTGCATCAGGATATGCCACTACTTTGATTTTGGTTATTATTTCACCATTAGATTTTTACGAGGAAAAAGATCATGACACGGAAATAAACATCAATCATCTATATCTTAATAAGTTTCATCACTACAACCTACAAATAAAATCAATGGAAGGACATGACCTATCTCTGGATCTCTTACTCACACATTATCTTATAACTAATAAATGAATTTGCTAAGTCTTGGGATTTGGGGTGTTGTAAGTAAGAGAGAGAGAGGGAGAGATAGTGTGCTAAGTGCTTAGTGTTGGTGTTATAACATGGACAATTCCTAGAGTCATGTATTGTGGGATAACGTTATTCTCATGCAAGTAGTTCATTCCATGTATTTTATCATTACCCATCTGCATGCTTCTCTTGTATTTTATCCACATAAATTTATGATTAATTGTAATATGAAATGCTTGTATACAACAATTTTTGATATACCCTTGTCCATAACATGGATGTTAGGGATGGTGTCTCAAGTCATGTAGCTTGGTTGGCGACTTTCCTAGCTTTTGGTGGATGATGTAGAGACATCATTTTATGGTGTATATGATAGCATCCTTTATATTATCTTTTTGTTATGATTGATCTCTCTTTTAACGGATTTTTAAGATGCATTTATTGAACACTTTGTTCTCTTTTGATACATGTTATGGTAGATGGGACTTGATGCTTGTTTTGAACATTTTGTTGGAAATTTTTTATTTGTGGATATGTGATTATATGTGGTTTATTCATTATTGTGAACACCATTCAACTTGTGAATGATGTGTAAACGGGAAACCACATTTCGGGGTGGGGGTTGGAGACAGGATGGTATCAAGAGCAGAGGTGCCATGCTATGCACCTTCGCAGTAATTTCGATCTCATTGAGTTTTTGGATAGAGACAGTCCTCCGACTTGTCACGAGTCTAAGAGGGAATGAATGACATTCAAATTGAATAACCACATCTGTCACCATCAATCCAACTTCTGCATCTAATGTCGATATAGTATTTAAAGAAGAGAAAATTACAATTAATTATCCTTGGAAACACCCACCAATATGAATAATGATGTTGGTTCTTGTGTAGAACCATGGTGTCTAGGGCCGGGCAGGAGATGGAGGATCGTTTGGAGTGTATCATGGCTTCACTTACAGACCTTTAGCAATAGTATACTGCTAGGAGGGAGTAACAAATAGTCATGAGGGACCAACTGTTGGAAATGAGAGGCCAACAGTATCAGATCATAGCCCAACAGATATAGATAGTCGGTAGATGGGTAGATATAGAAATGGGATTTAAGGAGTTGAATGACTTTTCCTACCATCCCTCCCATGATGGTATGCTACAGGAGCATCCACCTCAATCCTTGAAGGTTCAGTAGCCATGGTTCGATGTCCTATATGAGGAGACACATATGCATTACTCCATGTTTAGAGAGATGCCAATACATGGAGCATATGATGGCGGGTATGGAATGGAGCAAGATCCTTGACTTTTGTATATGAGACAATGTACGACCACTCAACCTTATAGATACATCAGTCAATCTTCAGATAATACTAGAGAGCTCATGTGCCTAAATTCAAAGGCTCGTGGACCCTAGACAAGGCAGAGAGGTAGTTGAAGAGAGTTGTGAAGGTACTACGGATGATTTGCATCATATGAGACATAAGGCTACCTTCTGCAAAGTACTCCTTGGCTTAATTTTCCCAAAGTGGTGGGGGGTGATAATGTCTGAGATGGGGCACTAGCCCTCTTGTGATGACTTTGAGTATAGCTTCTAATCTCACTTCTTCTATAGGAAATGGAAGGAGTCCTAGTGTCAACTCTTTGTTGAGATTAGAAAGGGATATGAGAGACAAACAATACTTTGTATGCTAGCAATGACTTACTTTTCACGTGAGAAACTGGAGAAGTTTATTAGGGGGAGAGGGAAGATATACATGAGAAGCTAGCTGGAATGTGCCTCACGTCCATCTTCGAGGTTATCGATGCAGCACAGAAATTTGAGGACATCAGAGTGTGGACTTTGGGAGATCTTCTAGGGAAGCACCTATATCCCAATAGTCATTTTGATAGATACGGTGAATATTCCATCAACAGAGGTCGGCTCAGCAATTTACGCTTCAGGATCAACATCTTCTAGCAAAGGTTTCTCATCTCTCATGACTACGATGGAAGGGGCACTGGCCAAACATGGCACAAGTGAAATATGTCCATCTAGGTCATAGGGAGTGGGGATACCCATAGCAGGAAAGACTAGAGGCGCTGGCATGTCCGCTATGCCCACACTAGGAGTGCAGTGTTTCCCATGTCATCAGTGGGGCCACTAGTAGTCTTAGTGCCTGATGAATCCACATTTCATCATCTTTATTCTATCATTTTGGCCTCAAAAACCTTGGCAAATGCATGTAAATTCCCTTAATATATACATTTTAACATCCATGCATGTGTGTGTAAATAGTGTATAAAATACATTTTTTAAGCCAAAATTCTAGAATAAAGAAAAGAAAAGAAAAAGAATAAAATATTGTAAATATTTTATGACCCGAAACCCAGAGACCTATGCATCTTGATGAATAGGTCGACAAGGAATAAAGTAGGGGGAGATAAGGGCCACAATACCAATAAAATTCCCATTCATTTTATCCATTCTTTATTCATTTTAGGGCCTATTTTTTGTCCCACTTTTTATACTTCAGATAAAGAAACTTTGTACATGGAAGTTTTAGATAACTAAATAAACAAAAATACAAAATTTACTTTACTCAAAAATAATGTGCAGATACCAAGTTATGATCTGAATAAGATTCCAAAATTCCAACATCCCAGACTTGTATATCTCAAATAAAAGCTCAAACAGTATCAAACTCAACTTTAATTGTATATAATTTTAAATAAGCTATTTAATGGAAGTGGTTTTCTATTTTACGGACCTACGGTTTGAAAGTTGAATTTTGGAACCCTATAGTATACCTATACTAATTAAAATATTCATTTTATTTATTATTCATTATTTCCGTGATTTTATATTTTTTGTAAATTTGTATATATTATTTATAGTATTTGTGTGTGTATTAAAACAAAAATAAGCTACTAAAAGAAACATTAAAATAAAATACTAATATTTCACACCTAGGTAAAATACCTATTCTTACACATATACTATATATAGTTAATTTATTAAATGTACAAAACACATCAGAAAAATAAAATAAAAATATATTTACATCTCTAAAAATAAGTTGTAAATTTATAAAATAATAAACAAAATTAATAAAAATAAATAAATAAAAATAAAAATAAAATATTAAAGTACATAGATACATGTACCTATATAGGCCTAAAAAAGAAAGTTGTATTTTTATACCTCAGAAAAATAAATAAAAATCACGAAAACATTCTTTATAAAATAAGAAACATTTTTTATTTTATAACCTAAAATTAGTAAAATCATTTCCTATTTTATTTTGAATTTTCAAATTATTTTTACCAGCATTGTTCTGATTGGTCCATGTGAACGAACCAGCGCCTGTCGTTGGTTGACCTCGATCAATTGCCTCACCGAGGTCTGCCACCTTCTAACATCTGATTTTTTGCCAATTTCGCGGATTTTTGGAGCTCGACCCTTCTCCCTCGGGACCTGATTCCTTCTTGGGACTTCTTCCCCGGTTTTCCCTGAGCCACGCCAAGCACCTAAATCTTCCAAAATCCTCATCATTCGCGTGTGGCCCTCGCTTGAAGGAGACGCCACCACCTTGTACATAACTGACCCGCCACCTTTGAGCCGAAGTTTGAACCCCTTGCGTGCCGCTTTCTCCCCACCTATTGTGCTCCAGATATAGAGGGAGGTGACAACTCCCCATTCCAGGCTTCAGAGGGTCGAGGAAGGGCCGAGGCGACTCCACCATCTCTGCCAACCACCGGCGTCGAGGTTCTCCTCCGCTTCCGGCCATCGAGGTACCCACTCTTCCTTCTTCCTTTTCCCCTTTTCTTAGTCCCTGTAGTTGTAGGAGTCGTTTAGACCGCTTAGATTCCCTCGCCGATCAATATCTCACCGTCCATCGATCCATCGCTGGAGCGCACCTCTGACCAAATTCCCTCCGCCTCCATCTGACCACCTTCGCACCTCCGTGGGGTCCAGGCAGTTTGCCCTTGACCCTCTCACTCGTTTTTTCATGTCAAAGCATCTTGAATAGAGCCTGGAGCTCAATTTTTAGCGTCGCCGGAGATACCTGGAGCTCGAAGCTCCGCCGCCTTCGCGCTAGTGCCACAGAGCTTCTCCAACGACGCTGAGCCCTCCAGCACATAGAGCGACCTCCCAGGAGTGCCCCGACCGATTTTGAGCCCGAAGCATCGTCGAGGCCCCGAGATCTAGCTCGGGGTCGCCTCGCCAGCGTTCTTCCACATTCTTCCTCGTTGCCTCTCCGTCGTTCCATCCGGTCGCTGCCCCAGTTCGATCCTCCACCGTTGGATCTCGGTCGTTCGCCGTCGTTCGATCAAGACCCAGGATCTAATCCCGGCCTATCACCCGCGAAGGGGTATCGGTCGTCCACGACTCGCCACGTGTCAAGAAGAAGATATCAGTCGTTGGATCGCCAGGCGCGGGGTATTTTGCACCTACACCGTCGCCTATTTTTGTATTTCATTTCAGTGCATAAACATTCAGGCGTAGTTTAAATAATTCTGTAATATTTGCATTCAGACCCACATACTTTTACTATTTGCATTTAGGTCTTGTCCACGTCACCTCATGTGATCCGTGCATGTTGGGTGGTGGGCATTTTGCTAGGATACCCCTGGGGTTTTCTTATTTCATTCTGGTTCATGAATATTTGATTTATGTTGTAATATTTGGAAAATTGCATCTGAACCCCTGGAACTTTGTAAAATTACAAAAATACCCCTACCAGGTCGTATGTCCCGTACGCGTAAGTTTGGCAATTTTGCAGAGACCCCCCTCCGGGTTTGGGTATTTATATTTAGTCTAGAAAATTGTATTTATCGTTATATATTTTTGGAGAATTTTCAAGTAGGCCTTTGGACTTCTGTGTATTTACATTTATGCCCTTGCTAGTATTGTATTTTTGCATGGATGCTTGCATTTAATTCATGCATCATTTTGACTCGAAAAATTACCATAAAAATACCATAAGCTCCTGTTCCATTATAGTTTAACTTCATGTTTTTAGTTTACATTTTTATTGCATTTGCATATTTATTAAAAATCAAAAACATGCATTTTCATCCCTGTTTGCATTAAAAAATTCATAAAAATTATAAGATTCTTCGAAAAATTCCAAAAAATATATTTTGTGTGTTTTACCTTAATTAATTTTTTGACCAAAAATCCCTAAAATTTACAAAAGGAAACCCCTAAAAATAGCATAATTCTCAAAATCTTCATAAAAATCTAAAAAATTCTACAAAAATCCTAAAAACACAATTTCAATTTATGAATTTTCCTTATTTTGTTAGCTATATTTTAAAATTAATTTGAGGAAGTTTTAATTCTGTTTGATATTTTTCATCCTCATTTTATTTCGACCAGTAACTTTGTCCATTGTTTTCTCGTGTTTTTACCTTTAAAAATACCAAAAAAATAGGAAAAATATAGAAAAATCATAAAAAACATAAGAAAAGTATAAAAAGTACAAAAACATTTTACTTGTTGTATTTTAAAGTTTTTTCCTTCTTCTTATCTCTCTCATATCTCTAGTGTATATATATATCCTATATACATTATATATTTTTTAAAAGAAAAGGAAAATATAAAAATACAAATATAAAAAGAAAATACAAAGTCAGTAAATTAAAAATCAAAATATAAAAATATAAAATTCAAAACCCACAAAAAAATAGCACTTGCAGACATTTAATCACGTTCACATTTTGAGCATTTTTGCCTTATTCTACCTGTTTGCTCCCTGTGTTCGACCTCTACACTACTTGCTCCTATACACATATTTTGTAGAGTTATAATAAATTTTAACTCCATATTTACTTTCATTGATTGATTTGATTGTTGTGGGTTAATTGTTGATTTAATCGGGATTTACCGAGGGTCGCCGAAGCGACTTTGTCTCCGCCTTGTGTGAGACATTTAGACCCTTGTATCTCTCGGTCAATCAAATGACGTCGTTGCCGGGGAGCAACATCGTAGTTTAGTGATTTTGTTGATTGTGAATATTTGCCTACCTTTTTACATATTTGTTTGATTATATAGTTTGATTGGACTAGTCTCCTTTTGGTTGGATTTTGTGCGAGGTACCGCCGAGCGAGGGAAGCGCTCTATCCTAGGCGCTTGTGTGCACCCACGTGAAAGCTCACTTAGAACCTAAGAGAACTTTGAGGCTTGAGAAGACCATCACTTTTTGTAGAATTTTCTTATAGTTTAAAATATTTGTAATTTGAAGTGAGAGAGAGAAACTTAATTTGTAAAAACTTGAACTCTCCAGGACACTCGGGCCTAATTTCCAAGTGTTTGTTCACTTGGGGTCTCACCACGGTTTTGTGTTTTCACGGCTTTCTTACTTTTATTTCTATTTGTTTCACGAGGATTTAGCCCCTAGACATAGGAATTTTTGTTGATTGTGACGACTTAAGAAGCTAAGGCCCAATCCCTAATATCTTGCCAGCACCTATAGATCGTAATTGGACTTGGCTAAAAATCAATTGAAAAGGCTATTTGACTTGGACTAGAGACCACGTGTCAGGAGGGTCGTATATGGCGCGTGCAGGATCCATTGTGGTGGACACCATCAGCCCCCAAGACCGGACTCTGGACTCTATTACTAGTCGTAGCTACTTGTTCTTCACGTTAATAAAAGTTACTCATCTTAGGGTTATTTCCTCGTGCATGCATCTAGGTAGTTTTATTTATTGTCTTTAATTTATGCGCGGATCACTTTCCATGTAGAGTGCTGGCAGAAAGGTACGCATCTCTATTTATGCATGCATCATAGATTTTGACCGCGCATCGACTTTCTCGTTTTCCTCCCCCAGTTTTATTGGACTTTAAATAACAAGGAAATTGGAAATTTCGTTAGACGATGGTTGTTCAAAAAAATACCTAAAAAGTGAAAGCAATAAAAATTGGGACTGCTAAAGCAAACTTGACTTAAAAATCACCTCACAAAATTGTTTGTCTTGGGGAGAGCAACCCCCTCATTGATTGTTTATCTGTTGCGAGAGAGTGACTCGACACTAGGGTAGAGCCATACCCAAAATTTTAGTTGACTATTGGTCATGGTTAGTCGTTCTTCAGTGAGGATCTCTCTAGAAACCGGTAAAGCGGACCGCGATTTCCTTAACAGATTCAATTAGCTGGAACAACCAGGTTACGGTCCGCAATTCATACTGGCTGGGAAAGTAGCGTTCCTAACAGCTCGTTCTAACGCTTTGATAGATTGATTGATAACCCAATAAAATTGGACAAGATAAAGGACCGAACCTTCATGATCTATAGCTCAAGGGTTGCGTTGGTGAATTTGGGGTTTGAATTCAAATCTTGTTTGCTTTCCAGATCTCATCTGCCTTTCTCTCTAGATCAAGATGATGGGAAGGAGATCCCTTAGGCCACGTCTAGTGGCATCGCTGTCGGGAACTCCTCCTTTTTCATCTAGGTCGACTTTGGGGAGTCCAGACCCACTCTCTGAGCTTGAGTTTACTTCACCCTGTTCCCCCTCGACCACCCTTCTTCTTCTATCAGTCCAGAGGTGTCAGAGTTTAGTGCAACACAGAGTTAAGAGCATTTGACGACACCTGAGATGGATTCTTTTGGCTTTGCAGAAACTCAAGATATGGAAGGCAGAGAGGAACACCCATATGAGAAGAGACCACCGTCGTACATATTTGATCAAGCTGCCATCAACAACTCACTGTTAGCCTCCCTGAAAACCACGCAGAGATAGATCTGAGACCAGGGAGTGTTCATGGGTGAAATCATGAGGGAAATGTGTGAAGGCATAGATGAATGCAATGAGGGCAGTAAGTACCAGATGCAGAAGGCAAAGGAGGAGGACCTGACCATGAGAGGTCGCCTCCGAGGACTATGAGGCAGTTACACAATCCCGACGCAACACTCACGCACCAATGGATCCGACTCCCTCCCATCTATGGAGACTTCGAGCTTTGCCCACACACCATTCAGCTACTGCTCAAGTTTCACGGGCTGGCCACCGAAGAACCGCACCTCCATCTGCAGGAATTTGAAATGATATCCAGTACAATTCATGACAGGTTTGTGACTGAGGACACAACCAAAATGATAGCCTTCCCATTCTCCTTGGTTGATAGAGCAGCCTATTTGCTGAAACATTTGGGGAGGTACATCGACACTTGGGAGCAGCTTCGGACCACATAATTGCATAAGTATTGTTCACTCGGCCAGACAAACGCAATGCGAGATATGATCAGTAACTTCACAATGATCCCAAATGAACAATTCCATGAGGATTGGGATCGCTTTAGAGAGCTCATTGACCGGTGTCCACATCACAATATATCAAAGCCCAACTTGGTTCAGAGTTTCTTTTGTGGACTAGCACCAGAGCTGCAGTTGCTTGTTAATGCCTCTTGTGGTGGGTCCTATTTTTCTAAGGGTGAAGATGATGTTTGGGCCATTTATGAAGGATTGGTAGAGAACTCTACATTCATGGCCCAAGCTTGAGTCTACACACAGCATAAACCCCCCCAAGGAGCAGGATCATATCAGAGGATCGCCCACATCGATGCCGGTCATCAGCAGCAACAGCACAAGATGAATCATCAGTTGCTGACATGGGCATAATCAGTGAAAAATTAGACCGCATTAAGATTTTGGAGAAGAAGCAAGGCCAAGGTCTGGCACAGATAGGCCAGTTGGCTAAATCCATGAGTGACCTGAAGACTCACATCTTGAGTATTCAGGAGGCACAATCAGCTTCACATCGCCTCCCAGGTCACTGACTGAATCAAGAGGTAGCCGTTCTACCCCACCATCCCCCGCATATCGACAAGTTCACCATGTCCGGGAGGTGTCGGTATAGCAGCTACCACACTATTCACAGCAGCCACCATCTCATGACACTCATATGGTGGTCTATTAGTCGGATCAGCCATTTGCAGCACTACTACCTCCACCCTTTGAGCAGGAGCTGTTGATAGAAGTCAACGGGATATGGTTCGACCGGTACCCCCAGCAGCCTGGGATTCGTCGTGATCACCTCAGATTTCGTTGGTCCACCGAAGGCATTTCATCCCAGCAGCAATCTCCAGCTCAGGGCAACTGGTATAGTCAACAGCAGCCCCAGTACCCCCACTACCAGCAATATCCCCTGAATCCTCGTCCTACATATCGGGGACAACAGTGGAGGCAGTGACAACAGCCTTTCTAGCAACAACACTCCCAGCCTCCACCTCATTACCAACAGCAGAAACCTTAGTTCCAGCAAGGGAACACGTCTGGTTCTCTAGTCCCTGTCTTGGAGAGCCCAGCACTTGACGATCTCGCTCGCTTGCTCTCCGAACAGCAAGCATCCTTTCAACGAGAAATGGATGAGTTTCGGCAGGAAATGAGGGACATAATCAAAGGAAAAGCCGCCATACCTGCACAAGGCGAGTCGAACCCTAATAACATGAAGAGAAAGTCTGAGCAGGTACAGTCTACAGAGGATACCACTCCTAGTGATTATTTGAATGACATGCATTCTATATTTGATACTCACTTCGTGTCACTTAGGAGCGGTTGGGAACCAGCCGGTGGTACCTCATCTGAGGGACAACAAGAGGAGAATCTAGAGCCCCAGATTAGGAGAGAAGCGGTGCCGATGCTGCTAGTAATAATGATGATGACGGTGCTGCTGATGCCACCAAGGATGATGATCCAAATGACGGTGTTGAGGCTGTCATGGAACCAGATGTAGACGGTGGTGCTGAAGCCACCATTGACAATGAAGAACTAGAGCGCGGTACTGAAGCCGTAAAGGAAAATATCTTTGGTGGTTCTGATGCCCCCATTTTGAGTATGAATGTATTCCAACCCTCGGTATTGCCATTTTCTGTATCTCTGGACAATATGAAAAAGACCAAAAAATGAATAAAGGGAAAGCTTCTCCATCTATTCCGAGTCCATGTGTATTGAATGATGATGATTGCATGGATTTCAGTCCTTCCCAGGCCTAGAAGCCTTCTCCCGGCCCTCTATCTGAGGAGGGTTCAGCCATCCCCTTCCCTCAAGCACTCCACTTAGCGAAGGGGAATAAAATAGAAAATCCCAAAAAGAGACAGCAGTTAGAGTTCAGTCAGTAGATGATCGACAGATTACAGATACAACTGACGCTACAGGAGGCACTTGAGCATATCCCCCTCTTCCAAAAGAATCTGAGAGAGAAGACCACCGTACACTGGAAGAGGAGGAACGACAGAGGAGAGATCCATGTGCTCACCCATGCCACATGTTGTGCCATTCAGAACCAGCTACCAGCCAAACGACCGGATTCATGAGCTCCATATGTTAGATGCCAGATTAGTGGGCAGCCGTTCGATCATACTCTATTAGACAGCGGCTCTTCTATCAACCTCCTTTCGGCATCCTTACTCGACCGATTTGAGTTTGGTCCTCTTCTTCGGAGCAGGAAAGTCCTTCAGTTTGCTTATAGATCGATTAAGAGGCTAAAGGGGTCATTGAAAGACGTGGTCGTTACCATTCAGGGCCTGAAATTCCCCGTGGACTTTGTTGTATTGGACATGGAGATCCCTGAGTCGATAACAGATACCTCCATCATACTAGGATGCCCATTCTTGGCCATAGCCAAGGCGGTGACCGACCATGATAGTGGGAAGGTGTACTTTCACGTAGAGGGTGAGAGTACACAAATAGAGACGATCGACGAGATCAGAGCGAGAGGTTCATCCTACTCAGAGCGGAACAGTGATGCAGGGCAGATGATAGATGCAGAGCTAGACGTCCACCATGAGTGTGATTTCGTGATGACCGATGATGAAGCAGTTTGGGAAGAACCAGAAGCACGAGCCCTCGCCTTGTCTACAAAATCCGAGGATGCACCTTTCACAGCAGACGAGAGTTCGGAGAGCACACCCTTGGCAGAGGACACTATAGAGGCTGACAGTTGTGTAATGGGTGGTGACATTGATGTTTGTTATGATTCAGATCCCTCGGAGGTAGACTTTGATTGGAAGGATTTTGATGCATATTTGCCATGTCTGTTTCTCGATAAGCCGACAGAGAGGGCAGAGAGCAAGCCAACCCAGTTGATAGATACACCAGCAAGGTTCCCTTCGTCAGATGATCACATACAGCGAGTGTTCTCACATGCAGACCTGGTAGCTTTTAGACAGACATATCAGAATCCATATTTGCCAGCTCCCACCAAGCCAGAATTGAAGCCTTTGTCGCAGTCGCTTAAGTACAGATATCTTACGGGTGAGCCAGAAATGCACCCAGTCATTATCTCAGGAGATTTGACTGGAGAAAAAGAATCTCGTCTGATAGAGGTTCTTGAAAGAAACCGCAAGGCAATAGGATGGAGTGTGTCTGATCTCAAGGGGATAAGTCCGGCCCTGTGCTCCCAACATATCTACCTCGAGGAGGACGCTAAGCCATCGCGTGAGTTCCAGCGATGGCTGAACCTGAATATTCGAGATGTAGTAATGAAGGAAATATCTAAATGGTGGAGCGTCGATTTTATCTTCCCCATCTCCGACTCCAAGCGGGCTAGTCCTTTACATGTGGTGCCCAAGAAGACAAGTATCACTAAAATTATGACTGAGTCTAGAGAAGAGATTGCCACCCGGGTAGCCACTTTTTAGAGGGTCTGTTTGGACTACATACGATTGAATGAGGCCACCAAGAAGGATCATTTCCTGCTACCATTTATTGATCAGATTATCGAGAGGCTAGCTGGGAAGAGTCATTACTATTTTCTTGAAGGGTACTCTAGATACAATCAAGTGGCTATTGCGCAAGAAGACTAGGATAAAATGACGTTCACCTGTCCATTTGGGACTTATGTTTTCAGACGGATGCCCTTCAGTCTATGTAAAGCCTCAGCGACATTCCAGAGGTGCATGTTGTCCATCTTTTCAAACATGATAGGTGACTATTTGGAGGTCTTCATGTATGACTTCTCGGTCTATGGCGACGGGTTTGATGCTTGACTTGACTGCCGAGACCGAGTGCTTCAGCGTTGCATAGAGGTAAACCTTGTACTATCTTGGGAGAAGAGTCACTTTATGGTGACTCAGGGGACGTTCCTTGGTCACATCATCTCCAACAGGGGTATGGAGGTTGATCCGGCCAAGGTAGATATCATCAAAAAACTCAATCCACCGTCCAATTTGAGACAGTTGCGGTCTTTTCTGGGGCATGTCGGTTTCTACTGACGGTTCATTCGGGACTTCAGTCGAATAGACCAACTTCTTACAGATTTATTGACTAAAGACACCGAGTTCCTCGTAGATGATAAGTGTCTTAAGTCCTTCGAGACTCTCAAGAATTTAGTTGTCGAGGCTCCTATCCTTCAGCCACCCGATTGGTCTCTCCCATTTGAGATCATGACGTATGCTTCAGATTACGCCATAGGGGTTGTGCTTGGACAGAGGAGGGATGGATTACCATATGCCATACACTACGCTAGCCGGACTTTGGATTCAACTCAAAGGAATTATACAGTGACTGAGAAAGAGATGCTAGCGGTAGTCTTTGCTTTGGATAAGTACAGATCTTACATTCTTGGATCTAGAGTGACTATTTTTACAGATCATACTGCCATTTGGTACTTGATGTCGAAGAAGGATTCCATAGCCAGATTAACCATATGGATCCTTCTCCTCCAAGAATTTGATATTGAGATTAAGGATAAACCTGGAGTTAAGAATGTTGTGGTAGATCACCTCTCCCGTTTAGAGAACCTTGAGGAATCTGAGCCTATAGCACCTATTACTGAGACTTTTCCAGATGAGGCGATCCTTGCTATCACCTCTCTCCCATGGTATGCCGACATTGTGAATTACCTTGTTGACAAAACTATTCCACAAGGTTGACCCAGACAGCGGCTTGAGACCTTCCTTGCGAAGGCAAAGTCGTACCGTTGGGAGGACCCCATCCTTTATCATGAAGGAGGGGACAACATCTGGAGACGGTGCATTCCTCAAGAAGAGCAGCATAGCATCCTTACGTACTACCACAAGCTTGAGGCAGGACGACATCATTCTGGGAGACTGACAGCACAGAAGGTGCTCCAATCCGGCCTTTGGTGGCACACCCTTTTCAAGGATTCTGATGAGTTCCTGAGAAGGTGTACTGACTATCATAAGATGGGTACTTGCAGACTGACAGACATGATGCCCATGCAGCCCATTTACTTTTGTGAGGCTTTTGACGCATGGGGGATTGATTTCATGGGCCCATTTCTTAAAAGTTAGGGGTTTGAGTACATTCTGCTTGCTGTGGATTATGTTGGTCGCTGGGTTGAGGCCATTCCCACCCGAGCCACAGATGCTAAAACCGTATGTCATTTCTTGAGGAAAAATATTATTTCACGGTTCGGGGTTACTAGTCTTGATTTCAGATTGGGGGGTCTCACTTTATTAACGATAAGGTAAAAGCCCTTGCAGACGAGTTCAGTATTGACCACCGCGTTGACATGCCATATCACCCTCAGACTAATGGTCTTGCTGAAGTATCGAATAGGGAGATTAAGACAATTTTACAGAAGGTAGTTCGCCCAGACCGAAAGGATTGGTCACAGCTTTTGGACTCGGTCTTGTGGGCTTATTGGACTTCTTTCAAGACTCCATTAGGGACTTATCCCTTTCGTCTAGTCTATGGCAAGCCATTCCATTTACCAGTGGAGATAATGCATAAGTCACTTTGGGCAGTTACAGAGCTATTATTGGATCCTAAGAGTGTAGGAGAACAGAGGAAAGTAGAGTTGGCATCCCTGGAGGAACTGAGAGACACAGCCTTTGCTAGCAGCCTACAGTATAAGGAAAAAGTGAAGACATGGCACGATTCTCATATCAGCCATAAACAGTTTGAGCCCGATCAGAGCGTAAGATTGTTCGATTCTAGGCTGAAATTATTTCTAGGGAAATTATAGAGTAAGTGGAAAGGACCGTATGTGGTCAGGAAGGTACATGACAATGGTAGTATTGACATATCCGAGTTGTCATCCTCCTCTACTTTTTGCGTCAACGGTCAACGCTTGAAATTATATCTTGATCATGATCCACCGACTGTTGACGTTACCCCCATTCATTTAGTATGAGATCTGCTCTTTGACTCACACCTTCTGCATCTCGTACATGATTATCACTTCTATCATCCACTGTATAGATCCATTCGTCCATATCATTAATTCTTTCATTCGTTATGTCTGTCACCATATCTTCATCCTATGATTTTGCTGTACTTAGGACATACCTTGTCCTAAGTATAGGGGGTGCACACACTGAGCTGTGATCTGTTTATTCTTCTTTTTCTTTTCCTTTTCTATCTGCTTTATCTATCAGAAAGGTGTCGCTCGTTTTTGTAATTCTTCTATACTTAGCACATACTTTGTCCTAAGTATAGGGGGGTGTACACCCCGACTTGATTCTATTATTTTGATCCTCTCCACTGTCTCCTCTTCTGTCTATACTTAGGGAAATCTGACCCTAAGTATAGGGAGAGATAGTCTGAGTACGATATGTTCATTCCCACCCTTGGCCCTCCCTGCTTTGTGTACAGTCAACTATACTTAGTATTATTTGATCCTGAGTATAGGGGGACGGTCAACTTCCATTTTTTTATTCATTCATTCATTCCTTCATCTCTTAATTATTTATTCTTTGGACTTTTCTATATTCAGTACGTGTTATGTCTTCTCTTTTCTCTCCAATCTATGAGGACATAGCTCAAGCTATGTATAGGGGGGGTCGTATATACTGCATATATACTTTAGCCATAACTCATACTTTAGTATTTTTACTATGACTAATTATATTTACAAAATTCATTAAAAAACCTTAGTAAAAAGATGTAATTACTCCTCAAATTCTTTTTGTACATACTGATTAATAAATCAGGTGAAGAACCTTTGCAAATGTTTGAAAAATAGTTTGAAAATCTTTGTGAAAAAACTTTTGAAAACTATTTGAAAAACATCTTGTCACATGTTTCAACCTTTGTAAAAACATTTTGATTGCAAAATTTATTTTCTCTGTGTGAAATAAAATGTTTGAAAAACGATTTGCAAATGGTTTGAAAATGGTTGCAAAAATATTTGAAAAATCTATATATACTATTTGGAAAACCTTTGCAAAATGATTTTCAAATGTGTGTACATGTTTGTAAAAAAATGTTTATAAAAATTATTTTGGACTATAGTTTTCAAAATTGATTGAAAAATATTTGTCAAATACGTTTGAGGAATACATACATCTCACCTAAACATCTTATATATATATATATATGTATGTATGTATGTATGTATGTATGTATGTATGTATGTATGTATGTATAAAACTGATCACTTACCCTTGTAAATTCTTAAAATGTACTTCTGGTAAATATAAGATGCATCCCCGTGTAAATATTTGTACCTAGTTTTTGGCCAAATTTTTTTTTCAAAAATCCCAAAAACATTTGCAAAATTAAAAACAAAAAAACATTTGAAAAATATTTTTGAAAAATTTAAAAAAAATGCATATGCATCATCTTTTTAAAAATTTCATAAAAAGTTCAAAATCTTTGAAAATTGCATCACAAAAATATTTTCTGCATAGCATTTGCATGTCATGAGCATTTTTCGGATTGAGTTTGATAGTTTAACAAGTCTAAGTAAAATCCAAAGATTGGAGCTTGGTTGGATCTTAAAATCTACATAATTAACAGGAACCTTATAGGAGCTGGATTTGAGGTACTTCAGGTCTAGTTGACTTAAATCTTTGAGGATCATGAGACTGGGTTCAATGGATTCTTGACTGCCTAAGTAAAGTATTTTGGAGCACACGAACGACTCTTGTTGATAATGACCTAACTTGGACACCTGCACTTTTCACTTGGCTCAACTCAGTTAGAAAGGTGAGGAGGTTGGGAGGTTGGATTTGTCGGTATGAGACATACACAGGTGGAAACACCTGTCCTCCTCTAGGGAGGGAAGTGCACCCCAACCCATCCGGTGATGATGAGTTTCGAGGACAAGAGATTGTGGGTTGCAATAAAGCTTCAAAAGACAGATAGTCTACTGGCTCAAGAGGAAAAATTCCCTATGTAAATGCTGTTGTATATAGTATAAAAAAATGCAAAAAGCAAAAACTCCAAAAAAATGGGCATGCATGTACAAAAATAAAAATCCCTACCGGAGTGTACATATGTGTACAGCCAATAAGCAAGCTTGAGTCTCAAAGTCAAATCATGTGAGTCTGCAGCTGGATGACTTGACTACATTGGTCTTGCATCCTGGGATAGGTAGCTACACTGGTTGCCGTCCATTCTTCTATTCACCCCCTCCTCTTGAGTTGGTTGCCACTTGAACTTAGAAGGGAATACCCCGCTCCTCAAGGAATGAGTTGTTGGATTGGGGAATCATTGGGTTGTCATGCTGGAGAAGTCAGTCTCTTTGTCATTTCAGTTGCGGAGAGCCACCATCACTTACACCGTACGAGTCAGATTCATAGTCGTAAGGGTTTGCGTATGAGTTGAAATATTTCTGTCCTGGCTATTGAGGAGACTTGAGCAGAGTTTTGGGATTCTCGAAGGCTGTTGGATTTCAAATCTAGTTCTCACTAAGGTTCCACCCGCACTAAAATTCCAAAGGTCTGACTTAGGCTCCAAACTTTGATTTTGTGAAGACAAGTTTGATAATTGAAATCAATCCATCTTTCTTCTTTTTCTTTTCTTTGTTTTCTTTTCTGCACTTATTGCATAAGTGTTTGCTAGGGAATAGCAAAGGCAAATTATAGAGGGATGATGAATCCACATTTCATCGTCTTTATTCTATCATTTTGGCCTCCAAAACCTTGGCTAATGCATGTAAATTCCACTGATATATACATTTTAACATCCATGCATGTGTGTATGTAAATAGTGTATAAAATACAGTTTTTATGCCAAAATTCTAGAATAAAGAAAAGAAAATGAATGAAATATTGTAAATATTTTATGACCCGAAACCCCAAGACCTAAGCATCTTGATGAATAGGTCCATAAGGAATAAAGTAGGGAGAGATAAGGGCCACAATACCAATAAAATTCCCTTTCATTTTATCCATTCTTTATTCATTTTTGGGCCTGTCTTTGATCTCACTTTTTATACTTCAGATAAACAAACTTTTTACATGAAGTTGTAGATAATTAAACAAAGAAAAATACAAAATTTACTTTACTCAAAAATAATGCACAGATACCAAGTTTTGATCTGAATAAGATTCCAAATCCCAACTTCCCAGACCTGTATCTCTCAAATAAAAGCTCAAAAAGTATCAAACTCACCTTTAATTGTATATAATTTTAAATAAGCTGTCTAATGGAGGTGGTTTTAAATTTTACGGAGCTACGATTTGAAAGTTGAGTTTTGGAACCCTCTAGTATACCTATACTGATTAAAATATTCATTTTATTTATTATTCATTATTTCCATGATTTTATATTTTTGTAAATTTGTATATATTATTTATAGTATGTGTGTATATTAAAACAAAAATAAGATACTAAAAGAAACATTAAAATAAATTACTAATACTTCACACCTAGGTAAAATACCTATACTTACACCTATACTATATATACATAATTTATTAAGTGTACAAAACACATCAGAAAAATAAAATAAAAATATATTTACATCTATAAAAATAAGTTGTAAATTTATAAAATAATAAAAAAATTAATAAAATCAAATAAACAAAAATACAAATAAAATATTAAAATAAATAGATACATTTACCTATATAGGCCTAAAAAGGAAAATTGTATTTTTATACCTCAGAAAAATAAATACAAATCACCACAAAATTCTTTATAAAATAAGAAACATTTTTTATTTTATAATATAAAATTAATAAAATCATTTACTATTTTATTTCGAATTTTCAAATAATTTTGACCAACATTTTTTGGTTGGTCCACGTGGACATACCAGCGCCAGTCGTTGGCTGACCTCTGTCAACTACCTGACCGAGGTCTGCCACCTTCTGACACCCGATTTTTGCCTAATTTCGCGAATTTCTGGAGCTCGATCCCTTCTCCCTCGGGCCCCGATTCCTTCTTGGGACTTCTTCCCCGATCTTCCCTAAGCCACGCCAAGCACCTAAATCTTCCAAAATCCTCATCATTCGCGTGTGGCCCTCGCTTGAAGGAGACGCCACCACCTTGTACATAACTGACCCATCACCTTCGAGCTGAAGTTTGAACCCCTTGCGTGCCGCTTTCTCCCCACGTATTGTGCTCCAGAGATAGAGGGAGGTGACAACTCCCCATTCCAGGCTTTAAGAAGGTCGAGGAAGGGCTGAGGCGGTTCCACCATCTCCGCCGACCACCGTCATCAAGGTTCTCCTCCTATGGCTTTCGGCCATCGAGGTACCCCCTCTTCCTTCTTCCTTTTCCCCTTTTCTTAGTCCATGTAGTTGTAGGAGTCGTTTAGACCGCTTAGATTCCCTCGCCGATCAATATCTCGTCGTCTATCGATCCATCGCCGGAGCGCACCTCCGACTGAATTCCCTCCGCCTTCATCCGACCACCTTCGCACCTCCACGGGGTCCAGGCAGTTTGCCCTGGACCCTCTCACTCGTTTTTGCAGGTCAAAGCGTCTTGAATAGAGCCTGAGCTCATTTTTTCGCCTCGCAGGAGATACCTGGAGCTCGAAGCTCCGTCGCCTTCGCGCCAGCACCACAGAGCTTCTCCGATGACGCTGAGCCCTCCAGCACATAGAGCGACCTCCCAGGAGCGCCCCGACCGATTTTGAGCCCGAAGCATCGACGGAGCCCTGAGATCTGGCTCGGGGAAGTTCACCTCACCGGCATTCTTCCCCGTTCTTCCTCGTTGCCTCTCCGCCGTCCGATCCAGTCACCGTCCCAGTTCGATCCTCAATCGTTGGATCTTGTTCTTTCCCCCTCGTTCGATCAAAACCCAGGATCTAATCCTGACCCTACATCTGCGAAGGGGTATCGGCCGTCCACGACTCGCCACGTGCCAAGAAGAATATATCAGTTGTTGGATCACCAGGCGTTGGGTATTTTGCACCTACACCCTCGCCTAATTTTTTATTTCATTTCAGTCCATAAATATTCAGGCGTAGTTTAAATAATTCTATAATATTTGCATTCAGACCCCCATACTTTTACTATTTGCATTTAGGTCTTGTATATGTCATCTCACGTGATCTGTGCACGTGGAGTGGTGGGCATTTTGCAAGGACCCCCCTGTGTTTGCTTATTTCATTACAGCCCATGAACTTTTGATTTACATTGTAATATTTTTGGGAAAATTGCATCTGAGACCTTGGAACTTTGTGAAATTGCAAAAATACCCCCTACAGGTCACGGTCCCCGTGTGCGAGAGTTTGGTAATTTTGCAGAGACCCCCTCAGGGTTTGGGTATATATATTTAGTCCAGAAATTTATGTTTAACGTTATATATTTTTGGAAAATTTGCAAGTAGGCCCTTGGACTTTTGGTGTATTTACATGTTTGCCCTTGCTAGTATTATATTTTTACGTGGTGCTTGAATTTATTTCATGCATTATTTTGACTCGAAAAATTACCAAAAAGACCATAATCTCCTTTGCATTGTCATTTAACGTCATATTTTTAGTTTGCATTTTTATTGCATTTGTATATTTATTAAAAATAAAAAACATGCATTTTCATCCCTGTATGCATTGAAAATTTCATAAAAATTATAAAAAGTCTTCGAAAAATTCCAAAAAAATATCTTTCGTGTGTTTTAGCTTAATTTATTTTCTGACCAAAAATCCCTAAAAATTACAAAAGGAAACCCCTAAAAATAGCAAAAATCTCAAAATAGTCATAAAAATTTTAAAATTTCTACAAAAATCATAAAAATACAATTTCAGTTTCTGAATTTTTCTTATTTTATTAGCTGTATTTTAAAATTAATTTGAGGAAGTTTTGATTCTATTTGATATTTTCATCCTCATTTTAATTTTAGTCAGCAACTTAGTCCGTTGTTTTCTAGTATTTTTACCTTTAAAAATACCAAAACAATTAAGAAAATATAGAAAAATCACAAAAACATAAGAAAAATATAAAAAGTAAGAAACATTTTACTTGATATATTTTAAAATATTTTTCCCTCTTCTTACCTCTCTCTTATCTCTAGTGTATATATATCCTATATACATTATATCTTTATTTAAAGAAAAAGAAAATATAAGAATACAAATATAAAAAGAAAATACAAAATCAGTAAATTAAAAATCAAAATATAAAAATATAAAATTCAAAACCCACAAAAAATAGCTCTTGCAAGCATTTAATCGCATTCACATTTTGAGCATTTTTGCCTTATTCTACCTGTTTGCCCCTGTGTTCGACCTCTACACTATTTGGACCTATACACATATTTTATAGAGTTATAATAAATTTTAACTCCACATTTACTTTCATTTATTGATTTGATTGTCGTGGGTTAATTGTTGATTTAATCGGGATTTATCGAGGGTCGCCGCAGCGACTTTGTCTCCGCCTTGTGTGAGACATTTAGACCCTCGTATCTCTCGGTCAATCAGTGCCCCCGGGATTTTAGTGTACCTTGACCTCAGTTGTAGCCTTCTCAACCATAGACACAACAAGTGGGGAGTTTTTGTCATGGGGATTCCAACTCCAGGAAGCTTCAGATACAAACGAAGAGTGTGGCCAGCTCAAACAATGTACCGGTGAGGCATGGACAGCTTCATGCAGTGACTCGGGTGTAGACACGTTCAACATATATTGTGTTGTAAGGTATGGTATCAAGCTTAGGTCGTCCTCTCCATGTTTTGTTTGATTCTGGCACGACCCATTCATTTATTGTCTCAATATGTGTACATTCATTATGTAGCATTATAGAGGCCATAGATCCTCCATATCACATTCCTGGGCCAAGTGGCCAACTGTTTGTTATTAGATTAATCGTCAAAGATCTACAAGTGTTGATTTCTGATCACAAAATGATTGCGGACTAGCTTTTACTATAGCTTCACGAGTTTGATCTAATTTGGGGCATGGATTGGTTGTCAATTCATCATTCCTTGGTTGACTACTTTCTGAAGACATTTGTCTCTAGGATTGTAGATTTTCACGAGTTCATTTTTGAGGGTGCCAGACGTGACTCCTATACAGAGTACATCTCAATGTTGAGAGCTCAAAGACTTATTGACTAGGGATGTGATACATTTTTGGACTTTGATTAGGAGTCACCTGAGCGAGAGTGCCAATGTCGTAGGACATCGTGGTCGTCTCCGACTACCTTGATTTGTTCTTCGATGACTTGTCAGGTTTATTGCCTCGAAGAGAGAGAGAGAGGGAGGGAGAGAGAGTTCAAGATCATGTTGTTGTCGAAACACAACCAATATCGATAGCTCCATATTGCATAGCATGGTTTGAGTTGAGAGAGCTGAAGGTGAAGTTGCAGGAGCTACTTGACTTGGGTTTTGTGAGACCGAGCACTTCACCTTAGGGTACTCCAATCCTCTTCATCAAGGATAACCGAATTTTTCCAGCATGTAAAAGATCGATGTAGAAACTGCTAGAAAAAACTCGATTAATCATACAAAATTCAACTACTAGTAAGATGATCGAATTTTCATTATTTATTTGTACAGGTAAGTGTGCATGGGTCGAACACAAAGATGCAGAAAGACACAATCAAATCTTTGAGAAGATAAAATATTTGTGTGATATATTTCTTATCTTTCTTTTATTTTCTTCTTTGATGACAAAACTCTTTTGTATTTTTAGTATTTTATTTTTCTAATTTTTGTTGTTTGTAAAAATAATATTTTTAAAATTATTCATCTAGAATCTTGTAGGTGGAATAATATGTGATATAGGTGCTACTATATGGTTCATAAAACAATTGTAGTGGGCTTGAGAAAGGAATCAAAATGAAATCAAGACAAGACGAAAATTGACGATTAAAATACAAGCAAAAAGAGGTTAAATCCTTGAAAATTAATGCAAAATAAAATGAATAAAAAACACTATGATGATATAATAGTGTCCAAAATGCCACGAGTGCCTCAAAGTCTAATGTAAACAAAAGATATAAAAGGTACAAAAGCTTCTTTCAAATATCTTTCTGGTCAGGGACCTATTTGTATGAAATGAAACAAGAACTATATATTTAGGTCACCGTACGGGGACCTAAATGCGATGAATTCCAAAATTTTGCAGGGGTAATAATATAATCTTCACAATGTTACACGTGAATGGTGTAGATTAGCCTAATGAATCACATTTCATCATCTTTATGCATTTATTTTAGCGTAAAATTCCTTATAAAACACTTGTATATAATACTAACTCCATATTCTTACTAACTTTCTTATGTATGTAAATATTGTATATTTATTATTATTTTAACTGAAAGTAAATAAAAGAAAGAAAGAAAAGGAAAATAAAGAAAAAAAGAGAGACTGTATATCTGTAATAGACACATGCTGACTCGAACCCCGAGAGAAGGTCAAGACTAGACCTGATCGACCAAATAAAGTAGGGGGAGATAGGGTCCTTAATCATAAAATCCAATAAATGTCGTGTAAATATTTGTATACTCATACTATTTTATTTGTACATAAATTGACCTCAAGATAAATAATTTTCAAAACAAGTTGTAAATAGAAATGTTTCCTAGATAATAAAATTGTTTGCCAAATAAAATCATGTATAAAATAAAAGTATCCACATCTGGAAAAAGACATTGAGCGATAATTGAAAGATCATTTCCTGCTCCATATGAACTCAAATGGAACCAACTCACCTCCATTATATTCTAAATTAAATTATCTTTAAATTTTATATAATTTTGTAATCTTTTGAGTTACAGTTGAAAACTTGATTTTCTAGGGTAGTTTGTGCAATTTTACCATTTTTATTATATATATATATATATATATATATATATATATATATTTGTTTTTATTATACTTTTAAAAAATGTAATATTTTTATTTAAAATAAAAAAATAAAAATTAAGACAAAAATTAAAACAAAAAACTAATCTCCTTATTTAACCATGTATATAATGTCATATATATAATACATGTATATAGTTATATTTCTTAAATAACGACCACAAAAAAGTAAAAAAAAATTAACATTTATTTTTCAATTTTATAAAGTAAGTACAATACAAAAAATAGTTAATTTTTGCAAATAATTTTAACTTTATCTCATTTCAAAGTTTCTCTTGTCTCTTATCTTCATTCAAAATTATTAAAATTAAAACTCCTTTCTTCATCTATTAATATGGCTCCCTCTCCCTCAATTCAACTGGAACAATATTTGGTGAGAGGAGTCCATTCTACGAGAGCTATCTTGTCGCAGAAGTGTGCCAAGCCTCCGAGCCGTCCAGTGACAGCGAGCCAGCCTTCATCGAGACGATCACGGTCTTTTCCGCTCCTAAGGTGAGATACATTTTCCCTTATTTTTAACCTAGGTTAATTGTAGTTTAATTTTTCACATTTTTATTTCATTGTCATTTTTTCTCTAGATCTTAGAATCCATCATCATGATTTGATTCAACCAACCCAATTTTTTTCACATTCACATCTCGATCTTATCGCTTCATGTTCTACCTCACATGATCTTCCAACTCTGGCCACGTAAAGTGGCCAGTGACTGAGAGCCATCTTTCACATCGCAAGTAACTGCATCCACTCACATCTCTGTTTGATTTTTGGATCGAGTCGTCGTGCTCAACTCAGATATTATTTTTTTCTATATTTTATTTGCTGGAATAAAAAATAGTTAACAAATACATTTGCTTCTTATAAAAAAGGAAATATTTCTACATTTTCCATTTAAAAAATATAGAAAATTCTCTTTTACTATTTAGGGTTTAGGGTTTATCCTACCACAACCATCCGAGCAGAGCCCTCCACCCCCCACCTTGCCATCGAAGTCATGCTCACCACCGAACACCTTTGTCGTGATTTCAATGCTACATGCATCGCCTAACGCGTGCCGCATCCTAATGGCCTCCCCCTTCTCTATTTTGAAGGAAAGAATTAAGGGAGCACAGGGAACCCTAAGAATTATTGAATAAAAAAATCGAGAAAATTGTGCATATGCCCCCCAAAGTTTCTAAAATTGCAATGAGCCGCCTAAAAGTTTCAGAAATTATGCAAACACCCCTACCTGACAGAGCATTACATGCATAACATGTTTATACTGATTAAATAGCAATTTTTATCCCACATTTTATTTATGCTATCTTTCAGTTCAAAAACATCAAATATTTACATTTCAGTCCCTGAATTTCCAGTCTATTTATAGGCTTGTCTTTTATATTGAAATAAATGTTTTATTGCTTTGAGAGCTCTACAAAAATTTGTGCGGATTCCTGGTGTGTGTCTTTTTCTAGTATAAGTTTTTCATTACATTTGATCATCATTTGTCATTATTAAGAAAATCAAAAACACTATCATTTTCTCTTCCTGAAATTCAAAAATTCATAAAAATTTGAATATTGCCTCTAAAATTCCAAAATTTAGAGTAGTTTTGTTTCCATGTGTTTAATTTCCTATCCAAAATTTGTGCATTTCTAATATATAAAACTCTAAAAAATTACAAAATACTCAAAATCTTATAAAAATCATAAAAAATATAGAAAAGTCCAAAATTAGTGATTTTAATTCCTGTGTGTAAATAATATTCTCTATTTTTTTTAGAAAAATAGATTCCTCAAACTTTGATTTAATTTGATATTTTTAAAATGTAAAATATCACATTTATTCACTTTTTTCATTTTCTCTTGTTTTTGTTCAGTTTAAAAATATTAAAAAAGTCTAAAAATTCTAAAAAAAGTAAAAATTTCATAAACACACAAAAATATTTTATTTGAACATTTTTTACATTTTTGCCATATTTCAAATATATATTGTATTTTTTTGTGCATGAATTTGCTTTGAAATCATATTTCTAAAAAATAAAATAATTGCAAAATTAAAATCACAAAAAATTTGAAAATCAAAAAATTAAAAAATTAAAAAAATTAAAAAGAGAAAAAATTCCATAGAAACTAAGGACAGTTTGCATTTAAGATTCCCTTTTCTTTTAATTATTTTTTTGTAGATTATTTGAATAACCCCGGGAATTGTAGCTTACCTGAGTTCGATCCCCTTTGCTATGCAGGTAAATAAGTAGTAAACATTTCTCTTGCTCACATTATTCTTTGTAATTATTTCAGCTTGATAAAGAGAAAAAATAAAAATTTTTGTTTATTGACGCTTTATTGGGTTGCAATGACTTTTTACAAATTCATTTAATTAGGCTTCTCTTTTGACTTGTTGATCTTGGTTGTAAATATATGTTTATATTTTGTCACATTATCTCATTGTTTATATTCACTTCATTTATTTCATTATTTGCGATCATATTTTTTTATAAATGTGCTTCTTACACATTCTCTCTTTTCTTTTTCTTTTGAGGGCTCACAGAGCGAAGGAGGCGATCCAAAGAGAGCTGAAGCACCCCAAGCGAAGCAGAGGCAGCTTGATTCATCTCGAAGCTGCAAGAAGAGAGCGTAGGAGGAGGAGAAGGAGATCTTAAGAGAAACCATCATTTCGAGCATAGATAGTTTTTTATTTTAGCAGCTATAATCTTGTAAACGAACATTCATTGGTTCCGGGGTCTGTTTCAACAACTACCAGTGCACTTGGGGGACCTCACCGGATTTGTTTTCAACGCCTTATTTTTCTTTGTTTCACACATATTTCATGAGCTACCTATTAATTGCTTGATTTAATTTTCTTGTGCCAGGTAATTAATTAGGTACAAACACCCTAGACAAGAATTTCTGTACATATAGAGCAAAGCGTAACTGGACTTAGTCAAATTTAACCAGTTCTTTCCCGTTAATAGAATATACTGTTAGGATGGTTCACTTGCATCATATAAACTTTTTTTCTATATTTAAGTTCATTGCAGATCATTTTGCATGTAGAATGTTGGCGACAAGGTATGCACCTCCAGCCCCTGCATGCATCATTGTTTCTAATCGCGCATTAGCATTTCCGATCTCCTTCCTTATTTTCACTCACATAAGTCAAAAAGGAAATTGGACACTCGGTAGGTGATTCATTGAATATATTTAAACCATGTGACAACTGCCTAAAATTTGAGACTGCTAAAGAAAACTCAACCCTAAAATAAACGCAAGGAAAATCATTATTTTGGGGAGAGTAACCCCCTCATTTTTTGGTTTTTCTGTAGCAAGCCACGCTCGAACTCTTGTCATACTATTGTATTATGATTATTTATTCTATAGTGAGGACTTCACTAGGTAGTCGGTTAATCGGTCCGAGACTTCCTTAGCACAGTGGGCAGATCAGGTAGCCGATAAACGGTTCGCACCTATACTGGTTGGGAAAAAGTAGTTGTGAGATTGGGACAGTCTCCTGGAAGCATTGGGTTCCTAACAACTCGTTTTAACCACTCTGATAGATTGTATTCTCACCAAACTCTAAAAATTGATAAGATTGTTGATCAAAACTTCACGGTCTTTACATTGCATTAAGTTGGTGAATTGGGGGTTTGTATTGTGTTTGATTGCTAGTGATAGAGATCCTTCTACGCAATTTGCATCTTCATTGACTATCACTCTTGCATTGATCTTCGTGCTCTCATATCTTGCTTATTGATTTCAAAGATGTCGGACAAGAGTATTTCTTGTTCGAACTTTAGGAACTCATTCTACACTCTGAACTGTTCACCTTCTATTAGGGGAGGCTCACTTCCTAAACATTCCTCTTTCTCCTCTCCACCCTTCACAGCATCCATCAATCCACTATTTGAGATTGGCTTTAATCTCGAATTAGTATTTGAGACACCATCATTTCTGAGCACTAATCTAGTGTCATGCACATTTTCAGAGTCAGACAACGGATACTTGATGTCACCAAAGGAAAAGGGAACCATGTCAGAGCAGAGAGAGATTAATAGCTCCATGTTAGCCTGAATTCATTCAATTCAAGCCCAGTTAACAGAGCATGCTAATTTACAGACCACATTGAGAGATATGATTCTAGAGATGAGACAGGAAAGAGAAGATAGGAGAGAGGAGGATAACATAAACTCTAGAGGTGGGAGTGGGGAGAAGAACCTCACATAGAATCTAGGGCTAAGCCTACATTAAAGGATGCTTATAATCCAGGGACAGGACAAACAAATTCTTGGATACAAATCATTGCGGTTCATAAGCATTTCGAGCTTAATCCCACTATTTTACCTCTTCTCCCAATATTCCATGGAAATATTAATGAAGAACTTTATATACACCTCCAGCAGTTCGATCGCATTTGTGGAATAGTACACTACCCAAATGTCCCATTAGAGGTAGTACAGATGACCGCTTTTCCATTCAGTATGATGGATAAAACTTTATATTGGTTAAATCACTAGGGGTAGGCAGTCACTAATTGGGAAGAGTTGAGGTCTATGTTTATGAACAAATATTACCCTCTGAGATGACTCAACCAAATGCAATCCTTGATTGATAATTTCTCCTATATGCCCAAGTAACCTATTCACGAGGCATGGGAAAGATTCAAAAATCTAACGAGGAAGTGTCCATATCATGATATTTCAAAGACCAGCCTAGTGCAAAATTTCTTTAGGGGTTTATGCATATAGAATCAGAAGCCGGTAGATGTCGCTTGTGGGGGGAGCCACTTAAACAAGGATGAGGATGTACTTTATCAAATTTTTGAGGAGATGTTCAGTAGCTCTTTCTTCTTCACATGCTTTTCAGGAGAACCCCGTCACCTCCCCTACAATACCCCACAAGGATATCAATATGATGGCATCGCATGAACTAGATAGGATGGACAGCTCTAACCTGACCATTATTGGAAACCACCTATCCAAAGTAGACATTATAAAGAAATAATCCAAGGAGCTTGATAAGCTTCATGTGATCGAGAAGAGGACGAAGAACCTAGATAAGCTGGATGAGATAACAAAGCACCTAGAGCGTCTTGTGAGTGCGATCAGTGCATCCCATAGTACGAGTGTAGCAGCTGATAACTCTATTAGGGAGTAGACTTCCTCCACCCAGCAGAGTAGCAGAGGACCATCCACAATTCAGCATGTCTACTACGTGCAGACACCTGATCAGGTTCAGCAGCATCCACATCAGATAGTTCCATAACAATAGGAAGTAGCCTACACTCTTGAGCAGCAGTCTCCACCTCCACCTGTCATTCATGAGGTGAATGATATCTGGTTC
Source organism: Ottelia alismoides (assembly GCA_037367405.1). Classification (NCBI taxonomy): domain Eukaryota; kingdom Viridiplantae; phylum Streptophyta; class Magnoliopsida; order Alismatales; family Hydrocharitaceae; genus Ottelia; species Ottelia alismoides. The sequence continues at coordinate 208,185 of JAZKJV010011648.1, read as the reverse complement.
GACCATGAGAGAAACAATCCCCATCCGTCAAGGCAAGGCCAGTTGGGTTCACAGTAGGTTCAGTGACCCGCCCATCAGTTTAAGGGAGGTAGACAACAAGAGTACCAACACCAGCAGTTCCACCCTCACTATCAGTATCCACCACAATTCCAAAACTGAAGACAAGGCCAGCCACAACAGTAGTCTATGTATTTTCCTCATCCTAACCAATAGCAGACTACTTATTAAGGACAATATACTTCACCTCCTCCTCCTCATTATCAGAATGTTTATGGTTACCAACAACCTCCATATTATTAGTCTTAGTGATAGCCAACTAATGAGCAACTTGAGGCCCTTTCAGTCAACCCAGCACTGGACCACCATGCATTGCTCATGAAGGACATGAATGAACTGACTCAGCAGATCGATGGCATGACCACCACTAAGACATTGATTCCAGCACAGGTTGAAGCCAACCCCAACAACTTCAGATGTAAGGAGTAGGTCGCCAATAACCCACCCACCCCCGAGACAGGTATGTCCCTTTATTTTACATATTTATCTGACACCATTCATCTCAGGAGTGATAGGAGATTGCAGTTGCCTACGCACTAGTTGGGGTTGGGAGATTGAACCACTGAGAGAGCATCATCTTCTACATCATCTCCGTCATCAACAATCGAGAGGATCAGTGTAGCAGCACTCAAGTATGGAGTTCCACCACCTTCACCACCACCATCACCAGGAAGATGTAGATCACCATCAATAAGGGAGAATATACCAGTCGCAAATTCTTCCTCTTCGCTAGCAGCAGCATCCCATTCTGTTTTAGATTCTGTTTTTCCCTCACATAATTTGGGCAACACTATACATACTGATTCTGGTTGTCCTTTTGTACATGAGGATTCTACTTTAATAATGGAAACCAACGTTTGCATGTTTATTCTGATTTAGTGCCATTTCCTTCTGATCATAGATCTAAAAAAATTCAAAAATTAAAAACAGCCCTATCAGATTCTGAAGTGGTTGAGATCTTAAGGAACATCTTTTTAAAGATGCCACAACTTAAGGCCATGGAATACATGCCTACAGTAAAAAAGGAAATGAAAGAGTAATGTATACAAAATCACAACCAAGGAAGAAGAGATGAAAGAAACAAAGAAATACATCTTGACCATAGCCACAGTTCATGCCATAAGTAACCTCCCGCCTAAAAAAAGACAAGGCAGCACGTCATATCCGTTGCCATATCTTTGATCAGGAATTGTTCATAGTCTTCTCGATAGCGGTTCCTCCATTAATCTCAAGCCTTCCTCTTTACTAACTGAATTTCAGTTAAGGCCTCTTAAAACAACAAGGATGATCCTTCAGATTGCTGATAGATCGATTAAGAGGCGAAGATGCATTTTAGAGGGCATTATTGTAACGGTGCAAGGAATGAAATTCCTTGTTGATTTTGTTGTCATGGATATGGACACACCTGCACCGTTACTCCATACCCCAATTATACTAGGTCGACCATTCCTCTGAACAACCGAAGAAGCATTTGTTTATGGTACTGGAGAGATCATCTTTCACTCTTACAGTGACAAGGTGAAAATTGAGACGATCTCTGATCCTATACCATCACCGCCACATGTAGCAGATGAGATAGAGAAAGTTATATGAGAACAGATGATTGTGATTTCTTACTGAATTCCAAGAGATAAATCTTTTCACTGAATTTATAGATACCCAGGAGTTCCTTTCCCCAAAGGACACTATGGAAAGCGCAATCAACATTAGTTCCCTTGGTGGACCAATTGAGGTAGTTGTTGACGTGCAGTTTGAGCTGATTTCTGAGGATCAAACTGAGTCTTTAGAGGCATCTTATGATATTCCTTTGACATACTTTTTTGAGATTACTGATGATAGGCCTTATTGTGAGAGTTCTGAAGTACAGATATCCGAGCGATGCATTGAATTTCCTGATTTATGCACGGATAAGAGATATCTTTCTGAGATCATTACTAAGATATCTGAGACATTAATTGATAAGAAAGGTGAACATCCTGATGAGCCCGTCCTTTCTAAGCAGAGATTATTCATTGTAGATCTATCAGATATTTTACTTGCTGAGTCGTTAGTAGCGAAGATGGACAGTCCACAGAATACATATCATATACTGTCTACCAGTACAATAGCAGAGGTTATTGTAGAGATGATTCATACCCCACTTGAGCTCAGGGTTTTACCATCAACGTTGAAATATGTCTTCCTTCGGGTCCCCTTTAAATGTTTTCGGTCATCCTCAGCTCGTAGTTGATCGTTGAACAAGAATCTCGCGTACTAAAGGTTCTTGAGAGAAACCTCAAGGGAATAGGATGAAATATCTCGGATCTCCGTGGGATTAATCCGTCTTTGTGCTCGCATTATATCTACCTAGAGGATGATTGTATAATCTCTCGCGAATGTCAATGTCGTCTAAATCCAAATCTAAGGTAGGTTATCATGATGGTGATCAGAAAATGGTATGATGTTGGCATGATATATCCCATTTTAGATTCCATGTGGGTCAGCCCTTTACATGTGGTCTCGAAGAAATCAGGGATTACTATCGTAAAGAATGACTGTGGTGATGAGATTCCGACTTGGGTACCTACTTCATGGTATGTCTGTGTAGATTATCGATGCTTGAACTTACCTACCATGAAGGATCACTTTCTACTGCCCTTTATTGATCTGATTATTGAGAGGTTGGTAGGGAAAGAGTTCTTTTTCTTCTTAGATGAGTACTCGAAATACAACCAAGTTGCTATCGCTCTTGAGGATTAGGAGAAAACTACTTTCACTTGTCCGTTTGGCACCTACGCCTTTAGATGGATGCCCTTTAATTGTTCCTCCTACATTCCAAAGGTGTATGTTGGCAGTTTTTGCCGGCATGGTGGGTAGTTTCCTTGAGGTCTTCATGGATGATTTCTCTATCTACGGGGATAGTTTTGACACATGTCTTGCTCATTTAGACCGAGTTCTCAGCGTTGTTGTGAGGTAAACCTAGTGCTCTCATGGAAAAAGAGTCACTTCATGGTTACTGATGGGATTGTATTGCACCATGTCATCTCCAAACATGGTATGGAGGTTAACCGGGATAATATTGATGTGATTTCCATGTTAGAGACATCATAGAATTTAAAGCAGTTGAGATCATTTTTGAGACACATAGGATTCTATAGGAGATTCATAAAGGACTTCAGCAAAATCTCCAGACCTTTGACTGAGCTTATGAATTTGTTGTTGATGAGAAAGTCCTCATTGCATTAAATTAGATAAAAGAGATGGTAACTAGTGCTCCTATCTTACAGCCACCAGATTGGTCTCTTCCTTTCGAGATCATGATGGATGCCTTAGATTTCACAATTAGAGTTGTTTTAGGATAGAGAAGGGATGGCATACTATTTGCTATACACTATGCTAGCAAGACTCTAGATGAAGCACAACGAAATTATATAGTTATAGAGAATGAGATGTTATCAGTTGTGTTTGTCCTAGAGAAGTTCAGATCTTACCTCATCGGTTCCCACACTATTGTATACACGGATCACACTACCAAATGATAATTTCAAGAAAAGAAGGATGCCAAACCATGTCTTATCAGATGAATCCTTCTTCTCCAGGAATTTGATTTAGTGATTCGGGATAAACCTGGAGTGTTATATTGTGGCAGATCACTTTTCTCGTATCACGGATGTAGTGACCTCTGAGAAGAACATGATCCCTGTTTTTGAAACCTTTCCAGATGAGGTCATTTTGTCTATGTACTCACTCCCATGGTATATTGATATAGTAAACTATCTTGTCTCCAAGAAAGTTCCACAAGGTTTACCAAAGTACAATGTAGACAGATTTCCGCTAGAGATTCATTATTACCAGTGGGAGGATCCAGACCTATTTTGCGAGGGTGCGGATTGTATCTGGAGAAGGTGCATTCCTCTGGAGGAATACACCAGTGTACTTGAGCACTGTTACAAATTAGAATCTGATGGGTATCATTTGGGGAAATGCACGATAACAAAGGTTTTACAGAGTGGCCTATCGTGGCCTACATAGTTTAAGGATGCTACAAAGTATGTTCAAGGTTGTACTGATTGTCAGAAAATGAGAGGAACTAATGGTTCCAAACATACCATGCCCCCAAGATACATACATATTTCTGATGTTTTTTATGCTTGGGGTATAGACTTCATGGGCCCATTTCCTATCAGTCAGGGATTTCAGTAATCCTTCTCACCGTGGATTTTGTCCATCGATGGGTGGAGGCTATCCGAACTCGAGCTTCAGATACTCGTACAATGCGTTCCTTTCTTAAGGACAACATTATTTCATGGTTTCAGATTCCCAAAATACTGATTTCAAATGGGGGAAGCCATTTTATTAGTAGAGAAGTAAAGAAGCTTGTGAAGGAGTATACCATTGAGCACAAAGTTGTGTCTCCTTACCACCCTCAGACTAATGGCTTCGCAGAAATTTAAAAAAGGGAGATCAATACGATATTGCAAAAACTTGTACGTCCAGATAGGAAGAATTGTTCTCAGATGCTTGGTTCATTTCTATGGGCTTATTAGACGTCGTACTAGTCTCCTTTGGGTATGTCTCCCTACAGATTGGTGTATGGAAAGCCTCGCAACGTGCTAGTGGAAATAATTCACAAATCTTTATGGGCACTCCATTTATGCAATCTTGATTATGAGAAGGCACAAAAGAACGAGAACATGGATTTGGATAGATTACTAGAATTATAAGACTTTGCATATGATAACTCTCTCATGTATAAAGTGAAAGTCAAGTGTTGGCATGATAGACACATTCGAAGGAAGACTTTCTCTCCTGATCAAAAAGTTTGGTTATTTGATACTAAGTTGAAGTTGTTTCTAGGAAATTGAAAAGCAGTTGGTCAGGATCGTTCATCGTGAGAGTTGTGCGTGACAATAGAAGTATTGCCATATCTGGATTATCATCTAACGCGCAACCATTTTTTGTGAACGGACAGTTGCTGAAGCCATATCAAGATCATGATACCTTCTTGTCCATCATTGATTCTATATCTGTGGTATCAGACGATGATCTTATGATTCCATCTCGTGCGTTTGATACGTGAGCTGGCAACTTCTTGTATATCCTTTCATTCTTTCTTCTCATGTTTTATCGTTCACCCCTTTTCTATGTGTATATATGCTATACTTAGGATGTGTTTTATCATAAGAATATGGGGTGAAGGATTTGTGTTGTTCATATTCGTGTTGTTCATCACTCCTATTGTTTCCTATACTTAGGGATACTCTACCCTAAATATAGGGGGAGTGATGTTGTTCATATCCTTTTTTGTGTTTTCCCATTGAGTTTGTACATTCTCTTCATTAATTTTTCCTTTTGTGTAGTCTGGTATACTTAGTATTACTTGATCCTCAGTATAGGAGGGATCACCGACATCTCTTCTTTTTATATTTTCTCTGAGTCGTTGTAGCATAGGAATCTTTTCACTTTTCTATATTTAGCATGACTTGTGTCTTCCTTTGCCGCTCTCTGATCACTATGATGACATAGTTTGAGCTATGTATAGGGGATGTCATATGTATTGTATGTATACTTTATACATAACTTTTACTTTTAATATGATTATTTTGAAGATATTTTTATAAATTCATAAAATCCATGTGTGTATATATAGACTTTGGTCACCTTTTTAAAAAACAAAAAAATAAAATAAATAAACTAAATAAATCTGAAATAAATAAATTTAAAAAACTAACAAATATAAAAAACAAAACAAAAAACTAAAAGGTAAAAACTAAAAAAACAAACGAGTAAAAAAACAAAAAAATCCTTTTATTCTTAAAAAACTTCCTTGTATATACTCGCATATATTACTAACCCTTTTCTTTAAAAAAGAAATCCATAAAAATTACAAAACCAAATGTTTACGAAAAATGCATAATTAAAAAATCTTTCTTTTCACATGTGCATTTTAAAAAATCCATAAAAAGTTCAAAATGGAAAATTTTTTCAACAAAAATTCCCTTCTTTTTCTTGCATTTGCATGTGCATTTTTCAAGACAGTATTGACATTCAAACTATGTCTGGAATAAAATTGAATAATGAAGCTTGGTTGAATATTAATCCACTTAACTTGAGAAGAACCTTACAAGAAATGGAGTTAAGACTTTTCATGTCTTAGTGACTTAGTTCTTTGAGTCCATAAGACTATGTTCACATGTCATATTGAGTAGTCTAGGTAGAATATTTAATAACATACGCATGATTCTTCCAGATCGTAGCTTATCTTGGAAAAGCACTCTACATGTAGCTCTTCATGGAGGAGGTAGTGAGGAGGCATAATCTTTTGGCTTGGGGTAGCATACAGGGGTAGTACATCTAGGTGTAACCTCTCGTCTTCCTCTAGGGAGGGAAGTGTGTCTCAACCTGGTCTAGCAATGAGGTCTAAAGACAGGATGTTGTGGGATTGCAATAATGCTTCAAAAGAGGGATAGTCTACTAGCTCAAGAGGAAAACTCCTTATATATATATATATATATGCTACACCTTGTATATATTTAAAAAAAAAGGAAAAAGGAAAAAAGTGTAGAATCTCCAAAAGTGGACAGGCCTGATTGAAAAGTAAAATGCCTATTAGAGCGTATATATAAGGATAGAAAAAAATGAAAAAAATAATAATAAGAGCTTCAAAGTCAAATTTTTGTAAGGTTACAGCGGATGACTTGGCTACACTGATCATGCATCCAAGGATAGGTAGCTACAATGGTTACCATCCATTCTTTTCTCCATCCCCTCTTCTTGAGCTAGTTATACTTGAACTTAGAAGGGAATATCCCCACTCCTCGAGGAAAGAGTTACTAGACTGGGGAACTAGAGTTACCCTATTGAGGGAGGTTGTTTCTTTGCTACTTTTGAGATGGGGAGCTATAACTCACTTACACCGAAGTAAAGATTCATATACACAATAATTTGTATACGTAGACTTGTTCTAACCTGACTGTTTAGGTGACCTGAATAAAGGTCTTGTGGAACTTAGAGTATGTTAGGTTTTAAATCCTTTTCCCAATAAGGTTATTCTACACTAATAATCCAAAGGTCTAACAGAACTCCATACTCCAATTTTATGAAGATAAGTTTAATACCCAATATTGTCCTAATTTCTTTATTTTTCTTTTTTCTTATTTTATTCACTTATTCTTTCAAATAGGTGTTTGCTAACGGACTAGCAAAGGTAAAGCATAGGTGGATGATGTATACGCATTAAATCAACTTTGTTCATTTATTTTAGCTTAAAATATTTTATAAAACGCATGTATATAATAATAACTCCATATTCTTACTAACTTGCATATGCGTGCAAATATTGCATATTCATTATTATTTTAACCTATAAAATAAATAAAGGAAGGAAGGAAAAATAGAGAAAAGAAAAAAAGAGATAGAATGTATATATGTAATAAATACAGGCTGACCCGAACTCTGAGAGAAGGTCAAAACTTAGGGAGAAATAGGGTCCTTAATCAGAAAATTAAAAAAATGTGTTGTAAATTGTGTATACTCACACTATTTTATTTATACATAGATTGACCTCAAAATAAATATTTTTCAAAACAAATTTGTAAATAAAAATGTTTTCTAAATAATAAAAATGCTTGCCAAATAAAATCATGTATATAATAAAAGTAACCACATCCGGAAAAAGCCAATGACTGATAATTGAAAGATCAATTCCAGCTCCATATGAACTTAAATTGAACTAAACTCACTTCCATTGTATTCTAAATTAAATTATCTTTAAATTTGTTGTGATTTCATAATTTTTGGAGTTACGGTTGAAAAGTTGATTGTTTGGGGTGGTTAGTGCAATTTTACCATTTATTTTTTGCATATATTTTTTGTTATTATATTTTTTAATATATGTAAAAAAATTTATTTAAAATAAAAAAATAACAATTTGAAAACAAAAAAACTAATTTCCTTATTTAACAGTGTATATAATGTCATATATTTAGTACATTTGTATAGTTAATTATCTTAAATAAGCACCACAAAAAATAAAAAAATTTACATTTATTTTTCAATTTATTAAATTAACAAAAATACAAAAAATAGTTAATTTTTGTAAATAATTTTAGCTTTATGTCATTCAAAATTTTCTCTTATCTCTTATCTTCATTCAAAATTTTAAAAATTCAAACTCCTTTCTTTATCTATTAATATGGCTCCCTCTTCATCATTTCAACTCGAACAATCTTTGGTGAGAGGAGCCCATTCTCCAAAAACTATCTTGTTGAAGAAGGGTGCCTAGCCTCTGAGCCGTCCAGTGACAGCGAGTCAGCCTTCATCGAGGCAGTCACGGTCTTTTCCACTCCTAAGGTGAGATCCATTTTCTCTTATTTTTAACCTAGGTGAATCGTAGTTTAATTTTTCATATTTTTATTTTGTTGTCATCTTTTCTAGATTTTAGAATACATCATCACGATTTGATTCGCCAAATCTGATTTTTTTCACCTTCATATCTCGATCTTATCGCTTCATGTTTTCCCTCACGTGATCTTCCAACTCCGGCCGCGTACGGTGGTCGAAGACTCGGATCCATCTTCCACATTGTAAGGATCCACACCCACTCACATTTTAATTTGATTTTTGGTTCGAGCCATCATGCTCGAGTAAGATATCGTTTTTTGCTATATTTTTATTTCCTGAAAAAAAAAGACATTTGCTTCTTACAAAAAAGTAAAAGAAATAATTCTTCATTTTTGATTTAAAAAATAAAAAGATTTCTCTTTTACTAATTCTGTCTTTACAATTAAAAAATAAAAAAATCTCTTTTATTATTTCTATCTTTATAATAAAAATAAAAAAATATTTTTTATTGTTTCTGTCTTTATAATAAAAATAATAATAAAAAGACTCATGACGCCCACTTCCCGGCGCTGTTCGCGCTTGCCAGCCTTCCTTTGCCATCTGGGCAGATCTTTGTCGCGCCACTAGATCGGCACCGCCACCAGTGGCGTATCTCACCTTCTAACACCACGTCGCTCCACTATGTCCTGTCCACCTGCGAGAGCGGCCTCCTACACTTCCACCACTCGGGTAGAAGCTGCCACCAGCATCCAACCAGCAATGCTCGCCGCTACTCCTCCACAACGTCGCACAAGCGCGCGCCTCCTGGAACAACGTACCTAGTGTTCAACAACAGATCGTCCCTCTGCCATCCAACCTTCGTCTCACTGCCATACTACTGCCATCTGAGCGGAGCCCCCCTGACCTTGTCATCAAAGCCGCGCTCAACACTAGTGCGACTAAGCCCGAGCACCTCCGCCGCGATCTCAACGTCGTGCTCCTTGCCTAACGCACATCACATCGCGGCGGCCTCCCACTCCCTATTTTAAAGGAAAGAATGAAGGGAGCGTAGAGAATCCTAGGGGTTTTTTAATAAAAAAATTTGAGAGAGTTGCGCGCATGCCCCCTAAAGTTTCTAAAATTGTAATCAACCCCCTGAAAGTTTCAAAAATTGCGCGATGTTCCTCCCAGCCAGAGCATCACGTGCACATCACGTTTATATTAGGAAATACCAATTTTTATTGCATTTTATTTCTGCTCACTTTCAGTCCAAAAAATTCAAATATATACATTTTAGTCCCTAAATTACCAAACTATTTCTTGGCTTATCCTTAGTATTGAAATAAATATTTTTATTGCTCTGAAAACTCTACAAACATTTGTGTGGATTCCTAGTGTGTCTCTTTATAGTATAAATTTTTCATTGTATTTTACAATAATTTATTATTATTAAAAAATCAAAAAATAATGTCATTTTCTCTTCCTGAATTCAAAAATTCATAAAAAAATTGAAATTGCCTCAAAAATTCCAAAAAATGAGTAGTTTAGTTTTTTGTTTTAATTTTATGTTCAAATTTCATGCATCAATTATTTATAAAACATAAAAATTACAAAATACTAAAAATCTTATAAAAATCATAAAAATGTAAAGAAAAATCCGAAAATAGTGATTTCAGTTCTTGCGTGTAGATAACACTCTTTAGTTTTTCAGAAAAAAAATCCACAGTTTTTTATTTCATTTCATATTTTTAAATTGGGAAATAGTCTTGTTTATTTATTGTTTGCATTTTCTCTTATTTCATTCAGTTTAAAAATCTTAAAAAAGTCTAAAAATATATGAAAAGTTTACAAACCAGTAAAAAATCATGAAAACACAAAAAGATTTTATTTTGATTTTTTAGCATTTTTGGCATATTTTAAGATATATATATTGATTCCTTTTGTGCATGAATTTGCTTTGAAATCATATTTTTGAATTAAAAAAATTGTTAAATAAAAATCTTTAAAAATTTGAAAATCAGAAAATTAAAAAAAGTAAAAATTAAAAAAAATAGAAATAGAAAAATTCCAAAAAAACCAATGATAGTTTGCATTTGTCATTCCCTTTTCTTTTAGTGATTTTTTGTTTATTATTTGAATAACTCTCGAGAATTGTAGCCTCCCTGAGTTCGATCTTGTTCGCTATACAAGTAAATAAGTAGGAAACATTTCTCTTCCTCGCATTATTCTTTGTAATTATTTCTACTTGAGAAAGAGAAAAAAGTAAAAAAAATTGTTGACGCTTGATTGGGTTGCAACAACTTTTTACTAATTTATTTAATTAAAATCCCAGAAAAGTGTAACAACATAACTGAAGGCGATTGATTTGAATTGCCCACGTGTGACGTGCATCACACTCCTATGAGGTCTGGGTTGAAGAATGTTCTTCCCCAAATGGTGAAATAACTGTTGTCAGGAGAGATTAATCTTCGTCCGGCAACCCTCTTGGCGATGTCTGATCAGAGGTGGGATCAGTGAGGGGGGTATGCCTCACCCTCTTGAGCTTGCCGACTTTGAGAGAGAAGTTGGAGGAGAATATGACAGCTATGTGGACTACGGCTAGGGTTGTTAGGGCATAAACATGGTCCAGATCTGAAAGGGTCTAGAAGAGGCTATAATAGATTCTCCAAAAAATTCCATTCGCTTCCAAATGATGAAGAATATCACTAGAGACATGTGCAGACTTGTAAAAGAAATTTTTATGTTCGATCCATGGTGTAATCAACCAAGATTATCAAATTAAAGTAAGCCTAATAGATGGCTCCAGGGATTTGATTTTGTAGATGAAAATGATGTGATTGGATTCGACTTGTGTATGGAATTCATAGGGAAATTGAGATGATGATTAATGCGAGCTAATGTTGTAATTAAACAACTAATGTATGCATGCAGATCGAGGAATTAGCAAAAGGGAATGGAGGAGTACACGGGAGATGAGGGTTTTTGATCCTCAAGGTTTTTTTCAAGTTCGGTCTACCTTGGAATTTCTCCACTGACATAAGGTCTTCCACGTGGGTTGGCGAACGAGTGTTGTCACCACTAGAATCCGTCAATATGAGGCAGAGAAGGAGGTTCGACCCATGAATTTTGGGTTAAGGAGAGTTGTTTTAAATAGATGATCTTTGTATCATTTTATAATCGATGGAAGTTTTTGGTAGATCCAATGGCGGGCGATCGTGAGGGTAGTTAGGATGATAGGATCGCGTGATTAGATCGATTTTAGAGCGGAAGACCATGGTGGAATAAAACAGAGAAATGGCCAGTTGCAATAGAACTGCAATAGTCAGTTCTTATGGGAAGAAAACCAGGTGTTGACATGTGTCAACAACTCGTTAGATGAATTAATGAATAACTTATAAAATAAATATTAAATCGCTAATGACTTTATTTAAATTATGTATAAAAACAAAAGGCGTAAATAGTTAAATATATTAATTTATTATATGTGTTATTTCTATAAGTAGTAAATATTAGTATACTAGATAAATAGAGTTTTAATTTTTGATTCAATATTTTAATAAATAATGTGTCCTTTTTTATTTTATTAATTAATAGGACAATAAATAATGTATGTGTAAATTTTATGAATTGTAATAAATTAATTTATATATAAAGAAATACAAATATTAGTTATACAATTTAAATTCATCTATAAATTAGGGTTTTTTATTTATTTAAAATAATAAATAGTACCTAAAAATTATGAAATAATTTACGCATCATCTCCAAGATCAAGGACATAAACAAAAATATACAACCACTAAAGTATAACTAGTATGTTCTAAATAAAATAAATATCCTAGAAAGAAAAATGTCATTAGGTCCCAAACCGATTTTTGCAAACGGACTCCTATTTTAGTGAAACCACCTTCATTAATTAGAGAATAATATTTTGTGAACTTTAAAGTTGAGTAATGTGATATTAGAGTTCGCACAAAGAAGTTATGATGTTAGGAAGTCGAGACTGACACTTTGAAAGTTGGATTTCTTGGCATATATACAAGATAATATTTTTAATTTGTTTTTATATTTCTCTATACATTTTTAGAAATAATTAGAAGAATAGTTTGGTGACAATATGTAAAATGAATTAACTAAAAATCAGTGAAGATTTTGACAATTATTGGATAAATAATGAATACTATATAAAGTGAATAATTAATTCTTTTTAAGGTTTTCTTTCCTTATCTCCCCCTACTTGTTTATCGACCCATGCTGACTTGGTCTCGGGGATTAGATTATATAAATATATATTTCAACTATATTTTTATTTTATAGTTATATTGTACATATATACATATTTATAGTCTCCATTTTTTATTTCTTTTTATTATTTTGTTTGTGTACATGTTTTTAATAAATAAAATGGCATTTTTCATTAGTATATTTTTGATAGAAGATGAGATTTAATGCATATATGTTGTTGATAGAAGATGAGATGTAATGCATATTTACATATCTTTAAAGGATTAGAAGATAAAATACAGAAATAATGTTAAAGAATCATGGATTCATCAACCCTCTAATGTCCCTTAGAAAACACTTAAAAGTAAGGAGGAAAAAAGTTTAACTAGATTTGTTTTCCTAAACCAATTGTTGAGAAAAGACAAAGTACATAGCTTGGTCGGGCCTAAAACAAACATTTTGTCAGAGACTTAACTAGGATTAGGATTTTAATCTCAGCAACCCTCAAGTTCCACAAATCCATATTTAGGTTCACCTAAACTGCCGGCTCGGATACACTTATCCATATCACAATCTCTATCAAACTTGAATTCAATTTTTACACTATGTGAATTCTGTTAGCTCTTCCGAATTAAAGAAGTAAAGAAACCTGTCATCACAATAATACACTTGATAAATATGCGATTCATCATCATTATTCATTTATTTTATCTTAAAATCCCTTATAAAATACATGCACATAATACTAACTTCATATTCTTACTAACTTGCATCTGTGTGTAAATATTGTATATTTGTATATTGTTTTAATCTAAAATAAATAAATAAAGAAATAAAGGAAAAATAAAGAATAGAAAAGAAGACTGTATATGTGTAATAGATACAGGCCGACCCGAACCCCTAGAGAAGGTCAAAACTTGACCTTATCGAATAGGAATAAAGTAGAGGGAGATAGGGTCCTTAATCAAAAAATCCAAAAAAATATGTGTTTTGTAAATAATTCTTACTTAATGTAAATATGTGTAAAACTACCACTATTTTATTTGTATATAAATTGGCCTTAAAAATTAATAATTTTCAAACACAAAAGTTGTAAATAAAAATGTGGGCTAAATAGTAAAAATAATTCCATAAAGAAATTACATATATAATAAAAGTAACCACATTCGGAAAAAAGCCATTAAGCGATAATTGAAAGATTAATTGCAGCTTCATATGAACTCAGATTGAACCAAACTCACTTCCATTGTATTCTAAATTAAATTATCTTTAAAATGGCTATGATTTTATAATTTTTTGAATTACGGTTGAAAAGCTGATTTTCTGGGGTGGTTTATGCAATTTTCCATCTATTTGTATATATTAAATTGGTAAATATTTGTAAGGATTTTTACTAATTATTTAAAGTTAAAAAATAAAAAATTTAAAAAACTAACTTGCTTATTTACCCTTGTAGTTAATGTCATATTTGTATATATCATATGTATATAGTTAATTTTCTTAACTACCTATAATAAAAAAATAAAAAAAATAACATTTTATTTTCTAATAAATAAAGTGACGAAAACACAAAAAAAATTACTTAATTTTTGCAGATATTTATCTTTTTACGTTATCTCATTTCAAATGCTCTTCTCTCTTATCTCTTAAAAAATTCAAAAATTTAATTGTCAATCCCATTCTATCTATCAATAAGGCTCCTTCTTCATCTTTTCAACTTGATCATTCTATGGTGTGAGGAGCCCGATCTCCGAGAGTCTTCGTGTCGTAGAAGGGTGCCGAGCCTTCGAGCCGACCGATGACAGCGTGTCAGCCTTCGTCGAGGTGATCAAGGTCTTTTCCACTCCTAAGGTGAGATTCATTTTCCCTTGTTTTATCCTATATTAATCGTAGTTTTATTTCCTCGTATTTGTTCTTCGTTGTCATTCTATTTTTCTAGATCTTAAAATCCATCACGATTTGATCAGCCACCATCCTGATTTTTCATTCCCTTTTCTTGATCCTCTCACATTCTTTTTTGTATCTCGCACAATCTCTCAACTTCGTCCACGCACGGTGGGCGGAGACTTGGATCCATCTTCCACGTCGCAAGGATCCACGTCCACTCACGGAGTCCGAATTGATTTTTGGAAACGAGTCATCATGCTCGCACCCTAAATTGTTGATAAATAAACATTTTAAAAAAAAATTATTTGTTTTCTTGCTCTCTAACATTTGTTTCGCAAGATCATCTAAAAAATAAAAAAGAAAATTTTATGTTCTGTTTTTAATTTCTCTATTTCAGATTTTAAAAAAATTAAAAAATCTTTATTTTTTTATTAATTTTACATTTAATAAAAAAATAAAAAAAAAAGAATCCGCCACATCTGCCGCAGCCCCCCGGTTCCTCCGCCGGTCGCGCGAGCCTGCGCACGTCCCTATCATCTCCTGCAGCCACCTATGGCACCGTCGCTTGGACCACGCGCCTCCAACGCCGCATCCGCCCATCCAACGCCGACTGCCGCGCACCTGCTCAACGCCACCACAGCATAGAAGCGTATCATCACTGACCGCCGCCCCACTGGGACCTTCCTCCGTCACCAACGTACCCACGTGAGGCGAGCGCTCCCGCACCGCCTCAATGCACCACCGCTGCCCGTGCGGACCTCCATATGCTACGCGAGGTCGCGCGTCACTGCCGACCTGACCTCCCCCGTCGAAGTTGCAGACCTCCACCAGACAACCACTAATGCCGGTCGCGCGAGGGTGTGGGTCACCCTCCACCGACCGCAGCCCGCCTCCTTGCCGCACATCCACTCCGTCGTCGATCTCTGATCACCGCCCCACGCATCCCCTTGAAAGAACAGAACCGTCGACAGCGGCATGCTCTTGGCCCCCTGTTTTGGCTATAACAAAGAAGCAACCAAAGAAAGACCTAGGGAATATAATAAAAAAATGAAGAAATATCAACTCAGCCCTGGATTTTCTATATATTGCAAAGAAGACCCTCGAAAAACTAATTTGCGGGGAATTTTACATCTGAGACCCAGATATTTTACAAACTGTAAAGAGGCCCCTGCCAGCATTCAACACTTTGACGCTCAAACATTGAACAAATTGCATTCTAGTCCTTTTATTCTAGACTTTATATTCGTGCTTATTTTTTATTGGAGTTAATAGGATTTGTGCTTAATAAATTCTGAAAAATTTCGTGTTATTTCATGTTTGGTTGATCCTGTAGTAATTTTTGCATTGCATTTTGTCATCATTTATTATTATTAAAAAATCATCAAAAATGTCAATTTCTCTTTATGAATTTCAAAATTTCCTAAAAATTAAAATATTACTCTAAAAATTCTAAAAATTAGAATATTTTTAATTTATTGTCTTTTAATTTCTATCCAAATTTCATGCATTAAATCTTTATAATACCAAAAAAATAAAAATACCAAAAATCTTTGAAAAATTACAGAAAATTCTATAAAAACCTAAAAATTGTCATTTCACTTCCTATTTGTAGATATTTGCATATATTTCATCATAAAGATAAATTCCAAGAGTTTTGGGCACTTAAAATAATTTTAAGTTGCAAATTACTCCAAGTTATGCACTATTTCTCATTTTTGTCACTATTTGATTTTAAAAATACAAAAACATCTGAAAATTCTAAAAAAAAATCCCAAAAACATTTCAAAAATTTTAAAACATATAATTTCCCTAGATTTTTCTGCTTATTTTTTATATAATTTAAAAATACAAAAAGAGTCTCGTGTGCATAGTTCTTGTCTTTTGCATATTACTCGTTGTTTTTAAAAAATGCAAAATTAAAATAACTAAAAATTTGAAAATCAGAAAACTAAAAAATTGAAATAAAAAATTAAAAATTAAAAAAGAGAAAATTTCTACAAAAATCAAGGATAGTTTGCCTTTGAGATTCCTACTTTTTCTTTTAATTGATTTTTGTCAATTACTCGAAAAATCCTCGAGAATTTAGCCTCCCTAAGTTTGATCATGTCCATTATACACGTAAATAAGTAGCAGAAATTTCTCCTGCTTCATTATTCACTTTTAGTTAATTCTACAGCTTGAGAAGAAAAAAATTGTTTGTTTATCACGGGATCTTTGGAGATAGCAACGACACTTTCATATATCACTTAAGCCAAACCTCGAGAATCACATGCCAACAAAACGGCACCATTGTCGGGGACCTTCTAATATTCCTTTGATACACTTTTCTGATAATTTCGATGATAGGCCTCAGCGTGAGAATTCAGAAGTACAGATATCTGAGCCGTGCACTGAATTTCTTGAGTTATGCACATACGAGAGACATCTTTCTGAGACTATTGCCAAGATATCTGCACCATTAATTGATAAGAATGTTGAACACCCTGATGAGCCCCTCCTTTCTGAGCAGAGATCATTCATTTCAAATATATCAAAGATTTTACTTGCCAAGCCCTTAGTAGCCAAGGTGGGTAGTCCACAGAGTACATATCATATACTATCTGCCAGTACAGTAGCAGAGGTTATTGTAAAGCCGATTCAGACCCCACCTGAGCTCAAGGTTTTACAATCAACATTGAAATATGGCTTCCTTGCGGGACCCCCCCCCCAATGTATCCGGTCATCCTCAGCTCACGGTTGACCGCTGAACAAGATTCTCGCGTGCTAGAGATTCTTGAGAGAAACCACAAGGCAATATGTTGGAATATCTCGGATCTCCGTGGGATCAATCTAGCTTTGTGCTTACATCATATCTACCTAGAGGATGACTGTAAACCATCCCGTGAATGTCAACACCGTCTAAATCCAAATCTAAAGGATGTTGCCATGAAGGAGATCAGAAAATGGTGTGATGCAGACTTTATATATCCCATTTCAGATTCCAAGTGGGTTAGCCCTTTACATGTGTTCCTGAAGAAATCTAGGGTTATTATCGTAAAGAATGATCGTGGTGAGGAGATTCCGACCTGGGTACCTGCTTCATGGCATGTCTGTGTAGATTACCGATTCCTGAACTTAACTACCAAGAAAGATCACTTTCTACTGCCCTTTATTGATCAGATTATTGAGAGGTTGGCAAAGAAAGAGTTCTTTGCTTCTTGGATGGGTACTCAGGAAATAACCAAGTTTCTATCGCTCCTGAAGATCAGGAAAAAAACTACTTTTACTTGTCCGTTTGGCACCTACGCCTTTAGAAGGATGCCTTTTGGATTATGTAACACTCTTGCTACATTCCAAAGGTGTATGTTGGTCATTTTTGCCGACATGGTGAGTATTTTCCTTGAGGTTTTCATGGACGATTTCTCGGTCTACGAGGATAGTTTTGAAACATATCTTGCTCATTTAGATCGAGTTCTTCAACATTGCTGTGAGGTAAACCTAGTGCTCTCATAGGAGAAGAGTCACTTTATGGTGACTAATGGGATTATATTGGGCCATGTCATCTCCAAACATGGTATGGAGATTGACCCGGCTAAGATTGATGTGATTTACAAGTTAGAGATACCACAAAATTTGAAGCAGTTGAGGTAATTTTTGGTACACGTAGTATTTTATAGGTGATTCATAAATGACTTTAGCAAAATTGCCAGACCTTTGACTGAGCTTCTATGCGAGGAGACTGATTTTTTCGTCGATGAGAAAGTTCACATGCATTCAATAAGATGAAGAAGATAGTTACTAGTGCTCTTGTCTTACAGCCATCTGATTGGTCTCTTCCTTTCGAGATCATGATGGATGCCTCAGATTTTGCAGTTGGAGCTGTTTTCGGATAGAGAAGGGATGGGATACCATTTGCTATACACTTTGTTAGCAAGACCATGATGAAGCACATCAAAATTATATAGTTACAAGAAGGAGATGTTAGCAGTTGTGTTTGGGCTAGAGAAGTTCAGATCTTACCTCATCGGGTCCCATGTTATTGTATACAGGGATCACACTACAACACGATACTTGTAAGCAAAGAAGGATGCCAAACCACACCTTATAAGATGGATCCTTCTTCTCCAGGAATTTGATTTAGAGATTCGAGATAAACCTGGAGTGAAAAATATTGTGGCCGATCACCTTTACCGTATCACAGATATTGAGACCTCTGAGCAGAACATGATCTCTATTTCCGAAACCTTTCCAGATGGGGCCATTTTGTCTGTGGACTCACTCCCATGGTATGTTGAAATTGTGAAATATCTTGTCTCCAAGAAAGTTCCACGAGATTGGCCGAAGTACAAGGTAGACAGATTTATGTCAGAAATTCATTATTACTAGTGGGAGGATCTGTACCTATTTTGTAAGGGTGTGGATTGTATATAGAGAAGGTGTATTCCTCAAGAGGAATACACGAGTGTACTTGAGCATTGTCACAAATTAGAATCTGGTGGGCATCATTCGAGGAAATACATGGCAGCAAAGGTTTTACAGAGTGGCCTATGGTGGCCTACATTATTTAAGGATGCTACAGAGTATGTTCAAGGTTGTACTGACTGTCAGAAAATGGGAGGAACCATTGGTTCCAAAGATACCACGCCCCTAAGATATATACAGATTTCTGATGTCTTTGATGCTTGGGAGATAGACTTCATGGGCCCATTCCCTGTCAGGCAGGGATTTCAGTACATCCTTCTCATCGTGGATTATGTTAGTCGATGGGTGGAGGTTATCCCCACCCGAGCCGCAGATAGTCGTACAGTGTGTTCCTTTCTCAAGGACCACATTATTGCATGGTTCAAGGTTTCTAAAATACTGATTTCATATGGGGGAAGCCATTTCATTAATAGAGAAGTAAAGAAGCTTGTGAGGGAGTACGACATCGAGTGCAGAGTTGTGTCTCCTTACCACCCTCAGACTAATAGCTTGGCAGAAATTTCGAATAGGGACATAAAGACGATATTGCAAAAACTTGTATGTCCAGATAGGAAGAACTAGTCCCATATGCTTGACTCGGTTCTATGGGATTATCGGACGGCGTACGAGTCTCCTTTAGTATGTCTCCCTACAGATAGGTGTATGGAAAGCCTTGCCACCTACTAGTGGAATTAGTTCACAAATCTTTATGGGCACTCCGTGTATGCAATGTTGATTATGAGAATGCAGGAAAGAACAGGAAGTTTGATCTGAATAAATGACTGGAATTCTGAGACTTTACATATGATAATTCACTCATTTATAAGGAGAAAGTCAAGCGTTGGCATGATAAACACATTGAAAGGAAGACTTTCTCTCATGATCAGAAACTTTGGTTATTTGATGCTAAGTTGAAGTTGTTTCCAGGAAAATTGAAAAGTAAATGGTCATGACCGTTCATCGTGAGAGCCGTGCGTGACAATGTAAGTATTATCATATCTTGGTTGTCATCTGACATACAACCATTTGTTGTGAACGGACAGTTGGTGAAGCCATATCTAGATCATGATACATTCCTGTCCGTTGTGGATTCTTTATAATCTTTTGATTCCATCATTTCTGTCTAATACATGAGCTAACTACCACTTGCATATCCTTTTGTTTCACTCTTTCTTCTCCCGTTTTATTGTTCACCCCTTTTCCGTGTGTATATATGCTATGATTAGGATGTGCTTTATCCTAAGTATGGGGGGTAAAGGATTTGTGTTGTTCATATTCGTCTTGTTCATCACTCTTGTTTTTGCGTATACTTGGGGATACTATACCCTAAGTATTGGGGGTGATGTTGTACATATCGTGTTTTTTGTATTTTCCACTGAGTCTACGCATTCTTTTCAATGGTTTTCCCTTTTGTACACTCTAATGTATTAGGATTACTTGATCCTAAGTACGGGGGGGATCATTGACTTCTCTTCTTTCTATCTTTTCTTTGAGTCATTGTAGCATAGGAGTCTTTTCACTTTTCTATACTTAGCACGAGTTATGTCTTCCTTTGTAGCTTTCCGATCACTATGTGGACATAGTTCGAGCTAAGTATAGGGGGTGTCGTATATATTGTATATATACTTTAGACATAACTCGTACTTTTTAAGATAATTATTTTAGGGGATATGTATATAATTCTGTAAAATCAACGTGTGTAAAAACAATAAACAAAATAAAATAACAAAATAAAATAACAAAATAAACAACAATACAAAAATAAAATAAAAAAAACAAAAAAACAAAAAAAATAAAAACTTGCATATACTTGTACATATTCTACTAACCCTTGTCCTAGAAAAATACGAAACCAAAAATCTTTAAAAACTTGCATAATTAAAAAAAAGCTTTTACATATACATTTTTCTCCATAAAAATTTCAAATTAGAAAATTGTTCCAAAAAATGTTCTTTTCACATGTGCATCATTTTAAAAAAAATGCTTTCTTTGCATTTTTCATATTTGCTTGCATTTGCATGTGCATTTTTCAGAATAGTATTGACATCTAAACTAAATCTGGAGTAAAATTGAAGAATGGAGCTTAGTAGGACCTTTGTCCAGTTAATTTCAGAGGAACCTTATAAGAAATGGAGCTAAGACTTTTCATGTACTAGTGACTTAATTCTTTAAGTCCATAAGACTATGTTCACATGCCATCTTAAGTAGTCTAATTAGAATATTTAACAACATACGCATGATTCTATAAGACCGTAGCTTATCTTGGACAAATCACTCTACACGCAACTCTTCATGGATAGGGTAGTGAGGAGGCAGAATCTTTTGGCTTGGAGTAGCATATGAGGGTAGAACATCTAGGCGTAACCTCTCGTCTTCCTCTAGGGAAGGAAGTGCATCTCAATCTGGTCTAGCGATGTTGACGTCTAAATATAGAATGTTGTGGGGTTGTAATAATGCTTCAAAAGAGGTATAGTCTACTGGCTTAAGAGGAAAAACTCCTCTTGCACATGTTGCACCTTGTATATATTTTCAAAAAAAAGGAAAAATGCAGAATCTCCAAAAGTGGACAGACTTGATTGAAAAATAAAATGCATGTTAGAGTGTATATATAAGAAAATTTTTTGTAAGCTTGCAGTGAATGACTAGGCTACACTGGTCATGCATCAAAGGATAGGTTGCTACACTAGTTACCGTCCATTCTTTTCTCTATCCCTCTTCTTGAGCTGGTTGTACTTGAACTTAGAAGAGAATTTCTCTGCTCCTCGAGGAAAGAGTTGCAGGATCATAGAACTAGAGTTACCTTGTTGAGGGAGGTTGTTTCTTGCTACTTTTGAGACGGGAAGCTATATCTCACTTACAGTGTACAAGTAAAGCTTCATGGTCACAAAAAAGTATGTATATAGACTTGTTTTGATCTGACTGTTGAGGTGACCTGAATAGGAGTCTTATGAAACTTAGAGGCTGTTAGATTTTAAATCCATCCCCCAATATGGTTCTGACACACTAATAATCGAATGGTCTTACAGAGCTCCAAACTACAATTTTATGAAGAAATGTTTAATACTCAATATTGTCCTAACTTCTTTATTCTTTATTCCTTTTTTCTTCTATTAACTTATTCTTTCAAATAAGTGTTTGCAAATATTGTCCTAACTTCCTTTTTTCATCATCTTTATTCATTTATTTTAGCTAAAAATCCTTTATAAAATATATGTACATAATACTAACTTCATATTCTTACTAACCTACATCTGGGTGTAAATATTGTATATTTGTATATTATTTTAACCTAAAATAAATAAATAAATAAATAAAGAAAAATAAAGAAAGGAAAAGAAGATTGTATATATGTAATAGATACAGGCTGACTCGAACCCCGAGAGAAGCTCAGGACTTGACCTTATCAACCAGGAATAAAGTACGGGGATTAGAAAATCTAAAAAAATATGTGTTTTGTAAATACTTTTCACTAATTGTGTAAATCCATATAAAACTAATACTGTTTTATTTGTATATAAATTAACCTTAAATAATAATAATTTTCAAAAACAAATGTTGTAAATAAAAATGTCAGCTAAATAGTAAAAATAATTGCACAAAAAAATCACGTATACAATAAAAGTAACCAAATCCAGAAAAAGCCATTAAAAGATTATTGAAAGATTAGTTTTAACTCCATATGAACTCAGATTGAACTAAACTCTCTTCCATTGTATTCTAAATTAAATTATCTTTAAAATGGTTGTGATTTCATTATTTTTGGAGTTATGGTTGAAAAGTCGATTTTCTGGGGTGGTTTGTGCAATTTTGCTATTTATTTTTACATTTTTTTATAAACATTTGTAAATATTTTTACTAATTATCAAAAATAAGAAATTAAAAATAAAAAAAATAAAACAACTAACTTGCTTATTTACCCTTGTAGATAATGTCATATTTTTATGTAGCGTATGTACATAGTTAATTTTCTAAACTACCTATAACAAAAAAAAAATTAACATTTAATTTTCCAATAAATAAAGTGACGAAAACACAAAAAAATTAGTTACTTTTTGCAGATATTTCTCTTTTTACTTTATCTCATTTCAAATGCTCTTCTCTTATCTTCATCCAAAATTCAAAAATGAAATTGCCAATCCCGGTCTATCTATTAGTAAGGCTCCTTCTCCATCTTTTCAACTTGATCAATCTTTGGTAAGAGGAGACCGATCTCCGAGATTCTTTTAGTCACAGAAGGGTGCCTAGCCTCCGAGCCGTCGGGTGACAGCGCTTTGGCCTTCGTTAAGATGATCAAGGTCTTTTCCACTCCTAAGGTGGGATCCATTTTTCCTTGTTTTATCCTAGATTAATCATAGTTTTATTTCTCGATTTGTTCTTCGTTGTCATTTTATTTTTCTAGATCTTAAAAACAAATCACGATTTTATCCTCCACCATTCTGATTTTTCATTCCATTTTCTTGATCTTATCACATTCTTTTCTACCTTGCACGATCTCTCAACTCTAGCCATGCACAGTGGTCGGAGACTCAAATCTGTCTTCCACATCGCAAGGATCCACATCCCCTCACGTAGTCCGGCTTGATTTTGGAAGCGAGTCATCATGCTCGCATCCTAATTTATTGTTAAATAAACATTTTAAAAAAATTAAAAAAAATATATATATATATATTTATTTTCTTGCTCTCCAACATTTGTTTTGCAAGATCATCTAAAAAACAAAAAAAGGAAAAAAAGAAAAAATTATATTCTTTTTTTAATTTTAAGCCCCACAACATCTTCGTTGGTCTCGTAAGCCTGCACGTATCCCTATCATCTGCACAACCACCTGCGGTAGAGCTGCTTGCACCCGGCGCCTCTTTGTCGCATCCGCCCATCCAGCGCCGACCGCTACGTGCCTGCTCAACGTTGCTTCGTCGTAGAAGTGCAACATCACCGACCGTCGCCCCACCGCAACCTTCCTCAGTCACCAGCGCACTCGTGTGAGGCGGAGCGCTCTCGCACCCCCGCAACGCACCACTACCGCCCGTGCAGACCTCCATCCGCCACGTGCGACCATGCGTCACCACCATCCTGACCTCCCACGTCGAAGTCGCAGCACTAGACCGCATCTCCAGCCGGCCGCGCAAGGGCGTGCATCATCCTCTGTCAACCGCAACCTGCCTCCTTTCCGCACATCCACTCTATCGTCGATCTCTGATCGCCGCCCCATGCATCCCCTTGGAAGAACAGAACCATCGGCGGTGGCATGCCCTTGACACCCTCTTGTTTTGGCTCGAACGCAGAAGCAACCGAAGAAGGCCCTAGAACATATAATAAAAAACTGGAGAAATATAAACTCAGCCCCTACATGTTCTACATATTGTGAAGAAGACCCTCAAAACCTATTTTAGGGGGAAATACATCTGAGCCCGGCCCCAGAAGTTTTACAAACTGCAAAGAGGCCTCTACCAACATTCAAGCACGTGCATAACATGTTTTTCGTGGGTAATTATTGCTTTGAGCCCTCTGTTTTATTTTTGTCATTTATTTGATGCACAAACATTGAACAAATTGCATTCTAGTCCTTTTATTCCAGACTTTATATTCTTTCTTATTTTTTATTGGAATAAATAACATTTATGCTTAATAAATTCTGCACAAATTCATATTATCTCATGTTTGGTTGATCTCTCTATAGTAATTTTTGCATTGCATTAGTCATCATTTATTATTATTTAAAAATAAAAAATAACGTCTTTTTCTCTTTCTGAAATTCAAAGATTCCTAAAAATCCAAATATTACTCTAAAAATTATGAAAAAAATAGAGTAATTTTATTTTATTATCTTTTATTTATGTCCAAATTACACACATTAACTTTTATAAAAAACCAAAAAATGAAAAAGACCAAAAATCTTTAAAAAATTACAGAAATTCTATAAAATCCATTTTTTCATTTCACTTCCTATTTGTAAATATATTTCATCATAAAAATAATTGCTAGAGATTTGGACACTTAAAATATTGCAGTAGTTGCAAATTACTCCAGGTTGTGCACTGTTACTCGTTTTTGTCACTGTTTATTTTAAAAAAAATACAAAGACATCTGAAATTCTAAAAAAATTCCAAAAACATTACAAAAGCTTTAAAACACAAAAATATTTTCTCTTGATTTTTCTGATCGTTTTTTATATAATTGAAAAATACAAAAAGAGTTTGGTGTACGTAGTTCTTGTCTTGTGCATATTGCTCCCTATTTTTTAAAAAAAATTGCAGAATAAAATCACTAAAAATTTGAAAATCAGAAAATAAAAAATAGAAATAAAAAATTAAAAATTAAAAAGAGAAAATTCCATAAAAACATGGATAGTTTGCCTTTGAGATTCTTGTTTTTCTTTTAATTGATTTTTGTCAATTATCGAAAAACCCTCGGGAATTGTAGTCTCCCTGAGTTCGATCCTGTCTGCTATACATGTAAATAAGTAGCAAAAATTTCTCTTGCTTCATTATTCACTTTAAGCTAATTATGTTGCTTGAGAAAAAAATTATTTGTTTGTCACGAGATTTTTGGGGATAACAACGACACTTTCATATATCACTTAAACCAAACCTCAAGAATCGCGTGCCAACAACACTCTCATTGGATCCTTATCTTGTTATCCTTTCCTCGCGGAGGGGGGTATTCCATTCTAAAGTCAGGTCGGGTTGTCTCCAGAATCTAATAGAGAGAGAATGTGAAGAATGAGAAAAGAACCAGAGTATGACTTGTGTAGTCACATCTCCTTGTGAAGCCCAACCGGTGTAGCTAAGTCTCAACTAAGATGTGTAAGTTATGGAAGCTTGTACCATTGTGGTCATATTTGGTACTTGGTGGTTTGCTTCTTTTTATTATTCTTTGTAATGTGTTGCTTTAACTGCATCGTTATTTTGTTCCTCGATGGACATATCATCTTAACATTCCGCTCATTTTTGAGGTCTTGGAAAAATTGTTGCAGCAGATCCTTCACACATTTGAAGCATTAATTCAACCCCTCAACTCTCACCTTTAGATGTTTTCACCACTAGACAAGAATGAAGATGCTCCAATAAAATGGAGTTCCCTTCGCCACCCCCATGCATGTCAAGCTAAGTGCAAAATGTATCTGTCCGAAATTGTTTCACTGATGAAGAGTTAAACAGATGACACCAAGTGTTCTTCTTATGAACGTTTAAGTTGACTTCCCAAACATGGTATCATGGAACCCAAATATTTAAATAAAAAATGTGAAGAGTCTAAATTCTATTTCTTAACTAGGCTCCTTACAATGAAAGTTAAATGCCTTAATCAAGCTTCATCCTGTAGACTATCCCAAATCTTTAGCTCGAGAAATCAAATTTATTCATAAGAATTCTAATGCAAATGCAATAATGTTTTTATGAAGTACATTTTTCTGGATTTTACTCATTTTTTGGATTTTAAAGATTTCATATTTTATATGAAATTTAAGATTTTACATTTTTAGGGATTTTTCAATTTTTATACATAAGCATATGTATAAGAATTTTACAAGAAAAAATACTAATATTTTATTTGAATTGAATAACTAATGAATTTTACAAGTTTTGTATGCAAAGAATTTTATAAAGATTAATTTTTTTATACATACTTTAAAGAGGATTTTAAATAAATATTATTCATATTAAATACATTTTTGAATGAAGTATTTTAAATAAGAATTTCACATATATTTTACTTATTTACAAAGATTTTATACAAAATAAATAAGTAGATTTTGAATAAATTAACCCATACCAACTTTTATTGATTTTATAAATATAGAAAATACATAAAAGTACGAGTTGTGTACGAAAGTATATATACAATATATATGCACCCCCTATACTTAGCTTGTTCTATGTCATCATAACATGAAAAAAACAAAGGAGGACATGACTCGCGTGAAGTAAAAGTCGGTGAAGAAAATAGATGTCGTTGACCCCCCCATACTTACGATCTGTTCAACGTTAGTACACTATAAGACAAAAATGAGGAGATTGGGGAAAAAGAATATTCAAACGAAGGAACAAAAGAACGAAAGAGAAATGAAATCAAGGAAATCATCGGTCCCCCTATACTTAGGATAAGGCATCTGAAGTATAGAAAAGAATGTGACCAAAAATTAGGGACCAGTGATTGGTGTAAAAGAAAGAAAAACAAAAGAAAAATAAAAAGAACAAAACCAAAATGCAAATCAATGGGAAATATGTCCCCCATATACTTAGGATATGGTATCCTAAGTATATAAAGACGATAAAAAATGGGGACGATTGGGGACTATGAATAATATACATATAGTGGTGTAATCCAAAAATCAAAAGGCTCATAGGTATCTTTACGTGACGAAATGAAGTTGAAGAGTAGTCAACATCTGCCTATTCACCACGAATGTTTCTGCACCAGGTGACACATCTCATATAGTTATGCTTCCATTATTGTGCACCATTCTAACTATATACGGTTGCCTTTTAACATGCCAAGGAAAAATTCTCAATAGTGCATTGAACAACCAGACTTTCTGAATAGAGACAAAGATCTTGTGACAAATGTGTCCATGGTGCAATTTCTTCATTTTGTCCATGTAAATGAGGGTGTTCTCATATGCCTGATTTTGAATCTTTCCGCATATCCAGTGACATATCTCTAATGGCCCATTCAGTTTTTGTGCATGATCTCTACGGGCAAATGGCATGGCTTCCCATAAACTAGTCTGAAAAGAGAAGTACCTAAGGGGATCTTATATGAATTACGATACACCCAAAGACTTGGTCTGGAAGATGTAACCAGTTCTTCCTATCCGATTATACTAGCTTTTGAAGAATGGATTTCTCCTCCCTATTTGAAACTTCAGCCATGTCATTTATCTTTGGGTGATAAGGAGAAGCTACTTTGTGATCAATGCCATAACCCTTCACTAGCTTTTTTACCTCCTTATGAACAAACTGGATACCCCATCTGAAATGAAAATATGTGGAATATCTAATTGTGACATAATATGTTCCCTCCGCAACCTGCGCATTATTGTGCTATCAACAGTTCATGCAGGTATGGCCTCTACCCATGTACTAACATAATCCACAGCAAGAAGAATGTATTCAAAGCCACTACTCGAAGGGAACGGTCCCATAAAATCTATGCCACATGCATAAAAGATCTCACAAATGATAATTGGGCGCATTGGCACTACATCTCTAGTATTAATTGTCCTATTGTTGTCTGACAATTCAGACAACTCTTCACAAATGTGCATGCATCTCTAATAGGAGTCGGCCACCAAAGTCTGCTTTAGAGTACCTTCTATGTTGTCCTCTTCCAAGAATGATGTCCACCTGCCTTAAGGAATGGCACAGAGTGAGGACACTTTTGTATTCCCCTTGAGGAATAGATCGCATGTAGACACAATCCAGACCCTCGTGAAAAAGAATCAGATCCTCCTACTGTAGTATCATGCTTAGGAAGCTAGTCTGTCGACTAGGTCCTTTGGTCAACTATGTGGAGTCTTCTATGTAATCAGAATGTTTACTTTATCTGCATACCACGAAAGCTTTGTAACTGCAAAGACACTCTCATTTGGAAATCTCTTTGCAATCTCTAGCATGTACTCTTCTGAAGGATTCTCTGTCTGTAATCAGGATAGGTGATCAGCTACCACGTGCTTTACCCCATGTTTATTCTTAATATCAAAATAAATCTGAAGTAATAGAACCCATCTAAGAAGGTGTGCCTTGACATCCTTATTCTCCATTAAGTATCTAATAGCTGAATGATTTGTATAGACTGTGATTTTCCAACCAAGAAGATATGATCTGAATTTGTCCAATGAAAATTCCACTGCCAACATCTCTTTCTTTATCACTATGTAATTATGCTAAGTATCATCTAATGTTCAGCTGGTATATTGGATGGAAACTAGAGGTCCATTCCTCCTCTATCTTAATACAGCCCCAACCGCAAAATCTAATGCATCTGTCATGATTTCGAAAGGAAGAGTCCAATCAGGTGGTTTAGGACAGGACAACTGATAATCATCTCTTTTAATGTGAGGATGGCACTAATACATCTGTTATCTACCAAGAACTCGATGTCTTTACCTAGTAATTTAGTTAACGATCAATCAATCTTATATAAATTTTGAATGAAACGCTAGTAGAAACCTGTATGCCTTTAAAAGATCGTAACTACTTAGTGTTTGTAGGTGACTCGATATTCTTGATGACATCCACTTTGGCAGGGTCAACCTCCATGGCTTGCTTGGAGATGACATGTTCCAACACTGATGCAAATAGGCTTTCGCGGCGTTGATAAAATAATATTTTTTATGGTGGAAATTTGGTGGAAGAAATAGGAGGGTTGAGAAGAGAAATTGGAGGGGTTGAGAGGAAGAAAAACTCGTCGGAACGAGGGGTTTGGAGAAGATAACTCGCCGGGAATGCAAGGGGTTGAAGGAGAAGATCGCGGAGATCGCGTGGAGGGAGAGAGAGAAGGAGAGGGGATAGAGATATCTCAATTTTTACTTCACAATTGACTCACTAAAAATAATGGGCTACCCTCTCTTTATATAGGAGAGATGGGTTTACAAAAATAGTAAATAAATCAAAATTGACAACTAACTTTATCCTAATTGGACTCTAACAAATCCTAATTGACCTCTAATTACTCTAATTAGACTCTAATTAATTAATTGACTCAATTTCAAATTTAAATCTACGAAATAAACGTTGAGATCACATGCGATCTCAATTATTTAAGTAGACAATTTCGACAACCTAAAAACGTAAATAAAATTGACGATTAACTAATTAAATAAATGCGGCCCTATAATTTGGGGTCACGCTGCATCAACTCTCCTCCGCTTTAAAAATTCGTCTCTCGACGAATTGCTTGATGTAGGTGCATTGTTGGAGAAGTCGTCTTTGAATTGGGGCTTCAATTTCCTCCCATGCGATCATCTTCAACATTACGTTTATAGTTTTTTCCAATTGGAGGGTACCACTGCAATTTTCGTACCCTTTCCTTCTTCTCTCCTTTTATAATGCCTTGGACCTTTCTGTAAATAGCGAACTTAGCCAATTTAATTTTGCAATTTCGCTAATTTAATTTCCAATCCCACAATCTGGGGGGCTCACGAGGCGCCATCTTCGGAGTGCCCATTAGGGCACGTTCGGATTTCTCGCGCCTATATAGCCACCTGATGCGGCGGTGGCTGGCGAGAGCTTTGCGCCGGAGATACGGCACTGGGGGGCGGCGGGAGCCGGTCGGAGCCTCGCGTAGGAGGCGCGCAGGCCTGGGGCGGTGGGGCATCGGGTCGGGGCTGCTCTGCGGGGAGGCGAGGGCGCAGTTGGCGATGGAGAGAGGGGCGGGATGCGCAGGTTGAGGGCGCGCGCTGCGGGGAAGAAGGGAGGGGAAGGCGAACACTGGCACGGGGAAAGAGAAATGTTGGGAGAAGGCGGCGAGAGGAGGAGTTGGGATTTGGGAGGAGGGGCACGGAACGGGAAGAAGAATCGGGGGAGATGGAGGGATTTCGAGAGGGAGGGGAAGAGAAAGAGGGAAGGTGTCTGCGTTGGGACTGTCAGGGGTTGCGGCTGGGCGAATGAAGGTCGGAGGATGTTGCGAGGGTGGCAGGATGAGTACCTGGCAAGCCTTGGGCAGCGTCGGGACGGTCGAAGGTGGTGAAATAGCGGATTCCGAAGGTGGTGGCTGATCGGGAATGACCTGGACAGCAACTTCTTCTTCCACACGATCAAACATGGGCCCCAGATCTTCCTTTTTTTCATTTTTTGATTCCTGGACAGCAAGGTCGCTCACGAACAGATCGAGATTTTGGACTTCTCCATCTACGGGATCCTCGTCAAAGATGGGTCCCATGTCTTCGATTTCGCTTTGCATCGAAGTTGTCTCAATAAAACCTTCGGTATGAATGAAAATACCTTCATTTTTTGTCTTGAAATCGGGTTGAACAGCGGTTGCACAGATCTGATTTTGGTCGTTGGCGGTTGAATCGTCGTCGATTAGAGCGTCCAACCATGCGTGCACCTTGATGCATGATATAAGTCGCTGATGGAACTTCTTTGAACGATACGGATCATGAGATGGGCGGCGGAGACCGAACTTCGAACACCAATAGTCGATAGGATCGTCGAATCGTAGGAACGATTCGATATCCATGCTCTGATACCAAATGATGCAAATAAAGAGTTTCAACGGTGAAATAAAAATATTGATGGTGGAAATTTGGTGGAAGAAGAAAGTAGAGGATGAGAGAAGAGAAGATCGCGCCGGTTGCGCGGGATTTTGGAGAGGAATCGTGAAGATCCCGTTGGGAGAGGGAGAATTGGAGCGAGAGAAATAATGAGATAAACTCAACTTTTCATATAATCTGAACTGTATAAAAACATGGGACTACCCTCTCTTTATATAGGAGAGATGGGTTTACAAAAATAGTAAACTAATTTAAATTGACAACCGACTTGCCTAAATTGACTCTAACTAATTAATTGACCCAATTTCAAATTAAAATCTACGAAATAAACGTTGATATCACAAGCGATCTCAGTTATTTAATTAGAAAATTACGACAACTTAAAAACGTAAATAAAATTAACGATTAACTAATTAAATAAATGCGACCCTATAATTTGGGGTTACGCTGCATCAACTAATGATGCAAATAAAGAGTTTCAACGGTGAAATAAAAATATTGATGGTGGAAATTTGGTGGAAGAAGAAAGTAGAGGATGAGAGAAGAGAAGATCGCGCCGGTTGCGCGGGATTTTGGAGAGGAATCGTGAAGATTCCGTTGGGAGAGGGAGAATTGGAGCGAGAGAAATAATGAGATAAACTCAACTTTTCATATAATCTGAACTGTATAAAAACATGGGACTACCCTCTCTTTATATAGGAGAGATGGGTTTACAAAAATAGTAAACTAATTTAAATTGACAACCGACTTGCCTAAATTGACTCTAACTAATTAATTGACCCAATTTCAAATTAAAATCTACGAAATAAACGTTGAGATCACAAGCGATCTCAGTTAGTTAATTAGACAATTACGACAACTTAAAAACGTAAATAAAATTAACGACTAATTAATTAAATAAGTTCGGCCCTATAATTTGAGATCACGCTGCATCAACTCTCCACCGCTTTAAAAATCCGGCTCCTGACGAATTGCGTGATGTAGGTGGATCGTTGGAGAAGTCGTCTATGAGATTGTAACTTGCAATTAGATCTTTCAACATTACGTTTATAGTTTTTCCCAATTGGAGGGCACCACTGCAATTTTTGTACCCCTTCACTTTTCTTGGCTTTGTTCTTTCTGCAAATAGGGGATTCTTGGAATTATTTTTGCAATTTTCCCAAATAATTTCCCAATCCCCCAATTCCAGGGATTCGGTTCCCTTCCCCCTTGTCCTTAGGGTTTGGGGCCTTTTTTTAGGCGCAGGGGCGGCGTGGAACCTCCAATCGCCGTTGGCGGGGACGAGTTGGCGTTGGCACCGCGTGGGCGGCGGCGTGGAGATGAGTTGCTGCAGTTCGCGGCTAGGCGGGGTGCGCCGAGGCGTGCGATCAGGGCACGCGATGCGAAGTAGCTCTGGGAGATGGCGGGCGCGGCACCAGTCGGTTTGGCGATGGCGAGATGGGAGGGAAGGTCGCGGGCGCCAGCAGGCGGCGTTGGCGCTATATTGGCGGGGAGGAGGTGGCGCGTGTGGGAGGGCTGGGGGGAGGCCACGCCGCCAGGGGTTCATCGCCTTGGGGCGGTGGCTGTTGTGGTAGAGGCCTAGTTGAAGGCTCCAGCGAAGGCGCCCATCGAGGGGTAGGGCTTCAACCACCGCAGAGAGATCAACAAGATCCCCCATGATACTTGCATTATACGTGGGTTCCACATCTTCCTGGACAGCAGCCTCAACCACGAAACAATTGATGATTTTGTATTCATTCCCCACAGGGTCTTCATCAAATATGGGCCCTGAATCTTCCGTGTCTTCTTGCACAATATTTGTATCAAATAAATCTTCATTTGGAATGAAAGTACCTTCATTTTCTTGGTCAAAATCGGGTTGCACAGCAGCTTCTGTGGTCTGAATTTCGTTGTTGTCGAGCGAACCCTCATTGATTGTCGCATCCAACCATGCTTGGACTTTCATGGATGCTATAATGCATTTTTTGAACTTCCTTGAACGCTTGCGAGACGACGAGTTGTGGTTGAGATGACTTAGATCAAATTGCATCCTCCAATATGCGACGGGATCGTCGAATCGTGAAAACGATTCGGTTTCCATGCTCTGATACCAAATGATGCAAATAGGCTTTCGCGGCGTTGATAAAATAATATTTTTTATGGTGGAAATTTGGTGGAAGAAATAGGAGGGTTGAGAAGAGAAATTGGAGGGGTTGAGAGGAAGAAAAACTCGTCGGAACGAGGGGTTTGGAGAAGATAACTCGCCGGGAATGCGAGGGGTTGAAGGAGAAGACCGCGGAGATCGCGTGGAGGGAGAGAGAGAAGGAGAGGGGATAGAGATAACAATCTCAATTTTTACTTCATAATTGACTCACTAAAAATAATGGGCTACCCTCTCTTTATATAGAAGAGATGGGTTTACAAAAATAGTAAATAAATCAAAATTGACAACTAACTTTATCCTAATTAGACTCTAACAAATCCTAATTGACCTCTAATTACTCTAATTAGACTCTAATTAATTAATTGACTCAATTTCAAATTTAAATCTACGAAATAAACGTTGAGATCACATGCGATCTAAATTATTTAATTAGACAATTTCGACAACCTAAAAACGTAAATAAAATTGACGATTAACTAATTAAATAAATGCGGCCCTATAATTTGGGGTCACGCTGCATCAAACACAATCCCATTTATAACCACAAAATGGCTACTTTCCCATGAAAAACAAGAATCACATCACAACATTTATGAAATCTTGCTCTAACTGTGCTAAACAATCGTCAAAGGACTCACCATAGATTGAAAATTTATCTATAAATACCTCGTTAAAATCTGCAAAGATGACAAGCATGCTAGTCTAGAATGTAGGAGGGGCATTGCACAAACCAAAGGACATCTGTCTAAAAGCATACGTGCCAAAGGGACATGTGAAAGTGTTCTTCTCTTGATCTTTAGGAGCAATAGTAACCTGGTTGTATCTGTAGTAACCTTCAAGAAATCATAAGTACTCCTTCCCTACCAATCTCTATATGACATGGTCTATAAAAGGCAAAGGGAAGTGGTCCTTCTTCATCACAACGTTCACACCCTCCATGACATGGTTACTCTCTTTGGAATCTCCTCTCTACTCTTATTCATAACCATCTGAATTCCCGACTTCTTGGGGACAACATGTAAGGGACTAACACATTCTGAGTTGGGGATGGAATAAATAAACCCCACATCACACCATCTCGTAATCTCTTTCTTGACAACAACTCAAAAAACTGGATTTTGGCTTATGCTAAAGCTCTCTAGAAGGTCAGTTGCCATGATAGGGATAGATATAGTGGGAGAACAATGTAGGATTTATCTCGCAGATATTAGATACATTCCACCCAATATCCTTGCGGTTTCTTTCAAGAATCTCCTCTAAACGAGATTCTTGCTCTTTGGTCAAATATGAGCTAATGATAATCGGAAACTGTTGATGTGGACCTGCAAGAAAAGCATACATCATGTTTGATGGCAACGTCTTCAGTTCTGACAAGGTGGAATTTGGCTCAATGGTATCCTCATCTGTTTGTGTACTAGGATATATGTTCGTGGTAGATGTGTCTTCAACATGGTTATCCATCATCTCGATATGATAAAGTGTCAAACTACATAAGATGTCTAAAACATCATTCGACTTGCTTCTGTGCTCATCCTAAGAATGACCAGAGGAAAATAACTCTACTAAATGAAAAATCGGTCTCTAGATCATCTGATGTATATGAATCATGTGAACTCTCAACATATGAAATATCTGCAATGAAATCATCAGGTGCTTACTCCATGTTCTCATCATCCATGGTAAAATATAATGTATGATCTGAAGAACTGCCAACTGTAGTCTCGGACCCATCCTCTACTAGGATATCACGGGTCTATACTTGATACCTCTCAAGGTCATCAAAGCGAGCAACATCCATGTAATTGCAGGTGGCTAAGGAACTCAAGGCATCTGAACTGATTGGAGATGTGGCACTGGATGTAGATGATTATCTGGCCATATCTATTTGTACCTTTTCACCCTTGGTACAAAAAGAAACCTTCCTTGTATCATAGTCGAAGAGGGCCTTCACGGTCTCCAAGAAAGGCTCCCAAAAATGATCGAAGTAAAGTGTAACTATATTGGGAAATCCATGTCCAGGATAGTAAAGTCAACTAGGAAACGTAGACCCTGAATGATCACAATAATGTTCCTCAACATGCCTCCAGGTTTCTTCACAGATCGATCTGCAAACTGAAATATCACTCGTGATTTGTAAAGAGGACCTAGCTTGATCTTGTCAAGTAAATAAGATGGAATCAAATGAATCGAGGAACCATTATCTAATAGAGTATGATGGAATGCGGCATTTGCAATCTAGCATGTGACATATCCCTGACAAGGATGCCATTTTGATAACCAAATTCTGCCATAAGGTAAAAGAGTGTTGACGTAGAAATCATTAGATAAAATTAGATTAATCAAATAAAATTCAACTGAGTAAGATGATCAGAGTTTTACTGTTTATTTATCTAACTGTGCATGGGTCGAACACGAGGAGGCAGAAAGACACACTCAAAATCGTTGATAAGAGAAAATATTTTTGTGATACATTTTTTTATCTTTCTTTTTTTTCATCTTCAGTGACAAAACTCTTTTTTGTATTTTTAATTTTTTTACATTTGAATTTTATTTTATTTTAAAAAGGATATTTTTCAAAATATTTATCTACAATATCGTAGGTGGAATAATAGGTGATATATGTGTTACTATATTGTATATAAAATGACTAGAGTAACGGGATCAAGAAAGGAATAAAAACGAAATCAAGACAGGACAAAAATCAACAATTAAAATCCAAGCAAAAAGAGAGATTAAATCCTTGAAAATCAACACAAATACAATGAAGAAAAACACTATGATGACGTAATAGTGTCTAAAATGTGACAAGTGTCCCAAAGTCTAATGTATACAAAAGATATAAAGGATACAAAAGCTTCATTCAAATATGTCCCTGGACAGGGACCTATTTGTAATAAAAGAAACTAGAACTTTATATTTAGTTCACCGCAAGGGGACTACATGCAATTTCAAAAATGTCTGGAGGCATGGATGAATTCTGGAATTTTACGGGGGTAACTATGAATTTTTTACAATGTTTCATATGAATGGTCTAGATTAGCTAGAGGTGATTGATCTGTACTACCCACATGTGACACCCATCACACGCGTATGAGGTCAAGGTTGAAGAATTTTCTTCCACAAATTGGGACAGAACTATGGTCAGCGGTGTTCAATCTTTGTCTAGCAACCCTCTCGAAGATGTATGATCGGAGGTGGGGCCAATGAGGGTACGCCTCACCCTCTCGAGCTCTCCCATTGTGAGAAAGAGAAGTTGGAGGAGAAGATGATAAATATGTGGACTGCGGCTGGGGTTGTTAGGGCCTAAACGAGGTTCAGATCTGAAAGGCTCTAGAAAAGTCTCTAATAGATTCTTTAAATGATGCCACTTGCTTCCATATGATGAAGAAGATCTCCACATACATGTGCTGACTTGCAAAAGAAATTTTGTGCACGATTCATGGTGGAATCAGCCAAGATTCTCAAATGAAATTAGGTCCAATTGATGATTCCAAGGAGTGGATTTTGTAAATGAAACATGATTTGATTGGATTTGACTTGAGAATGGAATTCATAGGGAAATTGAGATGATAATTAACGCATGCTAATGATGTGATTAAACAATTAATCTATACATGCAGATCGAGGAATTAGCAAAAGAGAATTTAAGAGTAACTGGAGATGTGGGTTTCAGATCCTCAAGGTCTTTTCTCGATGTATCAGTTCATCGCAGATCAACACATCTTTAAGCAGTTATTTAAGGTCGGTCAACCTTGGAACTTCTCCATCGACATAAGGTCTTCCACGTGTGCCGATTGATGAGTGTTGTAAACACTAGAATCTATCAGGATGAGGTGTAGAATAAGGAGGTTTAATCAGTGTATTCTGGGTTAAGGAGAGTTGCTTTGAACAGATGATCTTTGGTTCATTTAGAGTAATCGATGTGAGTTTTAGGTAGACCCAATTGTGGGAGATAATGAGGGTAGTTAGGATGATAGGATCGAGGGGTTAGATCAATTTTAGAGTGGAAGATGACTGTGGAATAAATCAAAGAACTGGAATAGATCGAGATGGTGTGCATGTAAGGACATATGAGTAATACGATCTCTCAAAGGGATCATATCTCTCAAAGTGATCTCTCAAAGGTCTATAAATAGTAAAATTATTAAAACAATAAATAGTATGTTCTGAATAAAACAATAGCCTAGAAACCCAGTAATTAGAGAATATTATTTTATGAACCTTAGTGGATAGAGTGAAATTGGAGTTCGTATGAATAAATTATGATGTTTGAAAGGTTCGAATTTGATAATTTTAAAATTGGATTTCTTGGCATAAGTACAAGATAATAGTCTTAACTTATTTCTATATTTTTTAGACATTTTTAAAAATAAATAGGAGAAGAGTTTGGTAAAAAATGTATAGAAATGAATTAATTAAAAATCATTGAGATTTTTGTAATTATGGTATGAATAATAAATAATTTATAAAGTGCATAATTATATCTTTTTATGGTTTTCTTCCTTATCTCTCCATACTTATTTGTTTGTCGGCCTATATATGTTAATTTGGTGTTAACGATTAGGTTAGATAAATATATATTTCAACTATATGTATATTTTCTAATCTGAAGGATATGGCAAGATCCTTAAGTGCATCACGGAAGCATGAGGATCACATCTTATGCGATTGGGAGCAACTAGGCGCACTAGTTGCTCGAGGCAACAGAAATTAAAAACTTTTCATACGATGAAACCACATGATCCAAGAACATCTCTCAGATTATTTCATCTAAACCCAAAATAGTATTAGGGTTACCTCTTGAAGGATGGTTGTGATCGAGTCTCTAAAGGAAGAGACCTCCGGTCTCAAATCCGATACAACAAAGGAGACACTTGCGAGCGTGGTTATGAAACACGTGATCCTCAAAATCCATGTTTACGATGCAAGCGACGAATCTCTTTATCTCTTCAAATGAGATACGACGTATTCTTCATGAGAAATGTGCATAGAAGGAGACAGAGATGCATGAGCAAACGATAGGGCAACATAACGACGACGCTGCGGTGATAGAGACTCTCTCTAAGGCTTCCATGGTGCACGGCAATATGAGAGAGAGAGAGAGGAAGAGAGGGCGTGTAAAGAGGAAGAGAGAGAGCTTATGTTGTCTAACTTGTGAAGAGAAAGGGGTGCTCTTCTATTTATAATATTTTGGGATCCGTGGAACTTAATCCAAGGATAACACAAATCCAATGGCTTTTATTGATTTGTGTTTCTTTTAGTGGACACGATTTGTTGCTAAATTATTTGCAACAACAATTTGTTGGGTTTGAAGTAAATTAAATATATTGAAAATAAATCAATATATCTCAATATAAATCAAATCAATAAACATGGAATGACTTGGAAGAAAAACAACCATCCTTCTTTGTATGGGGTGGAGGGCTACTGACTTGGAGAGACCAAGTTGGCCATCCACTCCAATGATGGTGTGGAGGCTCTTTTATGCCAATTATGTATAGATCTCATATCTCACATAATATTCCACATATGCAACAATTTTTGTTGCAAAAATATTCACCAAAATATTTCCAAATTATTTTGTGAACATTGCAATCATGCCATTAGAAACTTGTGAATCCCATTCACAACCCAAAATAAAATGTGAATTACATTTTCAATTTAATGTCTAATGTGAATCCAATTCACATCAATATTTAATTAACAAATGTAAATTACAAATAGCTCTCTCTTATATATTATAAATCACATGTATAATATATATGACTAATATGGATAGTGTTATCCAAATTATTTATATCCATGATAATTAAATAACATTTAATAATCTTGGATCCCTATTCTAATTGCCCAAATAATATGAATCACATTCACATTATTCACATCTTTGATAATTAAATCACATTTAATTACCTAATACAATTCTCATTATAATATGAATTAATTCAAATCATTCGTTATAATTAAATCACATTCAATTATCAATTTTCTCAACGCTCGGATACATAATATTAATAATGAAATTATCATGAACTCTTTCAAGCATAATGTTCTTTCTCCGCGGATACTTAGATATAAGGACAGGGCGATTGTATTGTTCCGCGTATAGTGACTTGAATAATGAGATCACATCTCAAATCCTGATATGGGGACTCCCATAGATGCTTGATTAAATCAAAACCATAAATCTAATCTTCTCATTTCATCTGAATCACATTCAGATCAATGTCCAACATTTGGACCAAGACCAGACTACTTCTTTACTGAGAGGAGTCACTAAAATCCAGATTTGTTTCATCACTCCCGAGGAATGGAAGTGTCATGGTTATACAATCATTTACACCACCCTCATCTATTCCTAATACATGTACATCCTGCATACTGGAAGAATCAAAATAAACCCGAAGTATTAGATCAATTTTATACCATCTACTTCAAGGTTTTATCATTAAGTTTCTCATCCAATCATTGGGAGTCGATATCGATCATATACTTTCCAAAAACATATATCATACCCAGGTCTTGATCATATACTTTCCAAAAGTATATATCAAACCTACAAATTCAGTCAAGCTTCCAAAGTGAGACGACCGTGCATAGAATTTGATTCTTCCCAA
Source organism: Ottelia alismoides (assembly GCA_037367405.1). Taxonomy (NCBI): domain Eukaryota; kingdom Viridiplantae; phylum Streptophyta; class Magnoliopsida; order Alismatales; family Hydrocharitaceae; genus Ottelia; species Ottelia alismoides. The sequence goes on along the minus strand of JAZKJV010011648.1, from coordinate 168,302 downwards.
CGTCTCGTGAGTGAGCTCAGGTCTTCCGGTTCAGTAACTGAACCTGTATGATCCCTTTGAAAGATCGTATTACTCATATGCCCTTACATGCACACCAACGTGTCGGTGAATAGACCTTGGTTAGGTCATCAACCTATTGGTATACCAAATGTACATACTTAGACATATAATAATACATATGTCTCTGGTCAGAGGATGTATGCCTATATTGTGACAGCATACGACATAGGACTTTGGTTATCTCGAACTCGTTAAGTCAACACTTTGACTTAACTTATCTAACTCCTCCGAATCTCTATTCCCATGCGAAGGACCTGCATGAAGAGGTCAGTTAGATATCATTTTTCAGAGAGAGGATTGTCATCTCCTCTTCAGGTTGGAGGTCATCTCTTAATAATCATTTGACGGTGCTTGATGAGTCCTCAATCTAACTCTTTAGATATTCATCAAAGCACCAGTCTCTATGGTTCAATAATTGAATCAACAATTATATGATCATTAAGATTTCCACGGTACATAACCTTAATTGTACTAAGGGACCTATTATGCAAATTAATTATTCTTCATTTCAGATAACAGAATGATGTTTGCATTAACATTTATTGCATAATGGTTCACCATGCGCTCGCATGTCCAACATAATCATACTATACTTATATATGTATTTACAGTTTATCTTCTTTTTATTTCCTTTCTTTTTATTCTTTTATTTAACAAATACAATGGCATTTTTATTCATGAATATGTTTTTGATATGAGATTTAATCCATATTAACATGTATTGTTAAGTGTTTTAAAAAAATGTAGAAAAGAATGTTAAGGAATCAAGGATTCATCAGTCAAGAAGGACATATCCATGAGGCTATGCATTAACTATGGACACCTGAATAAGAGGATAGTGAAGAACTGTTATCCTTTGTCATGCATTGAAGACTTGTTTAACCAACTATAATGATCTTTGGTGTTTTGAAGATCAACCTTCGGTCTGGAAACCATCAGTTGAGGATTTTGGAATCTGACATCTTGAAAATAATGTTCATGACTCGGTATGGGAACTACGAGTTCGTCTTGATGCCGTTTGGGATCACGAATGCTCATGTCACACTCATGGACTTGCTGAACATGCTCTTCCATTCGTACCTTATTAAATTTGTGGTAATTTTCATCGATGATATGTTGATATATTCTTGGAATAAGTGGTACCACATAAATTATTTAAAGATAGTCCTTGATACACTTCGAGAAAACAAGATGTATGCCAAGCTAAGCAAGAGTGAGTTTTGGTTGTCCAAATCCCATTCCTGGGCATGCCATTTCTGGGACAGGAGTCGTAGTTGATCCTGCAAAGATTGAGGTGGTTATGTCTTGGGAGCAGCCCATGATGGTTACTTTTATCTACAGTTTCCTTCTGCTTGTAGGCTACTATAGATGTTTTATCACAGCTTTTCATGGATTGCTCTTTCCCTTGCGGTTGACTCTGAAGGGAATTCCTTTCATCTGAAATGATTCCTACGAGCATGCTATCAGGACACTGAAGGAGAGGCTGATGACTGCTCCCGTTCTTGTACTTCCATCAGGTACTCAGTACTATACAGTTTACATAGATGTTTCATGAGATGGCCTAGGAGTAGTACTGATGTAGCGAGGGCATATAATTACGTATGCATCCCATCAGTTGAGGCCTCATGAGATGAATTACCACACCCATGACATGGAACTGCGAAAGTTGTCTTTGCCTTTAAGATCTAGCGCCACTACATCTATGGGGATGAGCATTGATATTTTCATGGACCACAAGTGTTTGAAGTATATTTTCGATCAGAAGGATCTAAACATGAGGCAACACATATGGTTCAGCTGTGGAAAGACTATGACTGCATAATCTTTTACCACCCTCATAAGGGAAACATGGTAGCAGATGCTCTTAACAGGAGAGCTCATCCAGAGGGTACGATGAACTGACTGTGCACTTGGTACATGCTTGTAGAATTGACTGATTGGTACCCTTATGAGGGCACATCCATATCTACAATTGTACCTCCGTGATTCAACTATTCGTGAGATCATTTGATAGATGGTCAACAAATAGATCATTGTAGCAGAGACAAATACAATTGTGCCATCAAGGATTAATGTGATGATTTTGTGGTTACAGAGTCCATTTTATAGAAAATTCATCAGGACGGCATTCTCGATAATGAGCATTTTGTTAGCAATGTGAACCCCGGGCGAAGCATTTCTACAATAAATGTTATTGTAATGAATAAATTATCAATGAAAGTTATTGATTATTTTTCACTCCCTTTCTGATATTAAATGAATGAATGCACTATAAGGTCCCTCTGTACAATAAGGGTTATGTACCATGGCCAACTTGATGATCATGCAGCTGTTGATTCATGGAATGAATCATAGAGGCTGATACTTGGATGAATATCTAAGGAGTTAGATAGAGGACTCATCAAGCATCGTCGAATGATTATTAAGTGATGATCTCCAACCTGAGTAGGAGACGGAAATCCTCTCTCAAATGGCTGATATCTGACTGACCTCTTGATGCAGGTCTTCTGCATGGGAATAGTGATTCGGAGGTGTCAGGTTAGTTGAGTCAATGGGTTGACTTAACGAGATCGAGATAACCAAAGACCTATGTTGAATACTGTCACAGCATAGGCATGCATCCTCTGACCGTAGACAGATGTGTTGCTATATGTCCGAGTGTGTACATTTGGCAGACCAATAGGTTGATGACCTAACCAAGGTCTATATACTGGCGAGGTGGTGTGCATGTAAGGACATATGAGTAATACGATCTCTCAAAGGGATCATATCTCTCAAAGGGATCTCTCAAAGGTCTATAAATAGTAAAATTATTAAAACAATAAATAGTATGTTCTAAATAAAACAATAGCCTAGAAACCCAGTAATTAGAGAATATTATTTTATGAACCTTAGTGAATAGAGTGAAATTGGAGTTCGTATGAATAAATCATGATGTTTGAAAGGTTCGAATTTGATAATTTTAAAGTTGGATTTCTTGGCATAAGCACAAGATAATAGTCTTAACTTATTTCTATATTTTTTAGACATTTTTAAAAATAAATAGGAGAAGAGTTTGGTAAAAAAAATATACAAATGAATTAATTAAAAATCATTGATATTTTTGTATTTACGGTATGAATAATAAATAATGTAAAAAGTGCATAATTATATCTTTTTATGGTTTTCTTCCTTATCTCTCCATACTTATTTGTTTGTCAACCTATCTATGTTAATTTGGTGTTAACGATTAGGTTAGATAAATATATATTTCAACTATATGTATATTTTTTAATCTGAAGGATATGGCAAGATCCTTAAGTGCATCACAGAAGCATGAGGATCACATCGTATGCGATTGGGAGCAACTAGTCGCACTAGTTGCTCGAGGCAACAGAAATTAAAAACTTTTCATACGATGAAACCACATGATCCAAGAACACCTCTCAGATTATTTCATCTAAACCCAAAATAGTATTAGGGTTACCTCTTGAAGGATGGTTGTGATCGAGTCTCTAAAGGAAGAGACCTCCGGTCTCAAATCCGATACAACAAAGGAGACACTTGCGAGCGTGGTTATGAAACACGTGATCCTCAAAATCCATGTTTACGATGCAAGCGACGAATCTCTTTATCTCTTCAAATGAGATACGACGTATTCTTCATGAGAAATGTGCATCGAAGGAGACAGAGATGCATGAGCAAACGATAGGGCAACATAACGACGACGCTGCGGTGATAGAGACTCTCTCTAAGGCTTCCATGGTGCACGACCATATGAGAGAGAGAGAGAGAGGAAGAGAGGGCGTGTAAAGAGGAAGAGAGAGAGCTTATGTTGTCTAACTTGTGAAGAGAAAGGGGTGCTCTTCTATTTATAATATTTTGGGATCCGTGGAACTTAATCCAAGGATAACACAAATCCAATGGCTTTTATTGATTTGTGTTTCTTTTAGTGGACACGATTTGTTGCTAAATTATTTGCAACAACAATTTGTTGGGTTTGAAGTAAATTAAATATATTGAAAATAAATCAATATATCTCAATATAAATCAAGTCAACAAACATGGAATGACTTGGAAGAAAAACAACCATCCTTCCTTGTATGGGGTGGAGGGCTACTGACTTGGAGAGACCAAGTTGGCCATCCACTCCAATGATGGTGTGGAGGCTCTTTTATGCCAATTATGTATAGATCTCATATCTCACATAATATTCCACATATGCAACAATTTTTGTTGCAAAAATATTCACCAAAATATTTCCAAATTATTTTGTGAACATTGCAATCATGCCATTAGAAACTTGTGAATCCCATTCACAACCCAAAATAAAATGTGAATTACATTTTCAATTTAATGTCTAATGTGAATCCAATTCACATCAATATTTAATTAACAAATGTAAATTACAAATAGCTCTCTCTTATATATTATAAATCACATGTATAATATATATGACTAATATGGATAGTGTTATCCAAATTATTTATATCCATGATAATTAAATAACATTTAATAATCTTGGATCCCTATTCTAATTGCCCAAATAATATGAATCACATTCACATTATTCACATCTTTGATAATTAAATCACATTTAAATACCTAATACAATTCTCATTATAATATGAATTAATTCAAATCATTCGTTATAATTAAATCACATTCAATTATCAATTTTCTCAACGCTCGGATACAAAATATTAATAATGAAATTATCATGAACTCTTTCAAGCATAATGTGCTTTCTCCGCGGATACTTAGATATAAGGACAGGGCGATTGTATTGTTCCGCGTATAGTCACTTGAATAATGAGATCACATCTCAAATCCTAATATCGGGACTCCCATAGATGCTTGATTAAATCAAGACCATAAATCTAATCTTCTCATTTCATCTGAATCACATTCAGATCAATGTCCAACATTTGGACCAAGACCAGACTACTTCTTTACTGAGAGGAGTCACTAAAATCCAGATTTGTTTCATCACTCCCGAGGAATGGAAGTGTCATGGTTATACAATCATTTACAACACCCTCATCTATTCCTAATACATGTACATCCTGCATACTGGAAGACTCAAAATAAACCCGAAGTATTAGATCAATTTTATACCATCTACTACAAGGTTTTATCATTAAGTTTCTCATTCGATCATTGGGAGTCGATATCGATCATATACTTTCCAAAAACATATATCATACCCAGGTCTTGATCATATACTTTCCAAAAGTATATATCAAACCTACAAATTCAGTCAAGCTTCCAAAGAGAGACGACCGTGCATAGAATTTGATTCTTCCCAACGTCTCATGAGTGAGCTCAGGTCTTCCGGTTCAGTAACTGAACCTGTATGATCCCTTTGAAAGATCGTATTACTCATATGCCCTTACATGCACACCAACGTGTCGGTGAATAGACCTTGGTTAGGTCATCAACCTATTGGTATACCAAATGTACATACTTAGACATATAATAATACATATGTCTCTGGTCAGAGGATGTATGCCTATATTGTGACAGCATACGACATAGGACTTTGGTTATCTCGAACTCGTTAAGTCAACACTTTGACTTAACTTATCAAACTCCTCCGAATCTCTATTCCCATGCGAAGGACCTGCATGAAGAGGTCAGTTAGATATCATTTTTCAAAGAGAGTATTGTCATCTCCTCTTCAGGTTGGAGGTCATCTCTTAATAATCATTTGACGGTGCTTGATGAGTCCTCAATCTAACTCTTTAGATATTCATCAAAGCACCAGTCTCTATGGTTCGATAATTGAATCAACAATTATATGATCATTAAGATTTCCACGGTACATAACCTTAATTGTACTAAGGGACCTATTATGCAAATTAATTATTCTTCATTTCAGATAACAGAATGATGTTTGCATTAACATTTATTGCATAATGGTTCACCATGCGCTCGCATGTCCAACATAATCATACTATACTTATATATGTATTTACAGTTTATCTTCTTTTTATTTCCTTTCTTTTTATTCTTTTATTTAACAAATACAATGGCATTTTTATTCATGAATATGTTTTTGATATGAGATTTAATCCATATTAACATGTATTGTTAAGTGTTTTAAAAAAATGTAGAAAAGAATGTTAAGGAATCAAGGATTCATCAGTCAAGAAGGACATATCCATGAGGCTATGCATTAATTATGGACACCTGAATAAGAGGATAGTGAAGAACTGTTATCCTTTGTCATGCATTGAAGACTTGTTTAACCAACTATAATGATCTTTGGTGTTTTGAAGATCAACCTTCGGTCTGGAAACCATCAGTTGAGGATTTTGGAATCTGACATCTTGAAAATAATGTTCATGACTCGGTATGGGAACTACGAGTTCGTCTTGATGCCGTTTGGGATCACGAATGCTCATGTCACACTCATGGACTTGCTGAACATGCTCTTCCATTCGTACCTTATTAAATTTGTGGTAATTTTCATCGATGATATGTTGATATATTCTTGGAATAAGTGGTACCACATAAATTATTTAAAGATAGTCCTTGATACACTTCGAGAAAACAAGATGTATGCCAAGCTAAGCAAGAGTGAGTTTTGGTTGTCCAAATCCCATTCCTGGGCATGCCATTTCTGGGACAGGAGTCGTAGTTGATCCTGCAAAGATTGAGGTGGTTATGTCTTGGGAGCAGCCCATGATGGTTACTTTTATCTACAGTTTCCTTCTGCTTGTAGGCTACTATAGATGTTTTATCACAGCTTTTCATGGATTGCTCTTTCCCTTGCGGTTGACTCTGAAGGGAATTCCTTTCATCTGGGATGATTCCTACGAGCATGCTATCAGGACACTGAAGGAGAGGCTGATGACTGCTCCCGTTCTTGTACTTCCATCAGGTACTCAGTACTATACAATTTACATAGATGTTTCATGAGATGGCCTAGGAGTAGTACTGATGTAGCGAGGGCATATAATTACGTATGCATCCCATCAGTTGAGGCCTCATGAGATGAATTACCACACCCATGACATGGAACTGCGAAAGTTGTCTTTGCCTTTAAGATCTAGCGCCACTACATCTATGGGGATGAGCATTGATATTTTCATGGACCACAAGTGTTTGAAGTATATTTTCGATCAGAAGGATCTAAACATGAGGCAACACATATGGTTCAGCTGTGGAAAGACTATGACTGCATAATCTTTTACCACCCTCATAAGGGAAACATGGTAGCAGATGCTCTTAACAGGAGAGCTCATCCAGAGGGTACGATGAACTGACTGTGCACTTGGTACATGCTTGTAGAATTGACTGATTGGTACCCTTATGAGGGCACATCCATATCTACAATTGTATCTCCGTGATTCAACTATTCGTGAGATCATTTGATAGATGGTCAACAAATAGATCATTGTAGCAGAGACAAATACAATTGTGCCATCAAGGATTAATGTGATGATTTTGTTGTAACAGAGTCCATTTTGTAGAAAATTCATCAGGACGGCATTCTCGATAATGAGCATTTTGTTAGCAATGTGAACCCCGGGCGAACCATTTCTACAATAAATGTTATTGTAATGAATAAATTATCAATGAAAGTTATTGATTATTTTTCACTCCCTTTCTGATATTAAATGAATGAATGCACTATAAGGTCCCTCTGTACAATAAGGGTTATGTACCATGGCCAACTTGATGATCATGCAGCTGTTGATTCATGGAATGAATCATAGAGGCTGATGCTTGGATGAATATCTAAGGAGTTAGATAGAGGACTCATCAAGCATCGTCGAATGATTATTAAGTGATGATCTCCAACCTGAGTAGGAGACGGAAATCCTCTCTCAAATGGCTGATATCTGACTGACCTCTTGATGCAGGTCTTCTGCATGGGAATAGTGATTCGGAGGTGTCTGGTTAGTTGAGTCAATGGGTTGACTTAACGAGATCGAGATAACCAAAGACCTATGTTGAATACTGTCACAGCATAGGCATGCATCCTCTGACCGTAGACAGATGTGTTGCTATATGTCCGAGTGTGTACATTTGGCAGACCAATAGGTTGATGACCTAACCAAGGTCTATATACTGGCGAGGTGGTGTGCATGTAAGGACATATGAGTAATACGATCTCTCAAAGGGATCATATCTCTCAAAGGGATCTCTCAAAGGTCTATAAATAGTAAAATTATTAAAACAATAAATAGTATGTTCTAAATAAAACAATAGCCTAGAAACCCAGTAATTAGAGAATATTATTTTAGGAACCTTAGTGAATAGAGTGAAATTGGAGTTCGTATGAATAAATCATGATGTTTGAAAGGTTCGAATTTGATAATTTTAAAGTTGGATTTCTTGGCATAAGCACAAGATAATAGTCTTAACTTATTTCTATATTTTTTAGACATTTTTAAAAATAAATAGGAGAAGAGTTTGGTAAAAAAATATACAAATGAATTAATTAAAAATCATTGATATTTTTGTAATTACGGTATGAATAATAAATAATGTATAAAGTGCATAATTATATCTTTTTATGGTTTTCTTCCTTATCTCTCCATACTTATTTGTTTGTCAACCTATCTATGTTAATTTGGTGTTAACGATTAGGTTAGATAAATATATATTTCAACTATATGTATATTTTTTAATCTGAAGGATATGGCAAGATCCTTAAGTGCATCACAGAAGCATGAGGATCACATCGTATGCGATTGGGAGCAACTAGTCGCACTAGTTGCTCGAGGCAACTGAAATTAAAAACTTTTCATACGATGAAACCACATGATCCAAGAACACATCTCAATTATTTCATCTAAACCCAAAATAATATTAGGGTTACCTCATGAAGGATGGTTGTGATCGAGTCTCTAAACGAAGAGACCTCCGGTCTCAATTCCGATACAACGAAGGAGACACTTGCGAGCGTGGTTATGAAACACGTGATCCTCAAAATCCATGTTAATGATGCAAGTGACGAATCTCTTTATCTCGTCAAATGAGATACGACGTATTCTTCATGAGAAAGGCGCATCGAAGGAGACGGAGATGCATGAGCAAACGATCGGGCAACATAACGACGACGCTGCGGTGATAGAGACTCTCTCTAAGGCTTCCATGGTGCACGACCATATGAGAGAGAGAGAGAGGAAGAGAGGGCGTGTAAAGAGGAAGAGAGAGAGCTTATGTTGTCTAACTTGTGAAGAGAAAGGGGTGCTCTTCTATTTATAATATTTTGGGATCCGTGGAACTTAATCCAAGGATAACACAAATCCAATGGCTTTTATTGATTTGTGTTTCTTTTAGTGGACACGATTTGCTGCTAAATTATTTGCAACAACAATTTGTTGGGTTTGAAGTAAATTAAATATATTGAAAATAAATCAATATATCTCAATATAACTCAAATCAACAAACATGGAATGACTTGGAAGAAAAACAACCATTCTTCCTAGTACGAGGTGGAGGGCTACTGACTTGGAGAGACAAAGTTGGCCATCCACTCCAATGATGGTGTGGAGGCTCTTTTATGCCAATTATGTATAGATCTCATATCTCACATAATATTCCACATATGCAACAATTTTTGTTGCAAAAATATTCACCAAAATAATTCCAAATTATTTTGTGAACATTGCAATCATGCCATTAGAAACTTGTGAATCCCATTCACAACCCAAAATAAAATGTGAATTACATTTTGAATTTAATGTCTAATGTGAATCCAATTCACATCAACATTTAATTAACAAATGTAAATTACAAATAGATCTCTCTTATATATTATAAATCACATGTATAATATATATGATTAATATGGATAGTGTTATCCAAATTATTTATATCCATGATAATTAAATCACATTTAATAATCTTGGATCCCTATTCTAATTTCCCAAATAATATGAATCACATTCATTCACATCTTTGATAATTAAATCACATTTAATTACCTAATACAATTCTCATTATAATATGAATCAAATTAATATCATTCGTTATAATTAAATCACATTCAATTATCAATTTCCTCAATGCTCGGATACATAATATCAATAATGAAATTATCATGAACTCTTTCAAGCATAATGTGCTTTCTCCGCGGATACTTAGATATAAGGACAGGGCGATTGTATTGTTCCGCGTATAGTGACTTGAATAATGAGATCACATCTCAAATCCTGATATCGAGACTCCCATAGATGCTTGATTAAATCAAGACCATAAATCTAATCTTCTTATTACATCTGAATCACATTCAGATCAATGTCCAACATTTGGACCAAGATCAGACTACTTCTTTACTGAGAGGAGTCACTAAAATCCAGATTTGCTTCATCACTCCCGAGGAATGGAAGCGTCATGGTTATAAAATCATTTACAACACCCTCATCTATTCCTAATACATGTACATCCTGCATACTGGAAGACTTAAAATAAACCCGAAGTATTAGATCAATTTTATACCATCTACTACAAGGTTTTATCATTAAGTTTCTCATTCGATCATTGGGAGTCGATATCGATCATATACTTTCCAAAAACATATATCATACCCAGGTCTTGATCATATACTTTCCGAAAGTATATATCAAACCTACAAATTCAGTCAAGCTTCCAAAGAGAGACGACCGTGCATAGAATTTTATTCTTCCCAACGTCTCATGAGTGAGCTCAGGTCTTCCGGTTCAGTAACTGAACCTGTATGATCCCTTTGAAAGATCGTATTACTCATATGCCCTTACATGCACACCAACGTATTGGTGAATAGACCTTGGTTAGGTCATCAACCTATTGGTATGCCAAATGTACATACTTAGACATATCATAACACATATGTCTCTGGTCAGAGGATGTATGCCTATATTGTGACAGCATACGACATAGGACTTTGGTTATCTCGAACTCGTTAAGTCAACACTTTGACTTAAGTTATCTAACTCCTCCGAATCTCTATTCCCATGTGAAGGACCTGCATGAAGAGGTCAGTTAGATATCATCTTTCAGAGAGAGGATTGTCATCTCCTCTTCAGGTTGGAGGTCATCTCTTTATAATCATTTGACGGTGCTTGATGAGTCCTCAATATAACTCTTTAGATATTCATCAAAGCACCAGTCTCTATGGTTCAATTGAATAAACAATTATATGATCATTATGATTTCCACGGTACATAACCTTAATTGTACGAAGGGACCTATTATACAAATTAATTATTCTTCATTACAGATAACAGAATGATGTTTGCATTAACAATTATTGCATAATGGTTCACCATGGGCTCGCATGTCCAACATAATCATACTATACATATATATGTATTTACAGTTTATCTTCTTTTTATTTCTTTTCTTTTTATTCTTTTATTTATGTACATGTTTTTAACAAATACAATGGCTTTTTTATTCATGAGTATGTTTTTGATATGAGATTTAATTCATATTAACATGTATTTGTTAAGTGTTTTAAAAAAATGTAGAAAAGAATGTTAAGGAATCAAGGATTCATCAGTCAAGTAGGACATATCCATGAGGCTATGCATTGACTACATACACATGAATAAGAGGATAGTGAAGAACTGTTATCCTTTGTCATGCATTGAAGACTTGTTTAACCAACTATAATGATCTTTGGTGTTTTGAAGATCAACCTTCGGTCTGGAAGCCATCAGTCGAGGATTTTGGAATCTGACATCTTGAAAATAATGTTCATGACTCGGTATGGGAACTAAGGGTTCGTCTTGATGCCGTTTGGGATCACGAATGCTCATGTCACACTCATGGACTTGCTGAACATGCTCTTCCATCCGTACCTTATTAAATTTGTGGTAATTTTCATCGATGATATGTTGATATATTCTTGGAATAAGTGGTACCACATAAATTATTTAAAGATAGTCCTTGATACACTTCGAGAAAACAAGATGTATGCCAAGCTAAGCAAGAGTGAGTTTTGGTTGTCCAAATCCCATTCCTGGGCATGCCATTTCTGGGGCAGGAGTCGTAGTTGATCTTGCAAAGATTGAGGTGGTTATGTCTTGGGAGCAGCCCATGATGGTCACTTTTATCTACAGTTTCCTTCTGCTCGTAGGCTACTATAGATGTTTTATCACAGCTTTTCATGGATTGCTCTTTCCCTTGCGGTTGACTCTGAAGGGAATTCCTTTCATATGGGATGATTCCTACGAGCATGCTATCAGGACACTGAAGGAGAGGCTGATGACTGCTCCCGTTCTTGTACTTCCATCAGGTACTCAGTACTATACAGTTTACATAGATGTTTCAAGAGATGGCCTAGGAGTAGTACTGATGCAGCGAGGGCATATAATTACGTATGCATCCCATCAGTTGAGGTCTCATGAGATGAATTACCACACCCATGACATGGAACTGCGAAAGTTGTCTTTGCCTTGAAGATCTAGCGCCACTACCTCTATGGGGATGAGAATTGATATTTTCATGGACCACAAGTGTTTGAAGTATATTTTCGATCAGAAGGATCTAAATATGAGGCAACACATATGGTTTAGCTGTGGAAAGACTATGACTGCATAATCTTTTACCGCCCTCATAAGGAAACATGGTAGCAGATGCTCTTAACAGGAGAGCTCATCCAGAGGGTACGATGAACTGATTGTGCACTTGGTACATGCTTGTAGAATTGACTGATTGGTACCCTTACGAGGGCACATCCATATCTACAAATGTACCTCCGTGATTCAACTACTCGTGAGATCATTTGATAGATGGTCAACAAATAGATCATTGTAGCAGAGACAAATACAATTGTGCCATCAAGGATTAATGTGATGATTTTGTGGTAACAGAGTCCATTTTGTAGAAAATTCTTCAGGTCGACATTCTCGATAATGAGTATTTTGTTAGCAATGTGAACCCCGGGCGAACCATTTCTACAATAAATGTTATTGTAATGAATAAATTATCAATGAAAGTTATTGATTATTTTTCACTCCCTTTCTGAGATTAAATGAATGAATGCACTATAAGGTCCCTCTGTACAATAAGGGTTATGTACCATGGCCAACTTGATGATCATGCAGCTGTTCATTCATGGAATGAATCATAGAGGCTGATGCTTGGATGAATATCTAAGGAGTTAGATAGAGGACTCATCAAGCATCATCGAATGATTATTAAGTGATGATCTCCAGCCTGAGTAGGAGATGGAAATCCTCTCTCAAATGGCTGATATCTGACTGACCTCTTGATGCAGGTCCTCTGCATGGGAATAGTGATTCGGAGGTGTCAGGTTAGTTGAGTCAATAGGTTGACTTAACGAGATCGAGATAACCAAAGACCTATGTTGAATACTGTCACAGCATAGGCATGCATCCTCTGACCGGAGACAGATGTGTTGCTATATGTCCGAGTGTGTACATTTGGCAGACCAATAGGTTGATGACCTAACCAAGGTCTATATACCGGCGAGGTGGGGTGCATGTAAGGACATATGAGTAATACGATCTCTCAAAGGGATCATACAGGTTCACTTGTGAACCGGGAGACATAAACTCACTCATGAGGTATTGGGACTGATCAAATTCTATGCATGGTCATCATGCTGTGGAAGCAAGACATGAATTTGAAGGTAAGATATATGCTTTGGGAAAGAATATGATCTATACCAATTCCTGGTGACCAAGATTGAGAAACTTAATGATCAAACCCTGAAGATGACAGTGTAAAAGTGATCTTTATCTTCAGAATGATCATAGGTCTTCCAGTATGCAGGATGTACATGTATTGGGAATACCTGAGGGTGATGTGATCATAAACGATTGTATAACCATGACGCTTCTATTTCGAGGGAGTGATGAAACAGGTTCGGATTTTAGTGACTCCTCTCATTAGAGAAGTAACCTAATCTTAGTCCATGAACTGGACATTGATCTGAATGAGATTTAGATGCGATGAGAAGATTAGGTCTACGATCTTGATTTGATCAAGCATCAGTGGGAGGTCCATGGGATCTGGATTTGAGATATGATCTCAACATCCAAGTCACTATACGTGGAACAATACAATCTCCTTGTCCTTATCTCCAAGTATCTGAGGAGAGGTCACATTATTCTTCAAGGGTTCGAGAATAATTCCATAAGATCTAAGAAATAAAGAATTGATGATTAAATGTGATTTAACCATTTTGATGTGTGAAGAAATTGTCCAATATAATTAAATATGATTTAATTATTATGGATAAGAATAATATGGATAGAAATATCCAATTATTCATAATATATTATAAATGTGATTTATAATGTATTAGAGAGAGCTAATTATAATTTATATTTGTTGATTAATTGTTATGTGTATTGGATACACATTGTATAATTAATTGACAATGTAAATTATGTGTTGTTTTGGGTTGTGAATATGATTCACAATTTTTCAATGGCAAGATTGCAATATTCTCAAATATAATTATGAATTATTTTTGAAGAATAAAACCTAAGAAAAGTTGTTGGAAATAAATAAAGATAACCATGGAGATATGCAATCTCATGAAATATCATGAGATTGCCCTCCATATGGAAAGGGTGGACGACACCCAATTCCTAATTGGAATGGGTGGCCGTCCACATGGAAGGTACATGGAGATGTAATCTCCATGTATATACTCTCCTTATTTATTGGTATGATTTAGGATTGATTTATATTTGATTTTGTCAAATATATTTTAATCCAAATTTGTTGGTTTTACCAACAGCAAACTTGACCATTGACTTGGACATAAATCAATCTCATCCATTGATTTTATATGTCCCATGACTTGAGATCCATGGATCCCAAAATCCTATAAATAGAGAGGCATACCATGCTCTCTAAGGCTACGCAATATTGTAGCACTCTCTCTCATTTTCTTCTCACACGCCAACCCTCTCTCCCGCTTCTTGGTGGCCATCCACCAAACCCTAGAGGAGAGACTTGTCGACGCTCTTGCCATCGCGCCGCCGCTTCGACGTTCTTCGGTTATCCATCTTCTTGGAGTGCTACACTCACGAAGGAGACATTCGATCTCGTACGATGAGATCAGGAGCAACAGTGCTTGGATCATCTTCTTGTATTGCAAGCGGTCTCACCGACGATCGGACTTGAGACAGGAGGTCTCTTTCTTTAGGGACTTGATCAACCATGCTTCAAGATGTATTCTTCTATACTTGTTGTGGCTATAGATGAAACGATCCGAGAATCGTTCTTGGATCATGTGGTTTCATCGCATAAAAATTTTAAATTCCGCTGCACAGAACAACTAGTACGACTAGCCGTTCTGCGTCGTATCCGATATGACGATCATGCTTCTGTGATGCGCTTGAAGATAATTCCATATCCTTCAAGTGGTATCAGAGCCTTAGGTCGACGGTTTCGAATATGATTCGCAAACCGAGGACGACTTGGGTTCGTTAAGGTCGCGAAAGTTTTTATCACATTTGATTTCGCAGATCTGTTTAGTAAATAATTTCGGCCATGTTTAAACTATTTAAGACACGAATTATTTACTTGTTTTTTTTCTCCATTAAATAAGGAAACCATAGGATCTGAGTTTGCATAAATGGGATTTCGTATGCTCGAGATATGGTTGTTTCAATAAGCATGTATGCACTGTTGCAGGAATTGTAGATCTTAACATAATTAAAGAGTTAATTACTGTTTTGATCCACCTCGAAATGTGTGAAACATCGCTTGGGTTCTATTCGAAATCAAGTTAGCAATCTTTGAAAATTGAGTTTGTCTAATTTGGATTTAAATTGATTGAGACATGATTTTAGTGAGTGGGGGTCGCTACTAGAATTGCAGTCCTAATCTAGAACCAAGTGATTGTCAATTAGTGAAATTAATTGTTAATTTCATGAAATAATCTTGAAAAATATTTGTGAAATATTGGAAGATGATTATTTACCTAATTTATTTGGCCTCAACAAATTAATTGATTAGATTTGATCTAAATCTTAATTGGAAACGCAATCATCAAACTTGATACTTGAATAGGATTGGGAATTTGTATAGCAAATTTCCTTGTAATAAAAAATATTTTGATTATTACTATATGGTATAATTTCGATTGAAAAACCGATGATCATCTCAAGTACAAATTGATATATCTGGAATTATGCTTTCCCGAGGTGGATATGGTGACTAGTCGGAGAGCATTGGGGTTGCGGGTTGCAACGTATGTGGTACGCCCACTCTCGTCGGTACTGGCCATGACAACAAGTAGGGACCGTATAATGCCGGAGAAAATCAAGGTGTATTATCTAATTATTAAAATTCGAATTAACACGTACTTTGAGATATTACCATATTTATATTCAAGTAAAAATAATCAAGTGCGTTGATTGAATTGGATTGATAATTAATTTAATATGATTAAATTGATTATGTCCAATTGAGACACTCTATTATGAATAGAGTTATTATTTCCCTTAAAAGAATTAATTATATGAATGTGATTCATGATAATTAATTAAAATTTGAATATGAGATGGAGGATCGCATA
This sequence comes from Ottelia alismoides, assembly GCA_037367405.1. Taxonomy (NCBI): domain Eukaryota; kingdom Viridiplantae; phylum Streptophyta; class Magnoliopsida; order Alismatales; family Hydrocharitaceae; genus Ottelia; species Ottelia alismoides. The sequence goes on along the minus strand of JAZKJV010011648.1, from coordinate 151,759 downwards.
AGTGACATCTATGGTCTCCCGTCAAGGCGAAGGGTTCTGTCGCCCGGGATTGCATGTGGGAGACGCCTTTCTGAAGTGACAGCTCCTGTATGCAAGCGCATCTGGATCGGGATCTTTGCTTCTCGAAAGAGTAAGTCCGTATGCGTAGTGACCCCAATATCGGATCATCATATTATTGGGGCGATATTGGATTGCGCATAACGAGTACTATTCCTGTTGACGGTTGGTTCAATTAACAACGGGTCAACATCGCCTTTGGGATGGTGGGCCCGGGTGTTAAAGATCGAATTGGTAAATGCAAGTTGGACTTGCAAGGCGGAATGTGTTCCCGCTTTTCTTTATTGGAGTCGCAGATTCTCATATTATTGGGATGTGACAAAGATAAAGAGGAGATCCCAATTCTTGCTAGAGATATAGAAGTAAGTATATGTCTTACTTTGAAAGTGATTAAGGGAATGAACTTTCAAAGTCGACAATGCAAGAATAATTTGATTTAAAATACCTTAATCAAATATCATAAATTTGAATATATGTTTATATATTCTAATATAGTGCATTCTTAATTTCAGAAAATGAAGTCTTTGAACCCACTTAGTAGGCTTCTTGAGGTGAACCAATTGACCGGCCCAAATTACTCGGATTGGATCCATAATTTGGAGCTTGTTCTCTCTGCAGAGCGTATAAGCTATGTGCTCTCCAAGGACAAGAATGAGAACCCTAAATCCAAGGAAGAAAAAGCATACAATGACAAGTATGATGAAGATCATGTCTTGGCTAGATGTTGTATCCTAGGTTCTCTCTCCAATGTTCTGCACAAGCAACATGTGGAGATGAGCACTTGTTAGGAGATAATGCAGAATTTGAAAGATATGTTTGGTGACATTAATCGCACCTAGCGGTACAATGTTATGAAAGATCTCATTCGCTACAAGATGAAGGAAGGGACTTCGGTCCGTCAACATGTACTCAAATTGTTTGGGTACTTATCGGAGCTGGAGACTCTTGGGGCAAACATGGATGCAGACATGCAAGCTGACTTCATTCTGATGTCGTTGCCCCAATCTTTCAATAACTTTGTAGTGTCATTCCACATGAACAAGCTGGAATTGACAAGCGCTGGTCTTCTTGCCGCATTAAAATCTGCGGAAGACGTAATGAAGAAGGATGGTCCCGCTGGCAGTGCAATGGTTGCACAGGTCAGAGGGAAGCGCGGTCAGAAGCAAGGTTCTCGGAAGGGCCCGACCCAGAAGAGAAAGAAGAAGGGACAAGGTGTTGGCTCTTCTTCCAATGCATCCACTCTAATGGCGTCGAAGAAAACCGACGTTTGTCACCACTGCAAAAAGCCAGGGAACTGGAGGCGTAACTGCCCAGAATACCTGAAGTCGTCAGACAAAGTAAAGCCCCAGCAGGTATAAAATCTACTTTCATCATTGAAACTAGCTTTCTCGTCGGATGAGAAGGAAGTTGGGTTGTAGACTCTGGTGCTTCTGTTCATGTATGCAATTTGTTGCATTTGTTTCAGGAAACTAGAAGTCTTGAAGAAGGGGAGATAGTCATCCAGATGGGATCTTATGCAAGTGTTGCAGCAGTAGCCGTCGGGACTTGTTGACTATCATTGTCTAGTGGTAGAGTCCTTATACTTAAAGAGTGACTTTATGTACCAGAAGTCAGAAGGAACTTGATATCTATATCTAAGCTTGTTTAGAAGAGGATATTCATTCCTTTTCTGTAATAAATTAGTCATAAATCGTTTTGACAAATATATTGCGGATGGTGTTTTGATTTCTGGTGGACTCTATGAGTTGTGCATTGATAAATGTATCATGAATGTTACAACCACTAATAAAAGCCCTAAAAGATCCATGGAGGATAAAAACATCTCAAATGAGATTTGGCAACAAAGGCTTGGTCATTTATCTGTTGATAGGATCAATAGATTGATAAAGGATGGACCTCTAGATTTTCTACAGGTTCAACCTTTGCCCACTTGCAAACATTGCATTCAGGGAAAAATGACTAGGACGCCTTTTCATAACAAGGTTACGAGATGCGAAGGTATTATTGACCTAATGCATACCGATGTATATGGTCCCTTCAGTATCGCGACTCGAAATGGATATCGGTATTATTTAACGTTTATTGATGGCCATTTGTGATACAGGTTTATCTTCCTATTACGTCATAAGTCTGAAACCTTTGAAAAGTTCAAAGAGTTCAAGGCTTTGGTTGAGAACCAAACCGATAGGAAGATTAAGTGGATTCGATCTAATCGAGGTGGCGAGTACCTATCAGATGAATTCAAGGAATACCTTAAGGAGAATGGAATTGTTTCCAATCTCACTCCTCTTGGAACTCCCCAACTTAATGGTGTTGCTGAAAGACGCAACAGGACCATCATGGACATGGTCCGTTCAATTATGAGCAAAGCACATTTACCTCTTAGTTTCTGAGGATATGCAGTAGAGACTGCAATATATATCCTGAATAAGATTCCTAGAAAATCCGTGCCTAAGACTCATCATGGGCTCTGGTATGGAACCAACCTAGTGTTAATCACTAGAGGGTTTGGGGTTGCTTGGTCCATGCGAAGAACGTGGACGCAAGTAAGCTAGAATCTCACTCTCGTGAGTGTTACTTCATTAGGTATGTTAAAGTTGGTATTGGATACCTGCTTTATGACGCTGAGACCCAAAAGGTTTTTGTTTCTAGAGATGTAAATTTTCTGGAGAATGATTTCCTTAAAGGTCAAGACAACAATGAAGTAGAGGAACTCATTGAATCCTCTGAGGATTCTGAGCTTCCTTGACCAGAAACTGAAGAGATAAATAAAGATGAAACACCCATACCTCTTCGAAGGAGTTCGAGGGTGGTTGCACCACCTAAAAGGTATGGATTCCATGTTTCAAGTGAGATTGACATTGATCCTACTTCATTTGATGAAGCACTCGTGGATCAAGACATGGATATATGGATGTTAGCAATGAAGTTAGAGATTGACTCCATGCATAAGAATGGTGTATGGACCCTAGAGGATCCACCTAAAGGGGTAAAACCCATTGGGTGTAAATGGATCTTCAAGAGAAAGAGGGGACCTGATGGGAAAGTAGAGACTTTCAAGGCACGGCTCGTAGCCAAGGGCTACACACAGAGAGAAGGCATCGATTATGATGAGACATTCTCTCCTGTGGATATGCTTAAATCCATCAGGACACTGCTAGCTATAGCTGCATATCTTGACTACGACATCTGGCAGATGGATGTCAAGACGGCTTTCCTCAATGGATACCTCGAGGAGGATATCTACATGGAGCAACCCATGGCTTCATAACTGAGGATGGTAAAGTATGCAAGCTGAAGAAATCCATCTATGGGCTCAAGAAAGCTTCTTGCAGCTGGAACATCAGATTTGACGAAACCATAAAGAGTTATGATTTTGTGCAAAATCCTGATGAACCTTGTGTATACAAGAAGACTAGTGGGAGCACCATTGTGTTCATTGTGCTTTACATAGATGACATCCTTATCATTGGGAATGATACAGGGATGATGACCAGTGTGAAGATTTGGCTATCCCATACCTTTGAGATGAAAGATCATGGAGAAGCCTCTTACATCTTAGGCCTGAAGTTGTTCAGAAGCCGAGAAAAGAAGATTTTGGGATTGTCACAACATGGATACATTAAGAAGATTCTTGAACGACTCCATATGGATAGTTCCAAGAAAGGATCCTACCCTTAAGACATGGTATCCAACTGTCTAAAGGAACGGCTCCTCAAACTGTTGAGGAAAAGAAGGCCATGGATGGATGTCCTTATGCATCAGCCGTAGGAAGCTTAATGTATGCCATGATGTGTACTAGTCCAGATATCTGGCATGCAATGGGAGTGGTAAGTCGTTACGAATCCTGCTATGGAGAGCAACACTGGAATGCAGTAAAGAACATATTCAAATATCTAAGACGGACGCAAGATTACATCTTGGTCTATGGAGATGGTGATCTCAAAGTCTTGGGATATACAGATTCTGACTTCCAATCGGATGTAGATGATCGAAAGTCGACATCGGGGTTTGTGTTCTTGTTGAATGGTGGTGCTGTGAGCTGGAGAAGCAAGAAGCAGAACACTACTGCAGCTTCAACAACAGAAGCCAAATACATTGCCGCATCGGATGCAGCAAAGGCGGCGGTGTGGTTGCGCAAGTTAGTCTAGGAGCTTGGCGTAGTTTCCTCTGATACTCCCATCCCGTTACTCTGCGATAACACGGGAGCCATTGCCCAGGCAAAGGAACCCATATGGCATCTGAAGAGCAAGCACGTGGAAAGGAAATACCACATCATTCGGGAGATACAAAAGTGTGGTGACATCATCATCACCAAGGTGGCCTCTGCCGACAACGTTGCTGATCCTCTTACCAAACCTCTGACACAGAAGGTTTTTGACCAGCATGTAATGAGTATGGGTTTAAGGATTGTACCTGAATGGTTCTGAGGGCTAGTGGGAGATTGTTAGCAATGTGAGCCTCGGGCGAACCATTTCTACAATAAATGTTATTGTAATGAATAAATTATCAATGAAAGTTATTGATTATTTTTCACTCCCTTTCTGATATTAAATGAGTGAATGCACTATAAGGTCCCTCTGTTCAATAAGGGTTATGTACCATGGCCAACTTGATGATCATGCAGTTGTTGATTCATGGAATGAATCATAGAGGCTGATGCTTGGATGAATATCTAAGGAGTTAGATAGAGGACTCATCAAGCATCGTCGAATGATTATTAAGTGATGATCTTCATCCTGAGTAGGAGATGGCAATCCTCTCTCAGATGGCTGATATCTGACTGACCTCTTGATGTAGGTCCTTTGCATGGGAATGGTGATTCGGAGATGTCAGGTTAGTTGAGTCAATGGGTTAACTTAACGAGATCGAGATAACCAAAGACCTATGTTGAATACTGTCACAGCATAGGCATGCATCCTCTGACCAGACATAGATGTGTTTCTATATGTCTGAGTGTGTACATTTGGCAGACGAATAGGTTGATGACCTAACCAAGGTATATATACCGACGAGCTGGTGTGCATGTAAGGACATATGAGTAATACAATCTCTCAAAGGGATCATACAGGTTCAGTTGTGAACCAGGAGACATGAGCTCACTCATGAGGTATTAGGACTGATCAAATTCTATGCATGGTCATCATGCTGTGGAAGCAAGACATGAATTTGAAGGTAAGATATATGCTTTGGGAAATCATATGATCTACACCAATTCCCAGTGACCAAGATTGAGAAACTTAATGATCAAACCCTGAAGATGACAATGTAAAAATGATCTTTATCTTCAGAATGATCATAGGTCTTCCAGTATGAAGGATGTACAGGTATTGGGAATACCTGAGGGTGATGTGATCATAAACGATTGTATAACCATGACGCTTCCATTCCGAGGGAGTGATGAAACAGGTTTGGATTTTAGTGACTCCTCTCATTAGAGAAGTAACCTAATCTTAGTCCATGAACTGGACATTGATCTGAATGAGATTTAGATGCAATGAGAAGATTAGGTCTACGGTCTTGATTTGATCAAGCATCAGTGGGAGGCCCATGGGATCTGGATTTGAGATATGATCTCAACATCCAAGTCACTATACGTGGAACAATACAATCGCCCTCTCCTTATCTCCAAGTATCTGAGGAGAGGTCGCATTATTCTTGAAGGGTTCGAGAATAATTCCATAAAATCTAAGCAATAAAGAATTGATGATTAAATGTGATTTAATCATTTTGACGTGTGAAGAAATTATCCAATATAATTAAATATGATTTAATTATTATGGATAAGAATAATGTGGATAGAAATATCCAATATATTATAAATGTGATTTATAATGTATTAGAGAGAGCTAATTATAATTTATATTTGTTGATTAATTATTATGTGTATTGGATACACATTGTATAATTAATTGACAATGTAAATTATGTGTTGTTTTGGGTTGTGAATATGATTCACAGATTTTCAATGGCAAGATTGCAATATTCTCAAATATAATTATGAATTATTTTTGAAGAATAAAACTCAAGAAAAGTTGTTGGAAATAAATAAAGAGATTTCCATGGAGATATGCAATCTCGTGAAATGTCATGAGATTGCCCTCCATATGGAAAGGGTGGGCGGCACCCAATTCCTAATTGGAATGGGTGGTCGTCCACATGGAAGGTACATGGAGATGTAATCTCCATGTATATACTCTCCTTATTTATTGGTATGATTTAGGATTGATTTATATTTGATTTTGTCAAATATATTTTAATCCAAATTTGTTGGTTTTACCAACAACAAACTTGACCATTGAATTGGACATAAATCAATCTCATCCATTGATTTTATATGTCCCATGAATTGAGATCAATGGATCCCAAAACCCTATAAATAGAGAGGCATACCATGCTCTCTAAGGCTATGCAATATTGAAGCTCTCTCTCTCTCTCTCATTTTCTTCTCACACGCCAACCCTCTCTCCCTCTTCTTGGTGGCCGTTCACCAAACCCTAGAGGAGAGACTTGTCGACGCTCTTGCCATCACGCCGCTGCTTCAACGTTCTTTGGTTCCCCGTCTTCTTGGAGTTCTACGCTCACAAAGGAGACGTTCGATCTCGCGCGACGAGATCAGGAGTAACCGTGCTTGGATCATCTTCTTGGATTACGAGGACTACGTGGTTCATCCCCGCGCTCGCAAGCGGTCTCACCGACGATCGAACTTGAGACAGGAGGTCCCTTTCTTTAGAGACTTGCTCAACCACACTTTAAGAGGTATTCTTCTATACTTGTTGTGGTTATAGATGAAACAATCTAAGAATCGTTCTTGGATCATGTGGTTTCATCGCATAAAAAATTTAAATTCCACTGCACAGAACAACTAGTACGACTAGACGTTATACGTCATATCCGATACGACGATCACGCTTCCGTGATGCGCTTGAGGATAATTCTACATCCTTCACATTTACACAGAGATATCCTTGATGAGGTGCATAGTTCACGGTTGACTACTCATCCCGAATGTACGAAAATGTATAGTGATCTGCGCAAGCATTTTTTGTAGGATGGGATGAAACATGATGTGGAACATGTTAGCAAGTGCTTGACCTGTTAGAAGGTCAAGAAGGAGTACTGGAGACTGCCAAGGTTGCTATAGTCTCTCCCCATTCCTACGTGGAAGTGGGAAGTCATCTCGGTGGAATTAAATCACATTTAATCATCTCAGATGTCCATTCTCATAAGCCCAACTAGTATGAATCAAATTCATATTATTCATAAGAAAAATAAATCACATTTAATTATCCATTTTGCTCAATGCTTAGATACAATATCAACAATGGAATTATTCTTGTACTCTTTCGAGAATAATGTGCTTTCTTCAGTGATACTTGGAGATAAGGACAAGACGATTGTACGTTCCATGGTAGTGATTTGGATATTGAGATCATATCTCAAATCCATATAAAGGGGATGTCCTCAAGATGTTTGATTAAATCAAAGATATAAATCTAATTTTCTAATTGAATCTCAATCGTATTTAGATCAATGTCCAATATTTGGACCAAGGTCTACTTCTCTATTGAGAGGAGTCATAGAATTCAGACCTTTTCCATCACTCCATCAGAATGGAAGCATCATGGTTATACAATCATTTATGATCACATCACCCTCAAGTATTCCTAATAATGTACATCCTACATACTGGAAGACCTAGAATAAACGTGAAGTTTTAGATCTTACTTAGATTGTCTTCTTTAGTATTTTATCCTTAAGTTTCTCATTTAGCCATTGGGATTTGATATCGATCATATACTTTCCAAAAGCATATATCATACCCAGGTATAGATCATATACTTTCCAAAAGCATATATCGAGCTTATTAATTTACTCATGCTTCCATAGTGAGACGATCATGCACGGAATTTGATCCCAATATCTCATGAGTGATCTCATGTCTTTTGGTTCAGTAATGTACTTGTATGATCCCTTTGAGTGATCATATTACTCATATTTCCTTGCATGCACACTAGCTCTCTGATGTATATACCTTGAATAGGTCATCAATCAATCTGTCTGCCTAATGTACATGCTCATACATATAGTAACATATGTCTCCGGTCAGAGGATGCATGCTTATATCATGATAGCATATGTCATACGTCTTGGTTATCTCAATCTCATTATGTCAACTCTTTGACCTAACGTATCTAACACCTCCGAATTTTTATTCCCATGTAGAGGACCTACATCAGAAGGTCGGTTAGATATAAGCCTTTAGAGAAAGGATTGTCATCTCTTTCTCTGGTTGGAGATCATCTCTTAGTAATCTCTTGATGGTTCTTGATGAGCCCTTAATCCAACTATTTAGATATCCAAGCAGCAACCTCTATGATTCAACGTTTGAATCAACATATGTGCGATCACGAAGATGGCCTTAGTACATAACCCTAATTGTACTAAGGGACCTGTTATGCAAATTTGTTATTCTTCATTTCAGGTTAGGGAACGATTTGTTATAATATTTATTGCATAATGGCTTGTCGTGGGCTCGCATGTCCAAAAACATACCCATGGAATCTCTATGAATACAGGTGGGAGACTCGATATTTTTATGATTATCTCCCATGAATTGAGTGTGGAGATTCGGTGTTCGTGGAAAGTTAGCGTCATGATACGTTGTTTTATTAAAGATCATTGCTCGTGTGGGGAAGGTGGCCTATTGAGTAGCCCTTAATCAACACATGCCGACCATCCATGATGTCTTTCATATATCACACCTGAGGAAGTGTGTGCATGACCCTCGCCACATCATCTTCTATCAGGGGCTTGACGTAGAGTCATACTTGACGTACGAAGAAAGGCTAGTGCAGATACGTGATAATGTTGTGAAGAAGATTCACAACGAGGTTCCCCTAGTCAAAGTCCTACGACACCGATAGGGTGGAGAAGAGGAAATGCGGGAGATTGAAGCAGACATGCGTGCGTGGTATGTGCAACTTGTCTTAGGTAACACTCATTACAAGCCCGGTTATATGCTTCATGACATGTCTTATTTCACCATTGAGATTTTTATGGGTTCGAAACCCTTGAGGTTTTTATTAGGGGAAACCATGGATGAGACCTAGATAAAGCATCTAGTCACTCTGACCATGATACAAATCTTGAGGACGAGATTCCCTTTGATGTTTTTATATCTACATTCACCATCTGATAAATGAGGCACCAACTAACACTCATCATAGTAACTCAAACATGATCTCCCTTCCACAGAATGGACTCCACTACTCGAAAACTATCAAACTCATCCTTAAGGCAACCACGATATAAGTCTTGCAACTTTTGATCCTCATGTTGTCCCTCGAAGATATTGTCCCATAGACCACTGTACTTCGCAGGTATAGTCAATGTGTCAGATGTTGGATGCCATTCACTAAGTGTAGTGAGTACATCCCAAGTCTATAACTGAGTCATCGATCCTGCCATGTGTGTTTGCCTACTTAAGGCATCTTCTACCACATTTTCCTTACTAGGATGGCAAGAGGTAATGCAATCATAGTCCTTTAGAAGCTCCAACCATCGCTTGTGCCTCATGTTTAGCTCTCATTGGTCAAAGATGTACTTGAGGTTCTCGTTATAAGTGGAAGTCCAAATGTCACCACATATAAATAGTGACACCACATCTCTGGTATGAAGACTACAACCACCAACTCCAAGTCATTGGTGGGGTAGTTGTGCACGTTGCACTTCAGCTGTCGAGATTCATAAGAATGACATATCCTCATCACATAAGCACGGCTCCCAAGCCATCATTGGAAGCATCAATATAAATTGTAATATCTGAAGTACTAGAAGGGAGGGCATGAATGGGAGCACTAGTCAACCACTCCTTGAGCGTAAAAAATGTCACTTCACATATGTCACTTCATACAAATGGCACATACTTCTGTGATGGTCGTTTGAAAGGTAATACCAAATGGAAAAATCCCTGACGAATAATATGTAGTAACCAACTAAGCCAAGAAAACTGTGAATCTCTATAATTGTCTCAGGATTCTCCCAAGATAAGATGGCATATATCTTGGTAGGGTCAACTACCACCTTGGCCCTTGAAATCACGTGGCCCAAAAATGTCACTCAGAAAGTTAAAACTCGCATTTGCTGAATTTTACATACAACTGATGCTTTCGGAGTGTATCTAGCACAATGCCAAGATGCAACTTGTGTTGATCATGCGAATAGACTAGAATATCATCAAGGGTTTTGTATCAGTTGTGCCCCTCTGAGATATTGCCATTTCAATTATGCCCCTCCTTTTTCAGGAATGTCAGTTGTGCCCCCAATTTCTTGTCATTCTATCACTTGTGCCCCTCCTTTACTTTGCCCTTCAATAAGTTGAACTTAACCATGGTTTAATCAAGTCAGGGTGTAGATAATAGGGGCATATATAGAAGAAAAATCCCCACCTCCCTTTCACTCTTCCTCCCTCCTCCTCAACTTTTAACCCTTCCTCCTCCTCTGACCCCCTACTCCTCTAACCCTTCTCCTCTGTCGTTCCTCCTCCAACCCCAAGGTTTGGCTTGTTCGTCGTTACCATCACATCCCTCAAAGCAGTGTACTTCACCACCATGATGCAACCTAGCAAGTTTAACAACGACACCTTCAAGAGATGACCTCATTCGCTATCACGGCCCTTGTCTTCCCCTTCCTGATCACTTCGTCGACAAAGAAACCTGTGATCATGACACTGCAATTGTAGTGAGATATTGCTACAACCTTGGGTGTGCTTGTGGTCCGTGAGGAGAAGAGGATAACAGATGTGCCATCTTGATGGACTACAAATTTGGGGAGAGAAAGTGGAGTAGGGAGGCTGGGGGCGGAGGAGGGGGGAGACTTGGGCAGAGGAGGAGGAGGCTTGGGGCGGAGGGATACAGGGAGGTCTGAGGGCTGAGGGGAGGGGAGATCTGGAGCTATGGGCAGAGGGGGAGGCGTGGGTGTTAGGGGAGGGGAGGAGGAGGAGGTTCTGATGGAGGAGGAGAAGGAGGTTGAGGGTGGAGGCTGGGGGCAGATAAGGATGGGAAGGAGGGGGGAGGACGATGACAACAACAATTAGACCAGGGCGAGAGATAGAGGAGGAGGATAATGAGTTTGGGTAAGAGGAAAGAGGGAGGAGGAAGTCGCCTGTCGGGGGTGGAGGAGGCTGGGGGAAGAGGAGGTTGTAGTTGAGGAGGGAGTGGGGGTGGAGGCTGGGGTAAGAGGAGGTGAGGGGAAGAGTAAGAATGGCTTGGGGGTAGGGGAAGAGATTGAGATGGAGGAGGCGACATGAGGGTAGGGGAGGAGCAGGGCATGGGGAGGAGGAGCGGGAAGTTGGGGAGGAGGGATAAAAGGGGAGAGGAAGAAGAGGGAGGAGGAGGAAGAAGAAGGGCATGACTTTTATATCCCTCTTTTTTTCAATTTAGTTCCTCATTTGTCCTTTAGGTGAACGTCCATTTGTGTTGGATATGGACGGCTACTAACATGAAGGGGCAAAAGTAATATAAGGGCAAGAAATCAGGGCTACAACTGATATTCCCAAACAATGAGGGAAATAACTAAAATTGCAATAGCTCAAAGGGGCATAACTGATAAAAACCCTATCATCAATGAACATAATTATGAACCCATCCAAGTAAGGACAGAAGAGTTGGATCATTAAATCGATGAATGCATCCAATGCATTTGTGAGTTCGAATGGCTCACCACAAACATATAGTGAGCATATCTCATGTGAAATAAAAACTTCATCACATTTCAATCTTTAATTCTCCACTAGTGATATCCATATCATAGATCAATCTTGGAGAACACCATGACTCCCTACAACTGATCAAAAAGATCACCAATCCACGGGAAAAGATGATGGTTCTTGGCTATCTGCTTATTCAGTTGCATGTAATCTATGTAAAGTCTCATGGATCCATCCTTCATCTTTATGATGAGAATTGGTGCTCCCATGGTGAGGTATTGGGGCGGATGAATCCCATTTCTATTAACTCCTACAATTGCACCTTGAGCTCCTACAGCTTGGTGGATGCCATCCTGTATGTGGGAATAGAGGTAAGATGTGTATCTGGAAACAATGTGATCTAAAAATCTCTCTCTCTTGCTGGGGTAGTCCAGTTAATGTTTGACATGCGATCCCATGACGAACCATTATGCAATAAACGTTATTGCGAATAGCATTCACTGAATTGAAATGAAGAATAATTAATTTGCATAAAAGGTCCCTTTGTACAATTAGGGTTATGCACAATGGCCATCTTAGTGATCATACAGTTGTTGATTCAATTGTTGAATCATAAATGTTGGTGCTTGGATAAATATCTAAAGAGTAAGATTGCAGACTCATCAAGCACTGTTAGACGAATATTAAGAGATGATCTCCAACTTGAGAAGGAGATGGTAATCCTTTCTCTAAAGGCTGATATCTAATCGACCTCTTGATGCAAGTCCTTTGCATAGAAATAGAGATTGAAGGTATTATATAAGTTAGGTCAAATTGTTATCTTAACTCAATCGAGATAACCAAAGATATCCTATAAATGGAGACATATATGTTAGTACATGTCTAACTATGTATATTTGGCAAACCAATAAGTTTCTAACCTAACCAGGGTCTATACACCGATGCGCTAGTGTGCACGCAATGGAATATGAGTAATACGATCTCTCAAAGGGATCATACAAGTTCATTGTTGAACCGAAAGACATGAGCTCACTCATGAGATATTGGGAACAATTAAATTTCGTGCACGGTCACCTCGCTTTGGAATCTTGACTGAATTTGTAGGATTGATATATGCTTTTAGAAATTATATGATCAACACCTAGGTATGATATGTTCTTTTGGAAATCATATGATGGATACCAACTCCAAATGATCAAATGAGAAACTTAATGATAAAACCATTAAGTAGAAAGTGTAAAATTGATATAATAATTCGGGTTTATTCTGGTTCATCCAGTATGCATGATGTATAGGAATTAAGAATACTTGAGAGTGATGTGATCATAAATGATTGTATAACCATGACACTTTCATTCCTAGGGAGTGATGAATGGGTCTGGATATTAATGACTCCTTTCAGTAGAGAAGTGATATGATCTTGGTCCAAATGTTGGACATTGATCTGAATGTGATTCAGATACAACGATAAGATTAGATTTGCGGTCTTGATTTAATCAGGCATCCATGAGAGGTCTGCAAGATCTAGATTTGAGATGTGATCTCAATATCCAAGCACTGTAAGTGGAACAATACTATCTCCATGTCTTTATCTCTAAGTATCCACAGGGAAAGCTCATTATCCTAGAACGAGTTCAAGGATAATTTCATTGTTAATATATGTATCCGAGCATTGAGAAAAATGATTTAATTATTATGAACAATATGATTTTGGTTCATATTATAAGGAGAGTTACCTAAGATAATTAAATGTTATTTAATTATCAAAGATGTGAATAATGTGTATGTGATTCATAATATTTGGGACATGAGAATAGAGATCCAAGATGATTAAATGTGATTTAATATCATGGATATGAATAATGTGGATAAGACTATCCATATTAATCATACATGTTATAAATGTAATTTATAATGTAGTAATAAGAGAACATTATTATTTATATTTATTTATTAGTTATTGATGTGAATTGGATTCACAATGGACAATTAATTGAAAATGTAAATAACAATTTATTTTGGATTGTGAATTTAATTCATAATTTTCCAATGGCATGATTGTAATTTTTACAAAATAATTATGAATTATTTTTTTAGAATAATTTACAACAAGTGTTGTTGTAAATCTTGGAGGTTTTCATGGAATAATGAAATCTCATGAGATTGTCTCCTTCCCAATTAGGAGGGTCGAGGGCCACCAATTCCTATTAAGAAAGGGTAGTTGTCCTCTCCTATATTATGGAAGGAGGCAATCTCCATTCCATAATCTCCATGCTTGATTTATTTAATTTGGGATTATTTTATATTGATTTTTCAATATATATATATGTATGTATGTATGTATTCTAAATTAAATTAATGGTCGTTGTGTTTTACAATAAAATCTTGACCATCAGAAGAAGCACAAATCAATCACATCCATTATTTTTGTGTATTCCATGAATTGTGATCCATAGACTCCCAAAATACTATATAAGAGGAGGTACCCCTTGCTCTTCAAGTGACAACAACATATGCGCTCTCTCTCTCATTGTGGTTGTCCACCATGGAGCCCTATAGAGAGTCGCCATCGTCGTAGTTCGTTGTTATCTTGTCGGATGTTTTCTCATGGATATCCATCTCCTTCAGTGTGCATCACTCGTGAAAATGATGTCAGATCTTGTGTGCCGAGATCCAGAGATTCACGACTTGGGTCATCAACATGAATTGCGAGAATCACACATTCCATCAACATGCTCGCAAGCGTCTCCTCCATCAAATTAGACTTGAGACAAGAGGTATTTTAGTTTAGAGACTCGATCGCAACCATGCTTCAAGGGGTAACCCTAATACTTGTTTTTATTTTAGATGAAATGATCCTATAAGTGTTCTTGAAATGCCTATAAATACATGAAAATCACTTCAGTTCTTTTTTGAATCAAATTATCAAACCATGGAAACTTTTTTTGCATGATTTGGATTTAAATTTATCGAGATATGCTAATTTTATTACATTCCTAATCAAGAATCTTGTGATTGTCATTTATTAAAGTAGTGAAATTAATGGTTAATTTCCTATAATAATTATTGATAAATATTTTGTGAAATATATTATGATAATTATTTTCTTAAATGACATTTCCTTAACCAAAATTGATTATATATGATCCAGATCACAATTGGTTACACGATCTTCTTTCCAACAAACAATGTTCCTTGAATAGGATTGGGAATTTATTTAGCAAATTTCCTTATAATATAAATCAAAATGGTTTTGATCATTATTATATGGTAAAGCTTTGATTTAAACACCGATTATCATCTCACATACAAAGTGATCAATTGGCATTGTCCTAACCTGAGGCATATATGATGTCTAGTCAGGGAGCGTTGGGGTAGAAGGTTGCTCTGTGAGAAGTCTGTCCCACTCTCGTTGGTACTGGCCATGGCAGCGGATAGGGAAGGGATAATTCTTGAGGGATCATAATGTATTTTTCTAATTATTGAAATTTGAATAATACATATTTTTGAGATAATACATCCTTTCAAGTAATATCAAGTTTGTTGGTTGATTGAATTGGATTGATAATAGATTTAATACGATTAAATCAGTTATATCCAATTAAAATACTATATTATGAATAGAGTTGTTATTTCCCTTGAAATAGTTAATTATGTGAGTATGATTCATAAAAATTAATTAGAATTTGAACGTGATATGGAGTGTCACATAAATGATATCCATGGTATTCTGTCAATGTGAAGGGTTCTGTCACAAGAAATTGTATGTAGGAGACACATGCCTGAAGTGACAACTCCTGCATACAAGTGCATCTATATAAGGTTCTTTCTTCTCGAAATAGTAAGGTCGTATGCGTAGTGACCCCAATATCTGGTCCTCATATTATTGGGGCATTATTAGATTGCGCATAGTGAGTTCTATTCGTGTTGATGGTTGGTTCAATTAATAATGGGTCAACATCACCTTAGGGATGGTGGACCTGGGTGTTAAAGACAAAATTGGGAATGGAAGTTGGACTTTCAAGGATGAATGAGTTCTAGCTTCTTTTTATTTGAGTTACAAATTCTCGTATTATTGGGATGTGACAAAGATAAGGAAGCACAAATCTTACTTGATATATGATGGTAAGTATATCTCTTACATTGAAAGTGATTAAGGGAATAAACTTTCAGTCTTGACAAGGCAAGACAACTTTGATATAAAAATTCTTAAACCGAAGTAAAAAAAATAAATATTTTATGCAAATTTTTTATTTTCGATAATCCTCATTAAACCCACTCAATACAATACTCAATCATCACTAGCAAAATATCATGATTGGATTCATGATCAAGATATTGTACTTGATGTTGAACACATAATGTTTATGGTTGCAATGTTCATGTTTCCTCATAATAATGAGGAATGACAATTAAATAGATAATAGGACTACAACCCTAGGGTTTGTATGTCTCTATAGTCTTGATCTCTCACCGAATGTACTTGGGAATTGACATGTCGATAATAATCGTAATTATCAATTAATCCTTATAAAATCAAAGAAGATATTTTGGTGAACATATGTGCTCTCAACATTTAATCATGAATGGCATGGTTCAACGCATTATGAAGAATGGTGGCTCAATATGAAAAGATGTACTCAAAATGTTTGAGTACCTAGTTGAACCTCTTTTAAAGTTTAGATGGATGTAGATACGATGAATGTCATCATTCTACTGCTTATACTTAAGGCATTCATGAAGCTTCATGATATTCATATTGTATGAGTTGAAAGAAGCATGTATAAATTGAAATACTCTTACATTGAATTATTATGAGTTCAGCATAAGAGATCCTTATTCCTAAGCAATGGTTGTTTATAGATGAAGGGAGCGTAGTGGAAGCATGGTTCTGACCCAAGATAGAAGGAAAGTCAAGGAGTTGATTGTACTTCTGTAATTTCCATTTGACATCCAAAGAGTTTGATGAATGCCAATACTACAATTAGCCGATGAATGGATAGTGTGACTATCTAGACTATCTTGGATCCTTAGAGAAGGACTCAGATAGTGCATCGGAATAATCTTTATCTACATTTGATCATTGAAATAGACTTGCTTATTAGATAAGATTAAAGTCTAATAATTGTATCTCATTCTTCTAATGACATTTGCAATTAGTTGCATATATATATATATATATTTAGGTTTAATAGTCATCCACAAGGATATTGATTTAATTGTTGCAACAACCTCTATTAGATAAATAGATTCAAGAAGTGTTCTTGGATCATGTGGTTTCATCGTACGAAAACTTTTAAATTCCGCTGCACCGAACAACTAGTATGACTAGTCGTTCTTCATCGTATCCGATACGATGATCACGCTTCCATGATGCGCTTAAGGATAATTCCATATCCTTCAGATCCACGGGTATTTATGGGTCAACCCATCTCATCGCCCCTCTAACATGGACGATGCACGATGATCTACTTGGTGGTATTCACTACGGATGCAAACATATAGATACATATATGGATGTAGGTGTTACTATGTCCACGAATTGGGGTGCAAATCCAGATATGAAATCTATATTTCTGTGTTAGGGGATATTGATCTTGTTCGAATAATATTGGAAATATTATATATATTAGCAAAAATATGCATGTATTGGATAGAATACATATGATATCGATATAATAAATGTGCAAATATTTTAATAATTATATGAAATTGGTAAAATTAATTACACCAACAAACCGTGATCATATCGAACAATGACCTCCCCAAACCGTGAGCATACCAACAAACAGTTGCATATCCAACAAACTGTGAGTATATCAAACTGTTTATATACCAAATGTTTTAATAATTATACCAAATGTGCAAATGTGCAAATTATTATGATAATCAAAATATTTATTATTGTGGAATTAAAGTTGAGATTATATTAATTTTAATGGCCTAATATTCACACATGAAATCTCAAGTTGAGATTTAAAATACAGTATAATGATTTGTAATAATTTCACCCATTCATCGTTCGGAGATTCTTTTCGATTAATGATAAATATGCAATCTTGACATTTCCTCTCAAATCGGTTGCTCGATACATTTTTTTCAAATGTCGATCGATTTTTCGTAGAAATTTATTTTATTATGATTTAATTAATAATTATATAACAAAAAATCCGATCTATATAAGAACGGATATGATGGAGAATCGGATACGATATACCCATACTTCTGCCTCAACCATCAAGGCTAGGGATGTAAACATGTTTGGTTATATCAACGTTCGATTTGTCGTTGTATTTGTTGTATTTAGATTTTGACATCCATATCTATTTTTGAAATGGACATGGATATGTATATATTTTTTGTATTAAACATCAGTATCTGTATCTGTATATCATTTTCATTATGACATAATTTTATATCATATTTCATCATATTAGGTATATTTTTTCATGATATAAGCACATTTATTATATTTTTATGTTGTATTTTCGATCAATTCATGTATCTAATCTATAAAAATATTTCTCATATTACTCGTATGCGATTAATCTCTGATTTACAACGGTCTCCATTTTTCAAAGATATGGTCAAATAGTTTTAGTATTAGTTGATATATTTATTCCAATCCCTGTTCGTATGGAAAACAGATAAGGAATATAGTAACACATATTTGTGTCCGTATACGTATCTATCCATTTGCATCCCTACTTGAGATTTATCGATGGTCACCGGGCTCATTAACATGCATGGATCGATACCATTCAAGGTCCCTCGACAACACTAATCCTACGTATTCAATAATTATGCAATAATATTGTTAAAATTGATAGGAAGATCGAGATAAATAGACCGTGGACATTTTCTTTTTAAACATATAGCAAATTTTGTGCTTTTTTTGCTTTTTCATCATTTCCATTTAATACAAAACCCCATTTTGAAGTTTTCACTTTAACAAATTTTGCTTGACCTATATCTTATTATTTTGGATCTATGAATATCCACAGGTGATCCGCTTCACAAAACGGGTATCCAATCTAATGGATAACCATTTTGATTGGAACGGGTCGATCCGTTAACATGATGTCATGTTCGAATCGGGTCAAGCACATATGGAACGGTTTTCGCCCCATGAACACCCCAAAATATCCATGCATCCTACATACTGGAATACTAATTTAACTTGAAGTGTTTATCCCATATTTGGTTAGCTCCTTCTAAGATTTATCAGTAGATTTCTCAGTTGTCGGGAGACAATATCAATCATATGCATTCCAAAAGCATATGTTAATATTCTCAAATTAGTATCTTGTTTCAATAAACTGTATGACCACCGGTGGAATTTGGTGTGACCACAATGTCTCATATTTGTGCTCTTTTCTTCCAGTTCAGTAAGTACGAACATATATGATTCCTTTGAGAGATCAATAGTTGTCATATTTTAGTGTATGCAAACTAACTTGTCGTTATGTAGGCATTATCATGTCATCAACCTATTGACCTGCCACACATGCACACATGCAGACAAATACACATGCCCATGCAGGCGCATGCACATGCGTACGCACACAGAAACACGCACGCACACACACACATGTACACGCGCACACTTACTCACGCACGCATACACACATCTCCATTTAGAGGGTGTGTACATGTTTTATGACGGTATATGATACGGGTCCTTGTATCTCGATCTCATCAAGATAGCTCTTTAACTTGACTCATCTTGCATCTGTGAATATCTATTCATACGTAGAGGTCCTGCATTAAGAGTGTTAGTCATATATCAAAATTTCAAAACATTACCATCTCTTCTTAGACTGAAGATCTTCTTTGAATATCACTTTGCAATGCTATTTGTGTCCATCTAGCTATTTTTGATATGCATCTCTACACCACCCTCTATGATCCAAGTATTTATATCAATGGTTATATTATAACTAAAATAGCCATTGTACGCATTTTATTTGTACTGAGGCATCTTAACAATAATGCAAATACGTATAATTTATTTCAGATACGAAATAATATAAATAATAATAACTTTTATTACATACTAGATTTCCATGAGCTTACATATCTAACAGCCTCCCAGATTTCTTTAGGACCATTCACGGACTAGTCTTAAATCCATAGTTATGTTCTAATATTTTGACTATGCTGCCAAATATCTTAGTCACCTGATTTGTCAATGTGTGACTAGAGATTATGGCAACTTTTGTTGTAAACTTAGCATATCTCATGGAATATATGTTACCTTTAATGATGTTACTACATCAGATATAGCCAATGCTCAACTTTATTGAAATAGTCATAGTGTCTTACATCTTGATACTCTTAACTTATGACACTAGTGTCAAACATGAAAAGTAACTAGCCTCGTCGAATCAACAATGTCTAAACACCCTCGGGTTCTAATATCGCTATCCCCATAAACTTAGTCTATAGTCTTTATTAGGTAACTGAAGATAAGACTTTAATATCACTAGTCCATAGTCTTAAGACTCTCTAAAGTACTTGAAAATGTTTATTGTTGCAGTCTAATGTTTCGTGTTTCCCTCCATAATATGATTGGTAACAATTTACCACCATCACTACTTGGAAGATGTTTGGTCTTGCACACATAATGGCTTTTATCGATCTTCCTATAAGTAATGCATAAAGATATATAGCCATATAACACCTTAAGAAGCCATCGCTTTAGATAGTTTAATACCATATTTTAAGGGAATGAAGTCTTTCTTAGAGCTATTCATATAGAATCTTTACAAGATACATCCTGTTGTGATAGTACTGATACTTTATATTTCTAAACAACATCAAACCCATGACATAAAAGGCACTCCCGAGCTCTTTCATCTCAAAGGTATAGGACAACCATACCTTAAACACTAGTCACCACACTTACATCATTCCTCATGAGTAGGATTTCATATACATAAAGTACAAGGAACGAAATGACATTTCCACTAAGCTTCTTGTTTATAGATGGTTCATCAAGATTATGTAAAAATAAAAACTTTTTTATGGTTTCATTGAATCTGATGTTCGAACTACAAGAAGCCCTCTTAATGCCATATAAGGAGTTCCTTAGCTTGTACACTTTGTCTTCCTCTCCAATGAAACTCTAGGGCTAATCCATATAGATTTCCTCACTGAGATATCTATCTGTCAGATTTCATAGTCTAATCATGCAGTTATAGCTAGAAATACCCTGATTGATTTAAGCATGACCTTAGGAGAGAATGTCTCATTTAATATATACCTTCTTTATATGTGTAGCCCTTGGCTACAAATTGTACCTTGAAGTTATCTATCTTCCCATCATTTCCCATCTTTTGGAGATCCTTCTACAAAAATGGGGTTAACCCCTTTAAGTGCTTCTTCAAGGGTTCATACATCAATCTTGTTCATGGAATATGCTTCAAATTTCATTTCTAGCATCAATCTTTCAATATCATAATGTTAATGCTTCATTAAATGAAGAAGGATCATCTTCAAATTCTTTTAATACAAAGAATCCATATCTCATGTGGTCTTACAATCCTTTGAATCTTTATAAGAGATATAATTGTGCCAACTGTATTCTCTCTCTAGGTTCTAATATTGGAACTTAATTGATCTCACATGACTTATAGAGTCTCTTTATGTCATTATTATCTTGACTTTTTAGGAAGCCATCCTCTAAAAATTTTACACCTCTAAATATAAATACCTTTTGAGTTTTAGGATCACAAAGTAACCATCTAATACCATTCCTTACATACCCAATGAACTAACACTATCTAGTGCGAGGTTCCAACTAGCTTGCATCCATATTTTTAGCATGGAACAAACTACTACGAATTCTCAAGTGTCTAGCACTTGGCCTGGTTTCAAATTGAAGCTCGTGAGGGGCTTTAGGTGCTGGACATGTGAGCCCATGATGATCCATTGAGTAATAAATGTTATTGCAGATCACTCCTTAATCTTAAATGAAGAATACATGATTTGCATAATAGATCCCTTAGTACAATTAGGGTTACGTACCATGGTCATCTTAGTATCATAAATATGTTTATCCAAAGGCTAGATCATAGAGGTTGGTGTAGGGTTGAATATCTAAAGAGTTAGATTCAGGGCTCAACCACCCGTTAAGTAATTATTACGAATCGATCTCCAGACTAAGAAGAAGATGACAATCCTTACACCAAAGGCTGACATCCGACCAACCTCTTGATGCATGTCCTCTACATAGGAATATAGATTCGGTGGTGTCGTATGAGTTAAGTCAAAAAGTTGACTTAGCAAGATCAAGATAACCAAGACCTATAATGTAAGTTGTCACAATACAAGCCACATCCTCTTATCAGAGATAGATGAGTTACTACATGTCTAAGTATGTACATTAGGCAGACCATTATGTTGATGACCTAATTAAGATCCATACACTAGTGAGATGGTGCACATATGAGGGCATATGAGTAATACGATCTCTCAAAGGGGTCTTACAGGTTCTCTACTAAATCAGAAGATATGAGTTCACTAAAGAGAAATCGGGATAAACTAAATTGTAACGTTGGTCATCTTATTTTGGAAATAAGACAATATTTGAATGTTTGATATATGATTTTGTAAAGCATATGATCGATACCAACTCCTAATGATTAAATGAGAAACATATCAATAAAACCATGAAGGAGATTGTCCAAAATGGGATTAGAACTTCATGTTTAATCAATGTTTTTCAATATGAAGGATGCAATGGTATTACAAATACTTGAGGGTGTTCTGGTATTGATCAATTGTATACAAGATGCTTCTAGTCTGAGGGAGTGATGATGTTAGCCATGTGAGCTCGAAGCGAACCATTTCTACAATAAATGCTATTGTAATATTTGATATATCAATAAAAGCTATTGATTTATTTCACTCCTTGTCAAAGAATAAATGGATAAATGCACTGTATGGTCCCTTAGTACAAATATGGTTATGTACCCTGTCTATTTTAATGATCATACAACTATTTATTCAATGGTTGAATCATAGTGGTTGGTTCTTGGATGATATCTAAATAATTAGATTGAGGACTAGTCAAGCATTATAAAAAGATTATTAAGACATGATCTCTACATGATTATTAAGAGATGACATCTAAACCATTAAAATAAATAAAAATGGTGAAGCCTTCTCCCATTATAAGTAGGTCGGCTACATGGATTCTTGCTCAAATCCATGTTTAAAGCTTCGACTATTTTTATGTTGGATATAAAACCAATAAAAACAAAACAAAATAAATAATAAATTTAAACACATAAGTAAAATATACTTGTGAAGGATATGGAAAAATCCTCAAGCGCATCACAGAAGCGTGATGATTGCATCATATGCGATCGGGAGCGACTAGTCGCACTAGTTGCTCAATGCAGCGGAAATTAAAATTTTCATGTGAAGAAACCACATGATCCAAGAACGCTTATCGGATCGTTTCATCTAAACCACAAACAAGTAATCCTGATTACCTCTTAAAGCGTGGTTGCGATTGAGTCTCTAAACCGAGAGACCTCCTATCTCAAGTCCAATACAACGGAGGAGACGCTTGCGAACGGGGGAATAAATCACGCGCTCCTCACAATATGTTGATGATCCAAGCGGTGGATCTCCTGAACTCGTCACACGAGATCCAACATCTTCTTCACGAGCGATACACACCAAAGGAGATGGATATCCACAAGTAGACAATCCGACAGCATAACGACGATGCTGCGTCGATGACGACTCTCACAATGGCTCCATGGTAGACGGCCATTATAAGAGAGAGAGAGAGGCTTGGCATGTAGAGAAGAGAGAGAGAGAATTCGTTAATTATCTTGTATTGAAGAGCAAGGGGTGCCTCTTCTTATATAGGGTTTTGGGAGTCCATGGATCCCAATCCATGGAAAACACACAATCAATGGTTGATATTGATTTGTGTTTCTTTCAATGGCTAAGATGTTATTGTAAAAAATACAACAATAAATGATTTAATTTAAATTAATATATATCGATAAATCGATATATTTGAATTCAAATCAAATCAATTAATTATCCTTGGAGATAATGAGGAGATAAACCATATCCCTAAAACTGAGGACAACTACCAACATCTCATGAGATCTCATTATCTCATGACATCTCATTATCTCATGAGATACCATTATCTCATGATATCTCAAGGATTTACAACAACAATTGTTGTAAATTATTTCACAAAAATAATTCATAATTATCTTGTGAAATATTGCAATCACGCCATTGGAAAAATGTGAATCACATTCACTTCCCATAACAAAACGTAAATTATATTTTAATTAATCATCCAATGTGAATCCAATTCACATAAATAATTAATCAACAAATATAAATTACAAATAGCTCTCTCTTTTATATTATAACTCATATTTATAATATATATGATTAATATGGATAGTGCTATCCACATTATTCATATCTATGATAATTAAATCACATTTAGTCATCTTAGATCTCTTTTCTCATGTGCCAAAATAACATGAATCACATTCATATTATTCACATCTTTGATAATTAAATAACATTTAATTATCTTAGATATATCTCCTTATAATATGAATCAAATTCATGTTATCCATGATAATTAAATCACATTTAATTATCAATTTTCTCGATACTTGGATACATATATCAACAATGAAAATATCCATGAACTCTTTCAAGGATAATGCGCTTTATCTGCGGATACTTGGAGATAAGGACATGGTGAATGTATTGTTCCTTGTATAGTGACTTGGAAATTGAGATCACATCTCAAATCCAGATCTCGGGCTTCCCATAGACGCTTGATTAAATCAAGACCACAAATCTAATCTTCTCATTGCATCTAAATCACATTCAAATCAATGTCCAAAATTTGGACCAAGATCAGATTACTTCTCTACTGAGAGGTGTCACTAAAATCAAGACATGTTTCATCACTCCCTAGGAATGGAAGCCTCATGGTTATACAATCGTTTATGATCACATCACCCTCAAGTATTCCCAATACCTGTACATCCTACATACTGGAAGACTCAAAATAAACCCGAAGTATTAGATCAACTTTATACTGTCTACTTCAGGCTATTATGAGTAAGTTTCTCATTTGATCATTGGGAGTCGGTATCGATCATATACTTTTCAAAAGCATATATCATACCCAGGCGTTGATCATATACTTTCCAAAAGTATATATCAAACCTAATAATTTAGTTAAGCTTCCAAAGCGAGATGATCGTGCACGGAATTTGATTCTTCCCAATATCTCATGAGTGAGCTCATGTCTTCCAGTTCAGTAATGAACCTATATGATCCCTTTGAGAGATCGTATTACTCATATGACCTTTCATGCACACCAGCGCGCCAGTGTATATACCTTGGTTAGGTCATTAACCTATTGGTCTGCCACATATACGTACTCAGATATACAATAACACATCTGTCTCTGGTCAGGGGATGCGTGCCTATATCGTGACAGCATACGACATAGGACTTTGGATATCTCGATCTCGTTAAGTCAACTCTTTGACCTAACTAATATGACACATCCGAATCTCTATTCCTATGCAGAGGACCTGCATCAAGAGGTCAGACAGATATCAGCCTATGTGAGAAAGGATTGCATCTCCTACTCAGGCTGGAGATCATCTCTTAATAATCAATTGACGGTGCTTGATGAGTCCTCAATCTAACCCTTTAGATATTCATCCAAGCACCAACCTCTATGATTCAATTATTGAATCAACAATTGTATGATTATTAAGATGACCACGGTACATAACCCTAATTGTACTAAGAAACCTATTATGCAAATTATTTATTCTTCATTTCAGATCAGGGAATGAGATGTGCAATAACATTTATTGCATAATGGCTCGTCGTGGGCTCGCATGTCCAACAATCTCCCACTAGCCCAAAGAGCCATTAATGGACTAATCATTTAAACCCACACTCATGTGACAATCATAGTCTATTTAGAAAAATATCTAGGTAAGTTGATCAGTCACTCTGTTCCCACGAGACTACGCCAAGTCCTTTTACGGCACTTGTATATCCCTAGTAATAGTGCTCACATCCAATACGAATGTTGCATCTTATGCAAGCAATACTCAATCTTGATAAAGCAATTATAGTGTCCTTGACACTATTGCTCAGTAATTATTATAATAAGTATTTCCATAATCCTTATCAGAATACCATTATTCCTGGAGATCTCTATCTCCAAAGGTGTCCAAAGTTAAGACCTTTTAGATCACTATCTATATAGTCTTAATTTTTTGAAGATAAGACTTAGAGATCACTATCTCAAAAGTCTTGTCATATTTGAAGATTTTATTGTTACTGCAATCAAGTGTTTTATCTCCATAGTAGGATTAGTAACAATTTACTACTCCCAACACATGGCAGATATCTGGCTTTCGTACACATCTAGCATACACTCGTCTTCTCGTAACTGATGTATAAGGGCAACCAGTTTTAGCATTCACTTCTTCAACCCTTTGAGGTGTTATCTCTTTAGATAGGTTAGTACCGTATCTTAAGAGAAGGAAGCCTTCCTTGGGATTTTCCAAGAATGGAACATGTCCAAGGTGTACTACAAATGTGACGGTCCCAATACCCTCTTCTCTTTGATTCCGAAAAACCTTAGAACTAAGATTTAAGAGGTATCCTTGAAATCATATTTCAAGATATGGAATAGCCAGTCTATAAAACACTTATTATCATTCTCATATCATTTTAAAATGATTAGGATATTATCTATATTTAGCACGATGAACACAAAGGCACTCCCACTAAGCTTCATATGGTTCATCAAGATTCTATCTGAAATCTTAACATTTATAATTTCATCAAATTTTATGTTCCAACAACAAGAAGCTTGTTTGAGTCCATAGATGGATTTCTTTATCTTTCACACCTTACATTCCCCAATCATGAAGCCCTAGGGCTACTTCATGTGAATATCCTCAAAGAGGCATTCATAGAGGAATGCAATCTTGACTTCCATCTTGAAGATGTCAAAGCCAAGTTGCGTAGCTATAGTTAGCAATATTCTGATGGGTATAAGCATGGTCACTAAAGAGCAAGTCTCATCGTAAGCGATGTCTTCTCTTTGGTGTGTAGCTTGTGGCTACAAGCCGTGCTTTGAAGGTCTCTACCTTCTCATCGTGTTCCCTTTCTCTTGAAGATCCACTTATACCTTTATGGGTCTTATCCATGTAGGTGGATCCTCGAGGATCCATATACAACACTTGTATATGTAGTTTACCTTAGACTTTTATTGCTAACATCCATCTTTCCATGTCATGATCCTCATGAGCTTCATCACATGAAGTCCGATCATTGCCAGACTTAATCGACACATGGAATACATCCTCAGACTCATTTGAAGAAGTAGTAGTGTTTCATCTTTAATTGTCCTTTTAGTTCCCGATTTCACGAGCCTCATTATCTTACCAAGATTAAATGAGTTCCTACACTTCATTTTCATGTTGATTCTGAAGAGAGTCATCCTCTAAGAATAACATTCTCAGAGATGAGATCTTTTAAGAATCTCAAGGTCATAAAGTAGGTATCCAATATCATCCTTTATTTTCCTAATGAAGTAGCACTCTCCAATGCTCAGTTCTAGCTTACATGCCTGGAATATTATTAAGGATATATAATGTAGTCTGTACTACATACATACTTGGAAACTAAGAGGTAATTATATTAAAATTCATCATTGATCAAATCATGTCACAGATGATCCAATTGTATCTCCCTACAACTCTATTGAGTTTAGGTTTATTAGGAGGAGTGAGATAGAATTGATATTCATATCTCCATAAGGTATTCTTTGAGTTTATCTAACAGGTACAAGCTACCTAGGTTAGATCAAATTCATTTCATCTTTCTTCAAACTTTGGTTCTAAACCAAAATTGTGAAATCTTTAAACACTTCAAAGGTTTCTTAGGTGAAGAGTGAAATCTCATATCATACATAATCATCAATAGATATCACATATCCATAATGTTTACTATGATATAGATGATCCGCATACATCAATATGTATGAGATTTTGAATACCTCGACATCTAACACCACTACCAGAGAAGGGTGTATTGGACATTTTACCTTGAATACAATATTCATAAGTATGTAAGCTTTGAAATTTTAGACATTCTAAAGTTTCATATCTTACTAGTCCATTGATCTCATCAACATACATATGTCCAAAACTTGATGCCAGATCATTGTCAAATGGTCTTCATCCTCATATTGATCTTTTAAAGGTTTAATTTCAATATTAGAAATATTAATGAACCATTCATTAATTTTTTCTAATTTAGTAGAGTCTACTAGATGACAGATTACTATATGAAATATATCCATCACAACTCTTTATGATAGGTTTATTTCAGAATTCATGTTTTTTTTCCTACATTTAGAAATAAACAATGAGTGTATTCTAATGTCTAGGTCATAGAGACATCCTCTGAGACTAATGCTCTCTCACTAAAATTTAGAAGTCTATCAATCCAACAGGGATTGTTGCAACAATTGCATCAATATCCATGCGGATAACTATAAACCTTAATATCAAATTTTTTATCTTCTAAAACATATGCAACCCATTGTAAGTGTTAGAAGATTGAGATACAATTATAAGACTTTATCTTATTTAATAAGCAAGTCAATATCAATGATTTATGTAGATTATTCTGATGCTCTATCTGAGTCCTTCTTTAAGGATTCTAGACAGACTTGATAGTCATACTATCAACACACAAACTTATTTCAGTATTGGCATTCATCCAACTCTTAGGATGTCATGTGGAAGTCATAGAAGTACGGTCAACTCTTTGACCATCCTTCTCATATTGGGTCTGACCCATGCTTCCATTGTGCTCCCTTTATCTATAGATAACTATTTCTTAAGACTAATATCTCTTATGTTAAATTCAAAAGAATTCAATGTAAGAGCATTTCAACATTTATACATGCTTCATTAAATTCATACAATATGAATACTATGAAGCTTCATGAATGACTAGAGTATAGATAGTAGAATGATGACACTTATCATGTCCACATCCATCTAGACTCAAAAACATTGGTTCAGGTAGGTATTCAAATATTTTGAATACACCATCTCTTTCTAGCTACCATTCTGCATAATGCAGAGAACCATGTCATTCATGATTAAATGTCTAGAACACATAGGTATGCCAAAACATCTTCTTTGATTTTATAAGGATTATTCGACAATTATGATCACCATCGACATGTTACTTCCAAAGTACACTCGATGAAAGATCAAGACTATAGAGACGTACGAACCCTAAGGTAATGTCTCGTTGTCTTATTTAATTGTCATTCCTTATTATGTTGAGGAAACTTGCACATTACAACCACATACATTATGTGTCCAACTACAAGTATAATATCTGGATCATGAGTCCAATCTATGATATTTTACTTGTTATTATTGAGTATAACATTGAGTGCATTTAATGAAAGATTATCTGAAATAAGAAATTTGTATAAGTGTATATATTTATATATACATATTTTACTTTGATTTAGGATTTTTATATCAAAGTTGTCTTGCCTTGTCCACACTGAAAGTTCATTCCCTTAATCACTTTCAATGTAAGAGATATACTTACCATTATATCTCAAGCAAGATCTGGGATCTCCTTCCTTATCTTTGCTACATCCCAATAATATGAGAACTTGTGACCGATAAAAAGAAGCGGGAACACATTCCACCTTGTAAGTCTAACTTGCATCTCCCAATTCGGTCTTTAACATCCGGGCCCACCACCCTAAAGGTGATGTTGACCCGTCATTAATTGAACCGACCGTCAATATGCATACTCACTATACGTAATCCAATATCACCCCAATAATATGAGGACTCGATATTGGCGTCACTATGTATACGACCTTACTCTTTCGAGAAGCGAAGAGCCTGATCCAAATGGATTGTATGCAGGAGTTGTCACTTTGGTTAGGCGTCTCCTACATACAGTATCTAACGACGGAACCCTTCACCTTGACGGGAGACCATGGATGTCACTTATGTGATCCTCCACCTCATATTCAAATTTTTAGTTAATCATTATGAATCATGTTCATTACGATTAATTCTTCCAAGGGAAATAACAACTCTATTAAAAAAGAGTGCTCAATTTTTAATTTTAATTGTATTATAATTAATCTCATCATATTAAATTAATGATCCAACTAATATGCAACAAACATTCTTAATTGTTACTTGAATTATGTTATTATCTCAAATACGTATTATACGAATGTTAATAATTATAAAATACATCATGATCTCTCAAGCATCATTCGTTCCCTACCTGTTGTTATGGCCAGTATCGACGGGAGTGGGACAGACCACACATGGTGCAACCTGCTACCCCAACGCTCCCCGATTAGGCACCATATCTGCCTCGGAAAAAAATACTGAGTCAATCACTTTGTACTTGAGATGTTCATCGTGTTCAACCGAAGTTATACGTTATAATATTAATCAAAATCATTTTGATAATATTATAAGGAGATTTGCTAAACAAATCCCCAACCCTATTCAAGCAACAAGGTTTTACATGTAAAAGTTGTCCTACAACTATTGTAGGATAAACTAGGGTTTTTCATGGAAACAATGTTTGTTGGAAATTTCACATTAACAAATTGTGATTAAGATCAACTATCTTATCATTTTAATTAATGCAAGGTCATTGAAGGAAATAATTGTCATATTTAAATACTTCACAAATATTTATCAGTAATAATTTCATAAAATTAACAATTAATTTCCATTAATTTATTTGAATGACAATCACAAGGTTCTTGATAAAGCTTGTTAATTTCCAACAGTGACCCTACTCACTAAAATCAACATAACTCGATCAATTTAAATCCAATTAATGCAAAATAAATTTATTTTGTTCACCTATTTGATTTAAAACAGAATTCAAGTGATAATTATGCATTTCTGGGCGTTTAGGATACATAATTAACTCTTTAATTACGGCACTAACCATCATTACCGAAACAATGGATATATGGTTATTAAAAACATCATAATTTGAGTTATCAGATTCCAAATCACGCAAACTCAAATCCTATTGTTTCCTTAATTAATTAGGAACATTATCCAATTTAAAATTTTGTGTTTAAATTTTTTAAACAGGGTCTAAATTTTATCACAAGACAGGAATGCGAAAATTGAAATGCTAAAATCTTCACGAACCCAAACGAGCCCAAATCTTCATAGGTTCATGGATTTCATCCAAAACCTTCGAAAAAATGGCTATGATACCACTTGAAGGATATGGAAAAATTCTCAAGCACATCACGGAAGCGTGATGATCGCATCGTATGCGATCGGGAGCGATAGTCGCACTAGTTGCTCGATGCAACGGAAATTAAAATTTTCATGTGACGAAACCACATGATCCAAGAACGCTTCTCGGATCGTTTCTTCTAAACCACAAAAAAGTAATAGGATTACCTCTTGAAGCGTGGTTGCGATTGAGTCTCTAAACCAAGAGACCTCCTATCTCAAGTCTGATCCAACGGAGGAGACACTTGCGAGCGGGGGGATGAATCGCGTGCTCCTCGCAATTCATGTTGATGATCCAAGTGGCGGATCTCCTGATCTCGTCACACGAGATCCAACATCTTCTTCACGAGTGAGATACACCGAATGAGATGGAGATCCATGAGTAGATAATTTGACAGCATAACGACGATGCTACGTTGATGACGACTCTCACAATGGATCCAAGGTGGACGGCCATTATAAGAGGGAGAGAGGCTTGGCGTGTAGATAAAAGAGAGAGAGAGAGAGCAAGAGAGAGAGAGAGAATTTATTAATTATTTTGTATAGAAGATCAAGGGGTGACGCTTCTTATATAGGGTTTTGGGAGTCCATGGATCCCAATCCATGGAAAACACACAATCAATGGTTGAGATTGATTTGTGTTTCTTTCAATGGCTGAGATGTTGTTGTAAAAAGCACAACAACAAATGATTTAATCTAAATTAATATATATCGATAAATCGATATATTTAAATTCAAATCAAATCAATTAATTATCTTTGGAGATAATGAGGAGATAAACCATATCCCCTAAAAGGGGGACGGCTACCAACATCTCATGAGATCTCATTATCTCATGAGATCTCATTATCTCATGAGATATCATTATCTCATGATATCTCTAGGATTTACAACAGTGGTTGTAAATTATTTCATAAAAATAATTCATAATTGTCTTATGAAATATTGTTATCATGCCATTGAAAAAATGTGAATCACATTCACATCCAAATACAAAACATAAATTATATTTTAATTAATCATCCAATGTGAATCCAATGCACATCAATAATTAATCAACAAATATAAATCACAAATAGCTCTCTCTTCTATATTATAAATAAAATTTATAATATATATGATTAATACGGATAGTGCTACCCACATTATTCATATCCTTGATAATTAAATCACATTTATTAATCTTGGATCTCTTTTCTCATGTGCCGAAATAACATGAATCACATTCATATTATTCACGTCTTTAATAATTAAATCACATTTAATTATCTTAGATATCTCTCTTTATAATATGAATCGAATTCATATTATCCATGATAATTAAATCACATTTAATTATCAGTTTTCTTGATGCTTGGATAAATATATCCAACAATGAAATTATCCATGAACTCTTTCAAGGATAATGCGCTTTCTCCGCGGATACTTGAGATAAGGATAGGGCGACTGTATTGTTCCATGTATAGTGACTTGGATATTGAGATCACATCTTAAATCCAGATCTCGGACCTCCCAAAGATGCTTGATTAAATCAAGAACGCAAATCTAATCTTCTCATTGCATCTGAATCAAATTCGCGTCAATGCCCACCATTTGGACCAAGATAAGATTACTTCTCTACTGAGAGGAGTCATTAAAATCCAGACCCGTTTCATCACTCCCTAGGAATGGAAGCATCATGGTTATACAATCGTTTATGATCACATCACCCTTAGGTATTCCCAATACATGTACATCCTACATACTGGAAGACCCAGAATAAACCCGAAGTATTAGATCAACTTTATACTGTCTACTTCAGGGTTTTATCAGTAAGTTTATCATTTGATCATTGGGAGTCGGTATCGATCATATACTTTCCAAAAGCATATATCATACCCAGGTGTTGATCATATACTTTCCAAAAGTATATATCAAACCTACAATTTAGTCAAGCTTCCAAAGCGAGACGACCCGTGCACAGAATTTAATTCTTCCCAATATCTCATGAGTAAGCTCATGTCTTCCGGTTCAGGAATGAACCTGTATGATCCCTTTGAGAGATCGTATTACTCATATGCCCTTGCATACATGTATTACTCATCCAAGCACTAGCCTCTATGATTCAATTATTAAATCAACAGTTGTGTGATTATTAAGATGGTCATGGTACATAACCCTAATTGTACTAAGGGACCTATTATACAAATTACTTATTCTTCATTTCAGATCAGGGAATGATATGTGCAATAAAATTGATAGCATAATGGCTCGCCGTGGCTCGCATGTCCAACAACTTGTATATACCTATAATGTACATATACCTAATTAATCAAGTATACATATAAACTCAGAAAAATACAATAAAAATTTTAAATGTGTATAAAAATAAAATAAAAATATATAAAATACATGTAGAAAATAATAAAATGTATAATACGAAATAAAATTTAAAATACTAAAATATAGATTTACATACATGTATTCTTACTTGTAAATATTAACTTGCAATAAGAGACATCATAAAAAATAAAAATATGTATAAAATACTACATTAACTTACAAGAATTTTCATGTTTTAATAAAATTTTAAATAATTCAACTATTATTTCTTTCTGTCTTTACCAATCTTTTCAACCTTGAAATTTTCTGATTGGTCTACGTGTACCAACCAAAAGCAGGCCTTTGTTGATCTCGGTCAACAACCTAACTCTCTTTTCCTCGAGCGTCGATATGTCAGAGCCCGTATCTTCTCCCATTTCTCCACTCGAAATCATCATGTTAGATCTCCCTAATTTATACAGTGGGTAAAGATATCTTTAATCGTCCTTGCTTCATCCATAATCCTCGATAAAAGATCCTCATTTCTTCATCCTATAAATTTACTCCTCTAGCTCTTTCGCGAAGTTTGATCCTTCTTCAATGTCTCTTAGACCCTTAGAGCTGGCACATTCCATTCTTTAGGGTGACAACTTGAAAATTGGAGATTCTGCAGTGAGGAGGAGGTGCAAAGGAGCGATCCAACATTACTGTGAAGGAGTTCCACAGGTTAGTTCTGCCTTCTCCACTCCAATCGAGTCGAGGAATGTCCATCCCATCCTCAGTATATCTTTAGGTTTATTTCAATTCCCGCATATTAATTTTAGGCTTAGTCGATTTAGTAGCCTTAATTTGAAAATTCCTAATTGCATGGAGCTCGAGCTCTAGGTTGATTCATCATGACCAATCATCCGATCACCTTAATTTCCATCTAACCTTATTTCCCTTTACGTTGTCTATCGATCGATCCATCCTTGCACCCCAGATCCATCATTACACTTTGTTGGAGCACCATCTTCATTCCACCCTCGACTCCTTTTTGCTTAACCCTTCGGTCGATGAGTAAGACCTCGAACTAGGGGATGTTTTGGTGTAGGTATCTACCCTTAGCGACCCATCTGGAGCTCATCAAGCACCTGAAGTAGCTCCAGGTCAGTTGGAGCCATAGGAGCTCCTCGGTCATCCCAATCATCAATGGAGACCATCTACACATGTGGAGGAGCGCCGTGAAGCTAAGCCCTCTATCTTATCGAGAGGAGGACACCGGAACAAGGAGAAAATCCAAATCAAACATCGCTTGACCTCTAGTTCTTCACGAGTTCTTCCAGGCACCTGCTCTACCGTTCGATCAAGAAGCAACCCAGATTTAATCTGGGCCGTCCAATTTATTTAAAGTGGTGCTCGAGGAGAAACTTTGGATCATCCACGTGGTAGTAGCACAACCACTGGATTAAAGTGTGTTAAGTAGTAATATTTGCATTTGATCCCTTCTACATTTTTGTTATTTGCAAAAAGTCTTGTGATTATTTAATTTACTTGAAAACTTTTGGGACATTTTACATGCATGCCTTTGGTAATTTGTGATATTGTATATTAATCCAATGCCAGATCACCTCACATGGACCCCTGCGTGAGGGACATTTTGTAGGCATACCCCTTCTAAGGTTGTATTTAATATTTAGTTTATTAAAATTAGGTTGTAGTGTTAAATTTATAGTTATTTTGCATGTGTATCCCTAGAAGTTTTTTTATTTGTAAATATACCCCTACGAGCTTGATTTAATTTTTATTTATGAACTTTTATTTGGTAAAAATAGCTCCTGTGCTATGTAAATTGCACAAAATAGGTATAAGTGCTTAATTGGTTGCTTGTTCACATCATAAAAATTTAATTGCCATTTTTTTCGCATTCACAATTTATTAAAAATAAAATAGAGCTATTTTATTCCCTGATTATAAATGCAAAAAAACTTTAAAACCCTTTTCTAAAAGGTCCATATTATTTATTACCTTATTTTATAACTTCAGGCAAAAAATCACAAAAAATCTCATAAGAAACTCTTAAAATTTAGCAAGCCCTTGCTAACCTTAAAAATTATAAAATGTTTTCAAAAAACATAAAATTATTAGTTTTTATCGCTTATCTATATCTATTAAAATTGGTTTTTAATAAAAATTTGACCATTTATTCTATTTTTAAATCTAAAATCAATTTGGCTTATTTAAAAAGATCTTATTTTACTTTATTTCTGATTTTAAACATATAAAAAATTCCTTAAATTCTTAAAAATTTAAAAAATAGAGGAATAATTTAAAACACAAAAATGTTTTCTTTTGTTAATTTTGACTATTTTAATCTATATTATAATAGGAATACCCTATATAACATATATATCCTTATATATTATTAGAAGGAGTATATATTATTATTAATTATTATAAATACCCTAATTAAATTTAAAACCTTTAAAATAAAAAATATTGTTCTTTAGGATATTTTCTGTTGTTTATTATTTACATTCTACTATAAAATACTTATATATAAATTAACTTTATATGTTTATATATACCCTTATACATATATATTATATATTATTAAATTAAAAAGAAAATTTAAAAATCATAAAATTAAAAATTTATAATTAAAAACTAAAATATATCTTTATTTAATTAAAAATCCAAAAAGACATTGATTGATTGTGTGCATACTTGTATACATACATTTGTATTTAAATAATTCCTGCTACGTCTCGTGTTCCATGTTGGATCCTTACTTGCTTGTCCACTATACACCCTTGTTCTGTAGGGTTATAATTAATTTTGACTAACACTTCTTTTGATTGATTGATATTATTATGTGGATTAATTGTTGAGATTATTAGAGGTCTTCGAGGGTTGTCATCACAATGACTTAGTGGTCCCACCTTGTGTGGACCATAAGGCAGTTCCTCGGATTTCCTTTGGTATTTGAAATGGAGTCGTTGCCAGGGAGCAATGGATAGTGTAGCATTCTATATATTATTATGTACATTATTTTCTCTTTCATTTTAAGCATTTTAGTTATGATAATGATAATCTGTTCTAACCACTTATCTTTGATTGACTTTCTTGCGAGGGACCATGTGGCAACGACCGCTTCTTAGGAGGTGGATGCACCCGATCCATGAGGAGGTGGGCTCTTCTACTTGTGAGCCAACCATGAGAGAGCGGAGAGAGAAGCGAAGAGAGAGGAAGAAGAGCAACACTTTTCAAGATTTTTTTAGAGGAGTGATTTTTTTATTTATTTCATTAGTGCACAACTATTTGTAATAATTTGGACTTGGACACTACCACACTAACGAGGTCCATTGCCCATGTATTTGTTCACTTGGGGACTTCATCGTGATTTTTCATTTTTTTTCATCACTTTTTGTATTTATTTCTCGTGATCTTTACGCCTTTATTTTTCATTTTTTTTGAATGAGCCCTTAGATCTAGGTTTTCTTGACTCGCTAGATAAGTCCAAAGCCCTAATAGAAGCATGCACTGATGGTCTCTTTCTCTTGGACTTAGTCAGATAATTAATTACAAATAACTTGGATTTGGAATCGTGGCCCGTGAGAGACTCTACACAACGCTTGCAGAAACCGTTGTGGTAGGCATCGATGAGTCTCCATGACTTAACACGTGGATCCATTTTTTGTAATCAACATCTTGTTGACGCTTTTATCACTTTGCATACCGCTTACGTAGTATAGGTATATATATTATGTTTTGCATCTCGAATGGAGAGCATTGGGAAGCACTATAAGTCTTCTTACTTTGCATGCATCATTTAACATAGAGTGAGATTTCAATTTTAGTGTCCACTTGCATTTTCACCTTCTCCCTTCTTTTGTATCACATTTAGAACTAAAAAAATGTTTAGGCGGTTTTCTTTGAAAAATAATAAAAAAATTGGATATTAAAAAATTAAAACAAGAGGAATGCTAATCAAATTTTGACCTTAATAAAAATTGTAATAGACGTCCTTATTTTCTGTTCATAAAGCCCTCCTTGCTTTCTGGTACATTCCAAACTGAGTGAGGCATGAGCACCTAAGGACAAGAGTCAAAAATCCAATCTATGACCTTGATTATCACCTGGGATGGTGAAGTATTAGCTCTTCTATCGTACGTGGGCGAGTAGGGACTTGTACACAATGGTATACCCGCCTTGTGTGGAGCATCCTACTTGGTTCGAAGTATTGAGCATAGGTCATGCCTTCACGGGGGTTTTATCTCATTGTCCCGTGGCCAAGTACCTCTCTTGCGAGGGAAATATTAATTTTGCCTATTGGATTCCTCTCTCCATTTCTTTGGTTGAGTAGCTGCCCAGACACGATATCAAGGACCTTAAAGTACATAGATCACACATTATAAAGGAGGTGGAAGAAGTACATGGTACTTTCTCGGAAGTACATACACTCCTATAGGGATAGTGCTCATAAGGACTTACTAAAATATTTGCCTATAATACAACCATAAAATTGAAAAGATAAAAATATTCGAACTCTTACGACTTCACTTTGTTTGAGTTGGTGAATCCACATCTTGTTTGGTGCTTGCTTGATTTAGATAAAAGCCAAAGATTAAATCCCACACACTTGTGAAACTTTTACCTTTCATTTTCTCTTTTTATTCTCATTTGATTCTTGCTTATTTTGAGCCATTGTATTGTTTTGCACTCCTTTTATTCCTTGTTGGCCTCTATATCATTCATCCACTCTCGATCTTCCTTTTGACTTTGAGATGGTGGCCCATGGATGACATGGTTGGGACTCTGCTAACACCCATATTGATTTCATGCGGTCGACCTCTCTAATAATTCGGGGAAATTCTTGAGATCATGTTTCAGACTCCTCGAACCGCTCTCCAAACTCATTGCCTTATTCAATAAACTAGGATCCCTCTTGTCATGAAATCTTCCCATTTTGGATGGAGATTGATTTCACTCCATATACCTCTCCATCCTTAATTAAATTTTATGTTGACTTAACATAGAATGATTCTTTTCATCTAGTCCTTCCATATAGACTAATCAATGCATTATTCCATTTGCAAATCAAGAGCTTGATCTGGAGCCACATATTGTGTGAGATTCAGATTAAAAAAAAGAGTTGGTTCCGAACGGAAAGGGAAAGGGACCTCATCATCGATAGCCACAGATAGGCCAGCATCCTGATCAGAACGCGGTAAATGCCTAGCTTCTTAACACCGTACAAGCAATCCAACATTAGCTCACCGACCAGGCATTGGCTCGCGTCACCATTCAAGACATGTTGAATGATCTAAAGAAGAGTAGTGTAAAGCCATGGACTTGGCATCTCTCGGATCCTATATCATAAGATCCGACTCGTTAAGAGAAAACCAACGGAGTTTGTTTCGTGTGAATTGGACTTCGTTTCGATTTGTTATGATTTTCGGAAGAAAGAGAAGGAGTGTTAAGACGTCATTAAACCGTAATGACTATCATTAAGATTAATTAAGCATGATTAAAGAAACTAATGACAGATTGAAAAACACTAATGATCATTAGCAAACACTAATCAATAATTAGCAAAAGATAAGCATAAGCCGCGAAAGTTAAATCGTGATTAGTGAAATTTAATCACGATTAGTGTTAATTAAGCGTCATTAGCAAATCTAGAATCCTATGGAATGTTCTAACTTAATCCCTAAGTTTCAAATAAGTTTTGGCCAAAACCATAGGCCAAAACCACGGGTTGTTAACCATGGACACCCCCATCCATTCATTATCTATAATTTCCACTACCACCACCACCCAAGGGCTAGGGTTGAGAGGTCAGGAGGAGGAGTGGGAGGTGGGAAAAGAACGCTAACGAAGCGTTGCTAGGAGAATGAGGAGGAGGAAGGTATGATCCTCTCTTAATTTGCTTCGTAAGCTAGACGTTTAATTCATACTCTTTTCTTCCAAGTTTTGTTCTTTATTCATCTTCATTTCCTATTGCGGTTCGAGGAGAAATCTGTGTAATACCCTAGTTAGGTGCGGGCAGCTATGCACGTTAGTGAACCTTGTGATTCGTCACATATTCACTCACCTAAGACGTGTGGTGTCTACCGATTCTCCAATGCTTATTGTTCTTTCTTTTTTGTTTTTTTAGTTATTTTGATGGAGAAATCCGTGTAATACCCTACTTAGGTGCGGGTGGTTATGCACGTTAGTGAACCATGTGATTCATCACACATTCACTCATCAAAGACGTGTGGTGTCTACCGATTCTCCATCGCTTGCAGTTTGATTATACTATTTCAGTTTCGCTATTATTTTCCTCTATATTGATTTTATAGAGGAAACTCTTTTGAAATATGTCCCGATATAAGGGGAGACTCTTCCGAAATTTTCCGAGAAATATGTCCCGATATAAGGGGAAACTCTGCCAAAATTTTCCTAGAAATATCACCCCGTATAAGGGGAGGCTCTACTAAAATTTCAAGAGAAAATATGTTCTTGGTGTTCTTCGTGTTCTTCGTGTTCTTCGTGTTCTTCGTTCATTCTCCGCGTTCTTGACACGTTCTTAGCAGTTTTGATACGAAAATGAAATTTGATCTTTTTAGGAGCCTTAAAACATCCTTTCTGAAAATGAAACACTATAAAGCATTGCATATGTGGGAGAGAGCTCGATTAGGTAACGAAATTATT
The DNA here is from genome assembly GCA_037367405.1 of Ottelia alismoides. NCBI lineage: Eukaryota > Viridiplantae > Streptophyta > Magnoliopsida > Alismatales > Hydrocharitaceae > Ottelia > Ottelia alismoides. Next base: position 111,637 of record JAZKJV010011648.1, on the reverse strand, counting down.
TCTTTTGCTTTTGGGTTTTCATACGAGATTATTGAAATTCTTGATTTTATGTTCTTTGTAATGAAGAACCCTACTTTTGGCTATTTTTGAAAAAGTTTGAAGAGTTGCTTTGTGATTCCCACTAAAATAAGGTTTAAGTATTGAATTGATGCAGTGGCTTGGAAAGTTAGGGTTTGGGAGTTAAAATAGACATAAATACGAGTATATATGCATATGAATGATATATATGTTAGTCTATACTAAGTATTGTTGATTATGCAAATTAAAGACTTAACGAAAAAAATACATCATGGGAATTGATGCGGTTTGCGTTGGATCCTGAAAAGGATCGCGTGTCACGTTAAGGATGACTGGGAGTAGAACTACAGGTCGGGCATGCAACCTGTAGATTTGTCGGAAGGAACCCATATTGGCATTTCCCTACCTAGGTGGTACACGGTTGCCCTGTTATGATAAGTGCATACGAAATGACTGATTTGTAATGCATGGTACCGGGATTCAATATCTTTGAGTTGAATGACAGAAGCTGTGGTCGTGCCATGTGGAGGCACGGGTGGTTCAATAGTGGATATGTCATGATAATATGTATTTAAGCCGCTAGGTTATAATGTTAGCCTAAGGTTTTAAGAAACCGAGTCCTCGAGGACGGTGTGCTCGTTTGTTTTCTAGGTTGAGGTTTGAGACCCTAATTAATAAAAGAAAAGAAAATTGTCAGGTTAGTATTGGAGATTGGTTGAGGCGACGTGCGGCGGCATAAGCTTACTAAGATCAACACAATCTCTAATTCGGAAGTGTCCACAGCTTCAGAGTCCAAGAATGGTGGGGTTCCCCTAGACAAATCCCTGATGTGGAATAGAAAGGAATATGACTTAGATTAAGGAGAAGGAATGAAACCTTTTGTGATAACAAGTTTTGAAAAAATTACACAATTTATTTGCTTTTCTCTTCTTTATTACTTAGCATTCGCTAATTTTTATCATATGATTGATGGAAAACCCAACAGGTGTCGGTGAGTAAGCGCAAGGACTTTAGTAATCGAGCCAGTTAACATAGTCATCCAAGCAGCCACAGTAGCTCTTCTCTGTAAGGTAGTTAGTAGTCTTTTGTGTATTTTCCTTTCAAGCTGATGTACATGTAAATGGTTATAGTGGAACAATGTTTTATGTGAACCTTATTTTGTGAATGGAAAAGTGAAAATACTTTCTTCTGAGTATTATTAATTGCAGTATGTTTCTGAATGTTAGTCGTGATTGCTGAATAAATTATTGTTGAGTAACCAGATCCGAATATGGGAGGATTCTATGACCCGGGAAACGGGGTCGTAACAGATTGGTATCAGAGCTCAGTTACTCCAGTAATTTATTTATCAATTGAAAACTATGAGCAGTATTCATAAACTAAGGTTGTATTAAAATCCTTTGATCTTAATAATTGACTGCACTATCATTCACAAGTCATTGTCCATTATGTATATCATGTTAGGACATATAGGATCTGACCTTTGACCTTGACTCCTCCCAGGATCATGGCAGACCAAGACGTGTCTAGACAATTAGCGGCTATGATGAGAATTCTCCAAGACTTGGGGCAAAGGCAGCAAGTATTGGAGGAGAGGCTCAATGCACAAGCTGAGAGACCCAAGGCATCTAAACCTGCGAATGCTAGGATTGAAGATTCTGTCCATCTTTCTAAGGAAGAATCTAGTTACCATCCTTCAACTAAGTCTGCTCCTACCCTAATTGAAGGAGCAATGGAGAAGGCTCTTCTTAGACACCAAACATTACTAGAAAAACACTGAAAGTGAAATATTCCTCGATTTAAAGGCATAGAGACACTTGTTGAGGCAGAACTATGGCTTGATGACGTCAACAAGATGTGTTGAGAATAATACACGCACCAGTAGATACTTGGGTGCACTTCGCTGATTACTCCTTAGCAGACTATGTAAGACGATGTAAGGAGAGTCATTTCCAAGAAATTAGTAGATCCTGTTCCATGGGATGTTTTTGAAGAAAGGTTCTGAGCTCACTTATGTCCCTCCCATTGGGAAGAATTGAAGAGGAGAGAGTTAGCCTCTTTGACCCAAGGATCCAAGAATGTACGAGATTATCATATTCACTTTACGGAGCTGCTATGTTACTCTCCAGCTTTAGAAGCTTCACCACAAGAGTGTCTTACCAAATTTGTTAGTTCTTCAGGGAGATTTGAGAGAGAAGCTTGCAGGTGTTAGAGCCACCACTGTAGATGAAGCCATGGACATCGCCTCTTGTATTGAGATGGAGAGGGATGAAAACCACCAAAGAAGAAGCTTTCACATTATTGGTGGACCATCCAAACTTAAGGTGAATTATAATCGAATAGTCAGTCGTTATCATCCAATCGGGTTTAATGTAAGCTCGCCACAGACTTCGAGCCAAGAATTATCTGGAAGGGTTTCTCTAGACCTCCACTACATCCTCATGACTTAGCAAGAGGAGCTAGCACCTCTGTGGCTGGGTCTTCAACTCAAACAGGAGCACATGTGTGTTTTTACTGTCATCAGGAAGGCCACATCAAGAGAGATTGTCCAAAGTTGAGAGGGTCAGGGTTTAAACCAACCCCGATTAACAGTATAACATCCACCTCGAGCAATGGAGCAACTCATGGAGGAAGACTAGGTAGAGGTCGTGGCTTACAAGGAGTATCTCCTACACAACAACCACCACAAAGTGTTACGGGTTCTAACTTGCCTATTCGTAATGGCCAGCTTATTGCAATCAATGAAGAACAAGCTTCAATTCAGGCATGATCGTATGAGGTACCGTTACTATTCATGGATTTTCAGTACATGCCTTATTTGATTCTGGTACTTCATATTCATTTATTGCCCTTTTATGATAAGTATGCATGAAATGAATGATTTCCAATGTGTGGTACCGGGAGCCAATATCATCGGGTTGAATGACGGAAGATGTTGTCGCGCCATGTGGAGGCACGGGTGGTTCAATAGCGGCTCGGTCACGATAATATGTATTTAAGCCACTATGTTATAATGTTAGCCTGAGGTTTTAAGCAACCGAGTCCTCGAGGACAGTGTGCTCCTTCGTTTTCTAGGTTGAGGGTTTGAGACGCTGATTAATAAAAGGAAAGTAAATTATCAAGGTAGTATTAGAGGATTGATTGAGGCAACGTGCGGCGGCATAATCTTACCAAGATCAACACAATCTCCAATCCTGAAGTGCCCACAGCTTCGGAGTCCAAGAATGGTGGGATTCCCCTGGACTAATCCCTGACGTGGAATAGAAAGGAATACGACTTAAATTAACGAGAAGGAATGAAACCTTTTGTGATGACAAGTTTTGAAAAAAAATACACAATTTGTTTGCTTTTCCCTTTTTTCGTTACTTAACATTCGCTAATTTTTATCCTATGATTGATGGAAAACCCAACAGGTGTAGATGAGCAAGTGCAAGGACTTTAGTAATCTATCCGGTTAACATAGTCATCCAACCGGCCACACTCTTCTTTGTAAGGCAATTAGTAATCTTTTGTGTATTTTCCTTTCAAGCTGATGTAAATGTAAATGGTTATGGTGGAATAATGTTTTATGTGAACCTTATTTTGTGAATGGAAAAGTGTTAAAATAATTTCTTCTGAGTATTTGTAATTGCAATCTATTTCTGAATGTTAGTTGTGATTGCCGAATAAATTATTGCTGAGTAACCAGATCCGGATATGGGAGGATTCGATGACTCGAGAAACGGGGTCGTAACAGATTGGTATCAGAGACTGGTTAATCCAGTAATTTATTTAGCAATCGAAAATTATGAACGGTATTTAGAAACTAAGGTTGTATTAAGATCCTTTGATCTTAATAATTGACTGTAGTAACATTCGCAAGTCATTGTCCATTATGTACATCATGCTAAGACATATAGGATCTAACCTTTGACCTTAACTCCTCCCAGGATCATGGCAGACCAAGACGTGTCTAGACAATTAGCGGCTATGATGACAATGCTCCAAGACATGGGGCAAAGGCAGCAAGCATTGGAGGAGAGGCATAATGCACAAGCTGAGAGACCAGAGGCATGTAAGCCTGTGGATACTAGGATTGAAGGTTATGTCCATCTTTCTGAGGAAGAATTTAGTTACCATCCTTCAACTGGTATGCTCCTACCCAGATTGAAGGAGCAATGGAAAAGGCCCTTCTTAGACACCAAACATTACTAGATAATTACCGAAAGGGAAAGATTCCTCAATTTAAAGGCATAGAGATACCTGCTGAGGCAGAACTATGTCTCGATGATGCCAGCAGGATGTTGAGAATAATACACGCACCAGCAGATACTTGGGTGCACTTCACTGATTACTCTTTAGCAGACTATGCAAGACGATGGTGGAGAGCCATTTCCAAGAAATTAGTAGATCCTGTTCCATAGGATGTTTTTGAAGAAAGATTATAAGCTCACTTTTGTCCCTCCCATTGGGAAGAATTGAAGAGGAGGGAGTTATCCTCTTTGACCCAAGAATCCAAGAATGTATGAGATTATCATATTCACTTTACGGAGCAGCTCCGTTACTCCCCAGCTTTAGAAGCTTCACCATAAGAGTGTCTTACCAAATTTGTTAGCGGTCTTCAGGGAGATTTGAGAGAGAAGCTTGCAGGTTTTAGAGCCACCATTGTAGATGAAGCCATGGATATCGCCTCTCGTATTGAGATGGAGAGGGATGAAAACCACCAAAGAAGAAGCTTTCAATTTACTGGTGGACCATTCAAACGTAAGGCGGATTATAACCGGGGAGACAGTCATTATCATCCAGTCGGGTCTAATATAAGCTTGCCACAGACATTGGGCCAGGAATTATCTAGAAGAAGGGGTTTCTCTAGACCTCCACTATATCCTCATGACTTAGCAACATGAGCTAGCACCTCTGTGGCTGGTTCTTCAGCTCAAACAGGAGCATATGTGTGTTTATACTGTCATCAGGAAGGCCACATCAAGAGAGATTATCCGAAGTTGAGAGGGTCAAGATTTAAGCCAACCCCAATTAATAGTATAACATCCACCTCGAGCAATGGAGCAACACACGGAGGAAGACATGGTAGAGGTCGTGGCTCACAAGGAGCGTCTCCTACACAACAACCACCACAAAGTGTTGCGGGTTCTAGCTTGCCTATTCCTAATGGCTAGCTTAATGGAATCACCGAAGAATAAGCCTACAATTAAGGCATGATCGTACGAGGTACCATTAATATTCATGGCTTTTCAGTACATGCCTTATTTGATTTTGGTGCTTCACATTCATTTATTGCTCAACGGTTAGTACCCACTTTGGGTAAGATACCAGTAAAAGTACAATGGTCCTATCTGATCAAGGGACCAGGACGATAAGTATTTATAATCCGAGAAATCCTAGATGATTGTGTAGTACTGATAGCAGGACATCAGTTACATGTTTCCCTATTACTTATCGAAATGGATGAATTCGATCTCATCCTTGGGATGGATTGTCTAGAAAAGCATCATGCATGTCTTGATTATTTTCAGAAGACAGTAACGTTTCACCTACCTGATTCAATAAAGTTCCAGTTCATTGAAAAGACATCCAATGATAATGTCGAATACATATCTACTCTAAAGGCTCAACAACTGTTAGAACAAGGTGCCAATGCTATTTAGCTTATGTAACCACTTCATCAGGGTCAGACAGAATGATGGAAGATATACCTATAGTGTGCAAATTTCCTGATGTATTTCCAGAGGAACTACCTGGATTACCACCTGAGCGAGAGATTGAATTTGAAATCTCTCTCATACTTGATACTCATCCTATCTCTATCCCTCCGTATAGGATGGCACCAGCTGAGTTACGAGAGTTAAAGGTACAGTTGCAAGAACTGTTAGATAAAGGATTCATTTGTCCTAGTATTTCACCATGGGGAGCACTTGTCTTATTTATCAGAAAAAGGATGGGTCAATGCGATTATACATTGACTATAGATAATTAAACAAGAGGACAATAAAAAAGATCCTCTACCAAGAATAGACGATCTCTTTGAACAGTTACAGGGTTCGACTGTTGACGAGTCTCTAAACATGGTAATTAATTTGGTCACGATGTAATACGTGTACTTAGCAATTCCGTCAGAACCGAGAGAGGATCTCCGTGAAGAGTGTCTCGGATTAATTTATATCCCGGGCAAGTCCGGGGTCGAACACAGGGAGACAAAGGAACAACTTCAGGGATAATTTGAAAATTAAGTTCTAGATTTCCAACGCGGTTTTTTTATATTTTTTAATGCAAATAGGATGCAAAAAATGCACAATTCAAGTGAACTAATATACTAAGAAAGCATACAACTTAGCCAAATTAAGTTTAAAGTCAAATCAGTTCAATTCAGCTAGATTATATTTTTCCTAGAATACTAATCCAGAGATGAACACAAAAAACATTTTTTGGAATTTTAGGGGTTAAAATGCAACAAGGAAAAATGTACACTTTTTATGGGTTTTTTCGCAATTTATCACACAAACAGTAAGCAAAAATTATGAAATTTTTATTGGAATGCAAACATGATGAAAGGAAGCTACAGTAATTTTTTTAGAATTTTTTGACAAAACATGAATTTTTTATGGATTTTTTAGTGCAAACAGAGTGACAGTGAGTAAATAATTCCTAATTAATCCACATTATCAAATTAATCAAAGTGAGAATTATCTCAGGTAGATATTTTCATGGGGCATACAGAAGACTTGAAATTTCGTAAAAAGGATGTATGTGGACTTAATTAAAAATCAAATACTACAATCACTTCACAAATTATTCCAAGCACAAGACATCTCCATTTTGAATGAAATTTGGAAAGTAATTACATCACATGTCAAGGCATCAAACCTAATTTTTGTGGAATTTTTTAGAGCAACCATGTATGAGATATAATTTTAAGAGTCCAGAATGGGTAAACTATGCAAAATTTCAGTTGAACAATTTTAGTTAATTACCCATAACTCACAAAAATATAAATAAATAGTCAAAATGTAGACAACTAGTTGCTCATCATAGAGACATTTTTCATTGAACAACAAGATGCATAAATGATGTCCAAATTAACGCATGAACATAGGGTTATCCGTGCAAAACAGAAACTGAAATGAAAACTCAAGCTTATGTATAAGGACTAAACTGTAATTACAAAAACTATAAAAGAAATATTTGCAATTTTTACATTAAAAAAGAAAGAAAACAATCTTCTTCTACCTCTGGACGAACCCAACAAGGGAAGAGGACGGTGGCGGGCTCGCGGCCGTCTACAGCCGCGCGGAGGGCGGCGGAGCGGCGGGGTGAGCACAGGCTGGTGGCGGCGCCGCCTGAGCACGCTTACGCGAGGGCGGAGGCGCGACAGCTGGAGGGCGGAGGCACGGCGTCTTCCTGCGGGGTACGACACAGCAGCACGCGGTCGCAGCTGCTGGTGGCTGGGGTCGCGCCGCTCGCTGCGGTGTCTGGGGGAGAGAGACCGGCGAGGCGCGGAGGAAGGCCGGCGGCGTTGCCGCTGGCGTGGAGGAGGGGGGCGGCGGACGACCTTCCTCCTCAGTTTCTGAGTTTTTTTTATTTTTTATTTTTTTTGATTATAATTTACTGGAATAAAAGAAAGGCTTTTTTGTTTATATTTTTTAATTTTTTTTAATTTTCTTTAAAAAACGGAGTGAAACAAATGAGAAACAAAATGACGTGTTGGTAATATGATGGAATAAAACAAATGAAAGATGGTAGTTGTCACAGGGTCAAAATCCCGGTATCGATTTCGACCGATCCTGTGCGGCGTTAGCTAACCCGTAGCTAACCAGCCTTCCCGAGTAGAACGGTCACGGACGCACTCCAAATCTTCTCGTACTCCTGCTTGCTAGCGCACCGACGTTTTAAACACAAACACGAGCACGAACTCCGGATCGCTCAAGAACACTCTCAAGAACACGCTCAAGAACTCAACCAAGCAATCACACGAGCACGGGCACAAAGCTCTTATCTTTATTAGAAGGGGAACTCTCTCTGGAGTGGGTGGACACTCTACACTTTCTCTTGTGTAGACTTGTGTACTCTTTACACTTGTGTGTTTACAAATGAGCCACCACCTCTCCTTATATACATGACTCAAGGCAACCCAAGGGACACTCATTATTACATCTACAATAATGATACATAAAGACACAAGAGACCCTTCGAGTTCTTTGGCAACCCTTCGCGTTCCTCAGCAACTCTTCGTCTGCTCGTCTCTTTGACTCCCTTGTTGACCTTTCGTCTTCCCGCACGGTCGACGCCCAGTTAACCGCCCAGTCACCAGCACGCATGCGCTCCAACGCCCTGCTGATGCAGTTTTGCCATAATTCACTAAGTGCCACCGAACACTTGGTCTTGTGCCAAAGGGAACCCGCGGCCTCCAAACCCTCGTGCGGTAAACCCTTCCTTAGCGTTCTCCATGCTAAGGGGAAGTCCTCCAGAACTTCGCTATCGTGGCCTCCAGACCACTCTCGTACGTGTATTACTGAGCATGCTCGACAATGCTCGTACTCAGCACCTGCAACGCTCCATGCCTCCTTGGACCGCCACGCATCAATACCGATACCGTGCGCCTTCGTGCGTATGCCTCTGTGACCGTACCGCATTGCTCCTCAATACGTACTGCTTCACTACGTACCGCCCTTCTGCGCTCGCGTATGTATGACTACGTGCATCCACTGTCATGTCTTACATTGCAGCTTGTACTCGCTGTGCTCGCACTGCTACAAGCTTCACGACACTCTACTACCGAGCCAGTGTCCTGTGTGACGCTTCTCCCTTGTAACGTATGGTGGAGCCTCCAGACTCCCGTGGATAACCTCCCTGATATCCACGCATTTTCGGACTCCTCCTGAAGTCCAGCTTCATCGATCATTCTCGAGCATCCAGCTACCGTGTCTGCACGATCATTCTCGATCACGGAATTTGGGGGTGTGACAAGCCTCCCCCACCTGAAGAATCGGTTGTCCTCAACCGAGCATCTCCTCTTCAGCTGGCGTCCCATCACGATCCTCCGTCCGCTATGCACCTCCTGATGCGGCTCAATTGGAAGGGTGGTGCTGCCTTGCACCGCCTCCCTTCCTGCACCTGGTCTTTTCACGAACCACGTCCCTCCATGACTTGGTCTTCAACGTGAAAAGTGGAGCTTCCTCGTCAGCTCCCATTTTCAGTGTATCCCTCCTGGATACAGCAGCTCCATCGCTGGTTTGTGGCAGCTCCAGCTCCACACGTGGAGTACTCACCTCCACGCTCGCTCGTTGACGATCCCGATCGTTCCCTGTAGGCGTCCCTACATCTTGGGAAATGAGCACCTCCTGTGCTCCGAGCGTCTTCGTTATCTTGCCTCCTGCAAGATCATTGGTGGTGTGGTTCGTCACCATTCCACCCCCGTGAACATGTATCTTCTTGCCCATGCTGCATTGCCCTCCAGAGCTATGCTTTGTCTTCTCATGCACGGATGTTCTGCTATCTGCGGCTTTGGTTGTGTGCCTCCTGCACACAAATTGGTGCCCAGCATGCACCTGCACACTCCTGTGCGTCCTCGATCGAGCCTTGGAACCTCCAACGCTCTTTGTTGTGGAGTTCCCTCCCTCCACCGAATTCGAAGCTCCAGCTCGAAGTGTCGTGAGACGTACCTTGGGCATCGCACCTATTGCTCCCAAGCGTATCTCACCTTCTACTTCCTCCTCCTCGTCCCCACGAAGAGAGTTCAGCTTCTCCTTCTTTGGGCACTCCCGCGCCCTATGCGGTCCGTCGCATATGAAGCACCCCTTGCTCATGGGTTGCTCCTTCTTCTTGGAGTACTCCCGTTCCTCCATTGGTGGATCATGGGCAACACCTTTGCCCTTGTCCTTCGACCGCGCCCTCGGCTTGCTGGTGAACTCCTTCTCTTCAGCATTGTGACTTGGTTGGGCCGCCCCATAATCGACCAACGCATCTGCCACCACGATCGCTGAATTAGGGTCCTTCACGCCCTGCCTCCGCAGTTCGGATTGCGCCCAGCTTTGCAACCCGATCGTGAAGTTGAAGAGCTTGTCCTCCTCGGACATCCCCTTGATGTCCAGCAACAAGGACGTGAACTGCTTCACGTATTCACGAACAGTGCCTGTCTGCTTCAGGCGTCGAAGAGCCTCCCGTGCAATCCACGCAGTGTTCTTTGGCAGGAACTGCGCCTTCAGTTCCGCGACTAGATCATCCCACCTGGATATCTTCGGTCTTGCCTCATCTGCTGCACGGCTCCTCCACCAAAGTTTGGCGTCGCTCGACATGTACATCGAGGCCAAATCGACCTTCTCGGCTTCCGTCGTCTTGGTCGCCTCGAAGTACACTTCCATATCCCACAGGAAGTTCTCCAAATCCTTGGCACTTCGCGTACCTGTGAAGGATTTGGGCTCAGGTACCTTGCGTCGCTGCACCTCCATGGAGTCTCCGCTGTTCGCCAATGCCTTCTTGATGAGGTAGATCTCACTCCGAAGATCCTCCATCATCGTGTGGAACACCTCCAGTTTGTCCTCCAAGGACTTGATCTGCTCCGCTGAGCGTTGGGTCTCGTCCCCCAACATCTAATCCTTCTGAAGAGCGATCCTCCAAGACGGCGATACGATGGGCATGAGTCCCAATGGTGGACTCCACTTCTACCATCGCCTGCTCCAGTGCTGCTACACGCTCAGTAACACCCACCATCTTCGTTCCGCTGAATGAAGATGTACTTGCTCCGACAAGTATCTCCTATTCCCGCGATCGACTGCACCGACAGTCGCTCGTAGCTTTGCCCGCTTCTTGACACCGACCAAGATCTATGATCTGCTCCTTGGCACCGACCAAGCTCAGATACCAACTCGTACCAACGATTGGTATTACCTTCAGCTCTGATACCAACTGTCACAGGGTCAAAATCCCGGTATCGATTTCGACCGATCCTGTGCGGCGTTAGCTAACCCGTAGCTAACCAGCCTTCCCGAGTAGAACGGTCACGGACGCGCTCCAACTCTTCTCATACTCCTGCTTGCTAGCGCACCGACGTTTTAAACACAAACACGCGCACGAACTCCGGATCGCTCAAGAACACTCTCAAGAACACGCTCAAGAATGCTCAAGAACTCAACCAAGCAATCACACGAGCACGGGCACAAAGCTCTTCTCTTTATTAGAAGGGGAACTCTCTCTGGAGTGGGTGGACACTCTACACTTTCTCTTGTGTAGACTTGTGTAATCTTTACACTTGTGTGTTTACAAATGAGCCACCACCTCTCCTTATATACAAGACTCAAGGCAACCCAAGGGACACTCATTATTACATCTACAATAATGATACATAAAGATACAAGAGACCCTTCGAGTTCTTTGGCAACCCTTCGCGTTCCTCAGCAACTCTTCGTCTGCTCGTCTCTTCGACTCCCTTGTTGACCTTTCGTCTTCCTGCACGGTCGATGCCCAGTCAACCGCCCAGTCACCAGCACGCATGCGCTCCAACTCCCTACTGATGCAGCTTTGCCATAATTCACCAAGTGCCACCGAACACTTGGTCTTGTGCCAAAGGGAACCCACGGCCTCCAGACCCTCGTGCGGTAAACCCTTCCTTAGCGTTCTCCATGCTAAGGGGAAGTCCTCCAGAACTTCGCTATCGTGGCCTCCAGACCACTCTCGTACGTGTATTACCGAGCATGCTCTACAATGCTCGTACTCAGCACCTGCAACGCTCCATGCCTCCTTGGACCGCCACGCATCAATACCGATACCGTGCGCCTTCGTGCGTACGCCTCTGTGACCGTACCGCATTGCTCCTCAATGCGTACTGCTTCACTACGTACCGCCCTTCTGCGCTCGCGTATGTATGACTACGTGCATCCACTGTCATGTCTTGCACTGCTGCCTATACTCGCTGTGCTCGCACTGCTACAAGCTTCACGACACTGTGCTACCGAGCCAGTGTCCTGTGTGATGCTTCTCCCTTGTAACGTACGGTGGAGCCTCCAGACTCCCGTGGATAACCTCCCTGATATCCACGCATTTTCGGACTCCTCCTGAAGTCCAGCTTCATCGATCATTCTCGAGCATCCAGCTACCGTGTCTGCACGATCATTCTCGATCACGGAATTTGGGGGTGTGACAGTAGTGATGATGATGATGGTGATGAATTATAATGTGCTAAAAAAAATGGAAAAATGACAATGTAATAAAATGAGAAGAAAAATTACCTAAGATGGACGATCGCCTAGGACGTGCTCTCGTGAGCACGGTCTTCGCTCGAATCGCTGGCGTGCGATGAGCTCGAGCAGCGCGAGGTTGCGGCTGCGATGTTGGCCAAAAAGCCAACGGATCACACCGGAGAGAGGGTTGTCGTTGCTCGACCGCGGTTGCGTCGCTGTCACCGATTCAACTCTGGGAACTTGGCTCTCCTCACATAAAGATGGATCAAAGGCAAAAATGAGGAGAATGACATGTATATAAAGATGATGGAATGAGAGGTTATTAAAGTGGTGGAGTTGAATGGGAAGTTGTATTATTAATGGAGTTGAATGGGAAGTTGGGAAAAATGGTGGAATAATGGAGTTGAATTGGTGGTTATTGTAGAGAATGGAATTTAAATAATAAATAAATATATAAATAGAGTTGGCTACTTTAAATACAATAAAATAAAGAGAGAAGACAAATAGTGGAGAATTTACAAAAGAAGACAAAACACCATGTACAATTTTTGTTTACTTTTCTAATTTGTATTTTTTTTCTTTTTAATAAGAGATATTTATAACAGAAAAATACTATAAAATAATATAATTAAAATACAACACAATCATGATATTTTTGTATTTTTAGTAATTATGAAAGATACAATAAAAATTAAAGAAAGAATGAATATATACAAGGTATACAATGTACATCTAGGTCCCAAATCCCAAATTTTGCAAATGAGCTCCGATTTTAATGAAACCGCTTCCGTTGGATAGATAATTTTCTAACTTGAACTTTAAAAGTGTGTTTGGTAAATTTGGAGTTCATACGGAGCGGGAATTTAGCTTGGAAGTTGGTCTTTACGGCTTTTTCCCATTGGGATCTAGGAGTATTTATTTGAGGTAAAATTTGTTTTGTATTTTTTGTATTTTTATATACATTGATATGAACATGTTGGAGAAAGAATTAGCCAAAAAGGAGTTGATATGAAATTATTAAAAATACATAAAGTTTTAGGCTATTTACATGTATAAAACTCCTTTAATTTTGTGGCTTTTTATTGTTAATTTATTTTGTACAATCTAATATACAATAATTCATGTATTTTATTTACAAGAGTCATTTGTTAATTTATTGATTTTATATACATTTATTAGGGAATTTACTCGTGGATTTTGCTAAGATCAAAATATTGAGATGATGAATTGTGGATTCATCACCCCCCTATACTTAAACTTTGCTAGTCCTCGAACAAATAAAGAATGAATAAGTTAGGTTAACCCCTGACTGTGCATGTGAATACAAGACTTGATCCCTTCAAGAACTCTCGATTTTAGAGATCCTAAAATTCTAAGCTGAACCAAGCTCTAGTCAAAAGGTATCCGATTTCCCTAATCATCAGACTCTCTTTGTATACATATATAGTAGGGATATGACTTTAAGTGTTGACCGCAGTTACAAGAGTAGAGTCACAACGTCACCCAAGGTTCCAGTCCAAGAGACTCTCCTAAGGACCCGATCCTCAACACTAGGGAATAAATCATTTCTTGCATCCAATCCACCGTCTCTTTAGTTGTCAGACTTGAAAGTGTAGATGGAAGGCCAGTTGATGGAGGGCATAGGATTGTGTCATTTCTTCTCTCCCTCTCATTGGAACAAATATCCTCTCGAGTGCCTTATTACTCAACGCATTTTTTTGGTGTTGATCAGTGCGTCCGTCAAGAGAAGTTGGAGTCGTCTGCACTTGTTTTCCTGGGAGTACACCGGGGTGTGTCTTTTTTGAGTATCTATTATACCTTCTACACCCAGACTTGTAGCATTTACGATGCAGAGCCCTTTCTTGGTGCAAGCCCGACTCCTGGTCCTAATAGCGGTGGTCCAAGTGGACACTTTGAAATGGTTGGGAGCTCTCGCCTTTGGTGGAAGCTCTTTTGATAATTGACTTTGTATGGAATGAGAGCTTTTCTTTGACATTTCATTGATTTGTAGTATTTTTGGCTAGCTCCACTGCTTTTACCAAGAGTTGGCGCACACTGATCAACATTTTTTTTATTTTATCACACCCTGGCACATAGGTAAATGTCAAGAGATAGTACAAGAACCATGTTCTCATACTGGCTAAATGTGCTGACACTCAGGTTTCATGAAGCCTTCATTGATTTTATCCCATCCTCGAGCATCATTAAATCAAGTCCAAACTCAAATCCCTCATCCCAGTTCCTCAAGTGAAATTACAACTCATCTCATCATAACTGCAGTCGTGTATGTGAGGTGTTGATCATATTCTTTAAGGTAGAGATTAAGCATGCAATATAGCACACAAATCTTTCAAACTAGGGAAATGTGAATAATTAAGTCAACGACCCTAACGACTAAGGCTGGTTAACTCAAAATCTCAAGAGCCCATAAACCAAGTGTTCTTGAACATCACTAGTCTTGTGTGAAAGTGAATGTGTCAGGGGTTAAACCAACTTATTAGTTAGTTTTTTTAGTGTTTTTTTATGATTTTTTTTAAGTTTTACAAAAAGTGTTTTTTCTCAAAGAGTTTTTTTTGACAAATAAAGGCAGAAAAGTTTTGCTCTCTTTTTTTATTTCAAGAGTTTTTTTTGAAAGAAAGGACTTTTTTTTAAAGAGGATTTTTTTTAAAGTTTTTTTTAAAGGTTTTTTTTGAAAAATATAGATAAATAAGAAAGGACACATTTTTTTGAAAAGATTTTTTTAGAGCAAATAAGAAAAGAGAACAAAAAACATTTTTTTTGAAAAGGTTTTTTTTAGAGATTTTTTTGAAAAAGTTTTTTTTACCCACCCCATAATTATTGTATAATATATACAAAAATACGTGAAAGTATGAGCTATGGGTAAAGTATATATGTAATATATACTCGCCCCCTATACTTAGCATGTGATATGTCCTCATGGCACAAGAAGCGAGAAAAAGACATAGCTCGTGCTAAGCGTAGGATGGGTAAAATAATAGATAGTAAAGAAGTCGATCCGCCCCCCTATACTTAGGCTCTGGACAACCTAAGTGTAGAAGAAGAACAAAAATGGGGCGGACGAGGTCAAGAAGAGAAATGGATGAGTATACATATGGAGGGCATCGGCTCCCCCTATACTTAGGCTCTTGGTAAGCCTAAGTATAGGACAAGAGTAAGTGTAAGAACCTATGTGATCTGGAAAATATACAAAGAAGGGCGAATGTACAAGAGGAATGAATCTTCTAAGATATTGAATCTTGATGCTGCATCTTCATGATGAGTAATATGATGTATCTGCTCTGTGCTCGCTCTGCATGAAGTTGATGACCTCGACTTGGACTAACTGCTCTTTTGAATCAACAAAATGCTTCAACAGTTGTCCATTCACCACATGAGATTGTGCACCATCTGTGAGATCAACTATCTCTACACTTCCATTCTCGTGCACTTTCTTAACAACAAAGGGACCCGTCCATTTAGATTTGAGCTTCCCATGGAACGTCTTCAACCTGGCATTGAACAACCATACCTTTTGCCCAGGGACAAAGTCTTTGCACCTAATGTGCTGATCATGCCATCTCTTTACTTTATCCTTATAAATCAAACTGTTGTCAAATGCCCTGTTTCGGATTTCCACGAGCTAGTTCAAGTTCAAGTCTCGACAAAGTTTCCCTAGGTGACAACTCCAATTAATCTTCTTAATTTCCCATTCGGATTTATGAATCAATTCTGCGGGCAAATGGCATGGCTTGCCATAGATCATTCTAAATGGTGAAGTACCCAATGGTGTCTTGTAGGATGTCCTATAGGCCCACAGAACTTGGTCCAAAAGCTGAGACCAGTTCTTCCTATCGGGACGAACCAATTTCTGCAAAATACTCTTCACCTCTCTGTTCGAAACCTCTGCCAGGTCGTTGGACTGTGGGTGGTAAGGACTAGTAACTCTATGCTCAAATCCAATATCCTTAGCTAAAGATCTCATATCTCGATTCACAAAATGGCTACCCCCATCAGATATCAAAACTTTTGGCACCCCGAACCTAGCAATAATATGATCTCTCACAAACTTACAGATAGTCTTACTGTCTGCAGTTCGGGTTGGGATAGCCTCCACCCACCTGGATAAATAGTCAACCGCCAACAATATGTACTCATGTCCTTGGCTGTTGGGAAAGGGACCCATAAAATCTATGCCCCATGCATCAAAAACATCACAAATAATCATCGGTTGCATGGGCGTCTCATCTCTCTGTCCAACTGTCCCTCCCATCCTTTGACAGATAGGGCACGACTGTACAAAATCAATAGCATCTCTAAACAAGGTCGGCCAATACAATCCACATTGAAGTACTTTGTGAGCGGTTCTCTTTCCCGAATGATGTCCTCCAGCCTCAAGTGAATGACAATATGTGAGGACACTCTGGTATTCCTCCTGAGGAATACACCTTCTCCAAACACAATCCGATCCTTCGAAGAAAAGGAAAGGATCGTCCCAGTGGTATCTCCTCGAATCTGACTTCAGTCGATCAATGCTGCTCCTAGTCCAACCATGGGGAACCTGCTTAGAGACAAGATAGTTCACCATGTTGGCATACCACGGGAGTGAATCAATAACACAAATTGACTCATCTGGAAAGGTCTCTCTAATCCGCTCATGATCAGGAGAATCCTTAAGTTCAATCCGAGAAAGGTGATCAGCCACAACATTCTTCATTCCAGGTTTATCCTTTATCTCCAAATCAAATTCCTGGAGGAGTAAAATCCACCTAAGAAGATGCGCCTTCGCATCCTTCTTTTCCATTAAATATCGAATGGCTGTGTGATCTGTATAAATTGTCACCTTAGAGCCCAAAATATATGATCTGAACTTCTCGAGGGCCCATACTACTGCGAGCATTTCCTTTTCAGTCACTGTATAATTTTTCTGTGTAGGATCTAAAACTTTGCTCGCATAATGAATCGCAAATGGAATCCCCTCTCGTCGTTGTCCTAACATAGCTCCTACAGCAAAATATGAAGCGTAAGTCATGATCTCAAAGGGGAGAGACCAGTCAGGAGCTTGTAGGATAGGCGAGGCACAAATCTTCCTCTTCAAGAGCTCAAAGGCCTCCAGACACCTGTGATCTACAACGAACTCTGTGCCTTTCCCTAAGAGCTCAGTCAGTGGGCGGGCGATCTTTGAAAAATCCTGAATGAATCTTCTATAGAATCCAACATGCCCTAAGAATGACCGCACTGACTTCACGTTGGTAGGCGGATCGAGTTTCTTGATCACCTCCACCTTGGCAGGATCAACCTCCATTCCTCTTTTGGAGATGACATGCCCCAACACGATACCCTCCGTCACCATAAAGTGACTCTTCTCCCAGGAGAGTACCAGATTCACCTTTCTACACCTCGTGAGGACTCGGTCCAAGTGCGCTAAACATGTATCAAAAGAATCACCACGAACCGAGAAGTCATCCATGAATACTTCCAGGAAATCTCCCACCATATCGGCAAATTGGCTATCATGCACCGCTGAAATGTGCCCGGGGCATTGCAGAGCCCAAATGGCATGCGTCTGAAAGCATAAGTGCCGAATGGACAAGTAAATGTGGTCTTTTCCTGGTCCTCAGGGGCAATGGCCACCTGGTTGTAGCCTGAGTATCCATCAAGAAAACAGAAGAACTCTTTCCCTGCGAGTCTCTCCAAGATCTGATCAATAAAAGGCAAGGGAAAGTGATCTTTCTTGGTCGCGGCAATCAAGCGCCTGTAGTCAACACAGACACGCCACGACGTGGGTACTCGTGTCGCGATCTCTACCCCCTCCTCGTTGGTGACCATCTGAATTCCCAACTTCTTCGGGACAACATGGAGTGGGGCCACCAACTTGGAGTCAGAAACAGGGTATATAAACCCTGCTTTGCACCATTTCTCAATTTCTTTCTTCACTACTTCCCGTAGATTGGGGTTAAGTCTCCTCTGAAATTCACGGGAAGGTCTCACATTATCCTCAGTAAAAATGTGGTACGAGCAGAGAGCGGGGTTGATGCCCACGAGATCCGACACTGTCCAGCCTATTGCTTTGCGGTTCCTCTCTAAGACCTCTAACAACCTAGACTCTTGTTCTAAAGTCAAGTCTGAGCTAATGATGATAGGATATCTCTCTTTGGGTCCCGCAAGAAAGGCATACTTAAGTTTAGGAGGTAGTGATTTCAGTTCTGGTAATGTGGTATCATCAAGCAGATCTGGTTGAACTGAATCTGAATCTGGTTCCGTGCTGCATGAAGGTGGGCTAAGCTGAGTAGTACTCGCCACCAAATCAGAAGTATCGGGAGTCGGATCGTCAAAAGTATCCAAAAAATCGGCAAAAGCCACGTCTGACTCGTCATCTATGTCCCATGATTGTTCCGAAGAGGATGGAACTGACAGACCCGAATGGATCTCTAAGTCATCATGAGAATAGGTTGATGCATCTCTAGCAAGATCAGACAACACCTGGCAAACTGCATCATGCACCATATCCTCTCCAGATGAAAGGGTTTCGCTCTGTCCTGAAGGAATCTGTCCCCAAATCCCAACTGTGCTAATCATACCGCAATCTGCCTCTGAAGATGAGTACTCTGTGCTACCCTCTGAATCGGGTTGCTGACACTTGGTTTGCTTCATCTCAAGGTTCACCTCTCTCCACCTGGAGAACGGAACTTCATCATTCCCGTACCATAATCGAAAGTTGCACCTGCGGTCCTAAGGAAAGGTCGCCCGAGAATGATCTGAGATTCTCTCCAATGATAGGGGGTCTCCATGTCCAAGACTATGAAGTCCACCTGGTAGTTCTGCCCCTCAATCGAGATAACTACGTTCTTCACTTCTCCCCTTAGGTCTCTTCACTGAACGATCTGCAAATTGGAGTAAAGCTCTAGATTTGCGAAGTGGTCCCAACTCCAATTTCTGATATAATGCTAAGGGAAGTAAGTTGATTGAAGAAACCGTTATCTAAGAGTGTGCGTGCAAACGCAATGTCGTCAATACGACTCTCCACATAGTGAGCACCCATGTCTCTCTTTTTCTTTGGCAAAGTCTGATTCTTGAGACAATAGGTTGTGGATACTGATAAGACATGTGTCTTTATATTTCGGTTATCTTTCTTCCTGCTAACCCTTGTAGGTGTGCATCTCACCTTAAGGTATTTTTTGGAATGCAGGATGGTTAGCCACATATTCATCAAATGGCACCTTAACTGTGATGTTTTTCTTTACAAAACCGTGCCATATCGGGGTCATCTTTCTGAATCATTTTGATGCGCTTTCCTGCCGTAAGAGCACGGGGGAAAGGGATTGAAGCTAGGGAAACAGAGGATGAAGAATCTGAATCATGAACTGAAAGATCATTCTTTGCATTAACGGAAACAGAGTTCTTCATACAAGAATCTTTTTGATGCAACATGGACTCAAAATCTAAACTATCTACTACAGGTTGTGGAATAGAAGCAGGAGTGGTATCCGCCACAACCGGAGATGCAAGGTCCTCCGTAGACTTAGAAGAATATCCATGCTGATGATGCTGCATACGTGCTCTCCTCCTCCTCTCAGCTCAATGAGTGGAAATCCTCGAATGGTGCTGATGGGGCTCCAAAATGTGATGCCTCTCCTCCTCGTCCTCTGAAGACTCCTCAGGTATAGCTCCAGAGATGCCCCTCCTCGTGTCCTCGCCCGGTCAGGTACGGTCACGGTCCTTCCGCTCCTGAGTGACATGTGATTAGCCTCATCACACGAAAGAATCTCATGTTCAGATCTAGGAGATGCTGAATAGTATACCTGACCAAAGTGCTGCTGAGAACTAGATCTGTTCAGGCTATTGGGGTTAGCCTGAACTTGGGCTGGGATAGAGGTAGAGGGTGCAGTTTGCTCGTCTCGCCATCTGGACAGGCGGTTGACATCCACCCGTAAGTCTTGAATCTCGTTCCTGTAGGAACGTAGCTCGTCGAGTATCTGCTGCTGAATATCCACGGGACTAGACGAAGAAGGAAGTGGATAAGACTGGGAAGAAGAACGGGAAGACTGGTCCTGCTGGCCAGAGTACTGCATCTGCTGTTGCTGCTGGGGTTGCGGACCCTGCTGGCCCGCCTGGTAATGGCCCTGTCGGCCATACTGCTGGTACTGCTGCCTCTGCTGCTGGGGTGTCTGGAATCCAGGGCTCTGCTGTGAAGGAGGTGGTGCGGAGGTGAATGCGGTGTTGTGAAAGGTTGGGGGACGCTGATAGGTCTGTTGGCCTCCCGTACTTCCCTGCCTGGCAGGGTCCTGAGTATACCATATCCCATTCACCTCCCAAACTGGTGGAGGCTCCTCCTGGACTGTCTCTGCTACTGGAGGTGGCTGCTGGAAAGAGTGGGTGTAGGATGGGTCCTGCTCCCACGGCTGGGGTTGTCCTGACACCAACTGCTCCTGAACATGGTGAACTCGGTATACGGGAGCAGAGGGTGCAGTCACGGCTGGTATCTTTATCTTAGATACCCTATCAGTCAACTCCTCCATTTGTTTTGGGATCTTGGAGACACTCCTATCCAATTCATCAATTCTCCTGTCAATCCTCTCGACTAAAGTAAGCTTGTCAGCAAGGAGTCCCATGCTAGGGATCACATCCTGAGAGAGATCAACTACAGCTGATTTTCCCCCTCCAAGTGAGAGTGAACTGGGGGATGGTGTATAGGCCATGCTGGCCATCTGTGAGCGGCTAGTTTTAGCCATCTCCTCGAATACCCTCTAGACGGTATCCGCTCCTCGTGATGTATAGCTGCCTCCACAGGTAGCGCTCACTAAACCCTGCATCTCAGGGTTGAGACCAGTGAAAAATGATTGGACCAAGATGTTATCATTTAGTCCATGACAGGGACACTTCTGCAGGATGTCCTTGAATCTTTCCCAAGCATCACAAAAAGCTTCATGGGGTAATTGGGAAAAACTCGTAATGTGCATCCTCATCATGTTAGTTCTACTCAAAGGGTAGATCTTCTTCAAAAACAGGTCCTTGAACTGGGCATATGTGGTGACGGCGATCCCAAGATTTTTTACCCAGTAATCAGCTTTGCCACCCAAGGCAAATGGAAGGGCTTTGAGCCTAATATAATCCTGGCTAACATTTTGACGTTTGAGGTTAGCGCAGATGAGCTCAAAGTCCCTTAGGAATGCATATGGTTCCTCAGAAGCATTCCCATCAAAGTGTGGCAACAGGTTCAAAAATGCGGCTTCAATTCAAAATCAACCTCGGGTTCGGCCGGATTCAAGTAGTTCCGAATTTATTGTCCGGGGTTATACGCCGCATACATTGGTAGTTGGACCCCAACATTTAACTGTCCTAACTGAGCTCTCAGTAATGCTTGTTGCTGCTCAGATGCAGCTAATCTGGCAAGTATCATTTTCATTGGGTCTTCATTGTTCTCTTCTTCCTCTTCTTTCTTCGTTGGAGGCATTCTACTTGCATCTTCTATATGGCCTGAATCAGCAATGTGTTCGGGATTCGAAGAGGATTTATGAATCAAGATATTCTCATCGAGGCAAAGGTCTTCTCTCGGTGAGGTGGGAAGAGAGAAAGGGAATGGTTTGAGAGTAACCATCCCAAGAGTGGGTGATCCTGGGCTCAAGAGGGCCATGAGTCCAGGTTGGTCCATGTTGCGCATGGACCTGTGAAGACATACTTCTTGGAGGGTTCAACGGAAATTCGCAAAGTTCGAATAATTATCCCCCAATCAGTCATCTTCGATGTCAAAAGAACCGATTAGAACACGATATTTCAATGAGGTGCTAGTTCTACGGTGCACGTAAATGTGCGGAGTAAACTCACACAATACAAACGCAATTCAAACCCTCAATTTCACCAACTCAACACATGATGACCGTAAGAGTTCGGTCGGATTATCTTGTCAATTTTAGTTGGTGAGAATACAATCATGGAAAGATTAACGAGCTGTTAGATGCCCGTATTTTCCTACAGACTGACCCGGTTCTTACGACTAGTTTGGCCTACTTTCAGCCAGTATAGGAGTAAGTACAAGCCGAAGCCCGTTCCTTGAGGACTAAAGCGCCCTCTAAACCTCCACCTCTGCTAAGGAAGTCCGGACCGTATAAATACGGCTACCCGTATTCCTCACTGAAAAGTAGCTGATTACCTGAAAATAAAGAACCAGTAGTAAGTAAGAAATCCAGACTTGGCTCTATGGTCGTCTCTCTCTCACTTGCAAGTAAAACAAACAATGAGGGCTTTATGCACCCGAAAACAGGGGTTCTTTTTATTCCAATTATTTTAAATCGACCTACTCAATTCAGTCTCAATTTTAGAGTTAGGTTATCACTTGAAATTTATGTGAACACACAAGCACGTCTACCGTTCCGTCCCAATTTCCTTTTGACCTTAAGTTATAAAACAAGAGGGAATCGGAAATCAGAATGCAAACGAGAGACTATGATGCATGCTCAGAAGAAGATATACTTACAGTGAATCCCAGCACTCTTCATGCGTTATGCAGAACAGAATTTATAAATGTTACACTAAATGCATGCAGATTGAGAAACCGCACCTAAACAGTATACTATTAGCGGGGAAGAATTAGTTTAATTTTGAGCTAAGTAGTATGTGTTTATGTGCGTCTCATTATGAATCTTATCAGATGTGTGAATCTTCTAAGATTTGTGTGGCCTAACTTACGATGGGCACTAACAAATTTGATTCTAAGCTACCGTGTGCCTAATCCTTAGTTTCGCTACTCAAGTCGAGCCCCACCCTCACCGGAGAGTGAAACAGGTCTCGACACACCACAAATAAAGTCCAAGTCTTTTTTACACACGCGAGCTCTCAAGCAAGAGCCGCTATAAAGGAGCAACTACCTAAATAATTACAACAATTTAAAAAAATTCTCTCGAAGATAAATAAATTCTCCAAGCTCTTCAACAGTCGGCGCGTGTCGCGTCCGTCGACCTCCGATGCACTCCAAGTCCACCGGGCCCTCGCAAGAAACATGAGATTTATATTAGAGAGATAAACAACAAAATATATACAAAAATATTGAAGAGAAATAATGGAAAAGAAAATGGATTAATTACAAAGTGGCTCGGGGGTCAGAC
This sequence comes from Ottelia alismoides, assembly GCA_037367405.1. Lineage (NCBI taxonomy): Eukaryota > Viridiplantae > Streptophyta > Magnoliopsida > Alismatales > Hydrocharitaceae > Ottelia > Ottelia alismoides. The sequence continues at coordinate 88,350 of JAZKJV010011648.1, read as the reverse complement.
TACCCGAGTAAGTGAAATCTAAATCCAAATTTTTAAACTAATCCCTAAGCCGTTTGCCTCCCCGGCAACGGTGCCATCTGACGAGTCGCTAAATACGGTAATTAATTTGGTCACGTTGTAATATGTGTACTTAGCGATTCCGTCAAAACCGAGAGAGGATCTCCGTGAAGAGTGTCTCGGCTTAATTTATATCCCGGGCAAGTCCGGGGTCGAACACAGGGAGGCAAAGGAACAACTTCGGGGGATAATTTGAAAATTAAGTTCTAGATTTCCAACGCGGTTTTTTTATATTTTTTAATGCAAATAGGATGCAAAAATGCACAATTCAAGTGAACTAATATACTAAGAAAGCATACAACTTAGCCAAATTAAGTTTAAAGTCAAATCAGTTTCAATTCAGCTAGATATATTTTTCCTAGAATACTAATCCAGAGATGAACACAAAACATATTTTTTGGAAATTTAGGGGTTAAAATGCACAAGGAAAAATGTACACTTTTTATAGGTTTTTCACAATTTATCACACAAATAGTAAGCAAAAATTATGAAACTTTTATTGGAATGCAAACATGATGAAAGGAAGATACAATAATTTTTTTAGAATTTTTTGACAAAATATGAATTTTTTATAGATTTTTTAGTGCAAACAGAGTGACAGTGAGTAAATAATTCCTAATTAATCCACATTATCAAATTAATCAAATTGAGAATTATCTCAAGTAGATATTTTCATGGGGCATACAGAAGACTTGAAATTTCGTGAAAAGGATGTATGTAGACTTAATTAAAAATCAAATACTACAATCACTTCACAAATTATTCCAAGCACAAGACATCTCCATTTTGAATGAAATTTGGATAATAATTACATCACATGTCAAGGCATCAAATCTAATTTTTGTGGAATTTTTTAGAGCAACCATGTATGAGATATAATTTTAAGAGTCCAGAATGGTAAACTATGCAAAATTTCAGTTGAACAATTTTAGTTAATTACCCATAACTCACAAAAATACAAATAAATAGTCAAAATGTAGACAACTAGTTGCTCATCATAGAGACATTTTTCATTGAACAACAAGATGCATAAATGATGTCCAAATTAACGCATGAACATAGGGTTATCCGTGCAAAATAGAAACTGAAATGAGAACTCAAGCTTATGTACAAGGACTAAACTGTAATTACAAAAACTATAAAAGAAATATTTGCAATTTTTACATTAAAAAAAGAAAGAAAACAATCTTCTTCTACCTCTGGACGAACCCAACAAGGGAAGAGGGGCGGTGGCGGGCTCGCGGCCGTCTACAGCTGCGCGGAGGGCGGCGGAGCGGCGGGGTGAGCACGGGCTGGTGGCGGCGCCTCCTGAGCATGCTCACGCGAGGGCGGAGGCGCGGCAGCTGGAGGGCGGAGGCGCGGCGGCTTCCTACGGAGTACGGCACAGCAGCGCGCGGCCGCAGCTACTGGTGGCTGGGGTCGCGCCGCTCGCTGCGGCGTCTGGGGGAGAGCGACCGGCGAGGCGCGGAGGAAGGCCGGCGGCGTTGCCGCTGGCGTGGAGGAGGAGGGGGGCGGCGGACGGCCTTCCTCCTCAGTTTCTGAGTTTTTTTTATTTTTTATTTTTTTTTGATTTTTTTATTATAATTTATTGGAATAAAAGAAAGGCTTTTTTTGTTTATATTTTATAATTTTTTTAATTTTCTTTAAAAAACGGAGTGAAACAAATGAGAAACAAAATGATGTGGTGGTAATATGATGGAATAAAACAAATGAAAGATGGTAGTGATGATGATGATGGTGATGAATTATAATGTGCTAAAAAAATTGCAAAAATGACAATATAATAAAATGAGAAGAAAAATTACCTAAGATGGACGATCGCCTAGGATGTGCTCTTGTGAGCACGGTCTTCGCTCGAATCGCCGACGTGCGATGAGCTCGAGCAGCGCGAGGTTGCGGCTGCGATGTTGGCCAAAAAGCCAACAGATCACACCGGAGAGAGGGTCGTCGTTGCTCGATCGCGGTTGCGTCGCTGTCACCGATTCAACTCTGGGAACTTGGCTCTCCTCATATAAAGATGGATCAAAGGCAAAAATGAGGAGAATGACATGTATATAAAGATGATGGAATGAGAGGTTATTAAAGTGGTGGAGTTGAATGAGAAGTTGTATTATTAATGGAGTTGAATGGGAAGTTGGGAAAAAATGGTGGAATAATGGAGTTGAATTGGTGGTTATTGTAGAGAATGGAATTTAAATAATAAATAAATAGATAAATAGAGTTGGCTACTTTAAATACAATAAAATAAAGAGAGAAGACAAATAGTGGAGAATTTACAAAAGAAGACAAAACACCATGTAAAATTTTTGTTTACTTTTCTAATTTGTATTTTTTTGTCTTTTAATAGGAGATATTTACAACAGAAAAATACTATAAAATAATATAATTAAAATACAACACAATCATGATATTTTTGTATTTTTAGTAATTATGAAAGATACAATAAAAATTAAAGAAAGAATGAATATATACAAGGTATACAATGTACATCTAGGTCCCAAAACCCAACTTTTGCCAATGAGCTCCGATTTTAATGAAACCACTTCCGTTGGATAGATAATTTTCTAACTTGAACTTTAAAAGTAAGTTTGGTGAATTTGAAGTTCATACGGAGCAGGAATCTAGCTTGGAAGTTGGTCTTTACGGCTTTTTCCCATTGGGATCTAGGAGTATTTATTTGAGGTAAAATTTGTTTTGTATTTTTGTATTTTTATATACATTGATATGAACATATTGGAGAAAGAATTAGCCAAAAAGGAGTTGATATGAAATTATTAAAAATACATAAAGTTTTGGGCTATTTACATGTATAAAACTCCTTTGATTTTGCGGCTTTTTATTGTTAATTTATTTTATACAATCTAATATACAATAATTCATGTATTTTATTTACAAGAGTCATTTGTTAATTTATTGATTTTATATACATTTATTAGGGAATTTACTCGTGGATTTTGCTAAGATCAAGTTATTGAGATTATGAATCGTGGATTCATCAACTGTGTATTCCAAGATTGACTTAAGATCTGGATACCATTAGCTGAAGATAAAAGATGTGGATATCTCCAAGAAAATCTTTCGAACAAGATATGGACATTACGAATTCTTAGTTATACCTTTTGGACTAACAAATGCCCCAGCAACTTTCATGGATCTCATGAATAGAGTATTCAAGGAGTTCTTAGATCACTTTGTAGTAGTCTTTATTGATGATGTGCTTATTTACTCCAAGGATAGATATCTGCATGAATACCATCTCAAGAGGCCCCTTGAAACATTAAGGAAAAATAAATTGTATGCTAAATATAGCAAATGTGACATGATTATCTGAAGTGTCTTTTTAAGGCCATGTTATTTCTGGAGAAGGTATATCAATTGATCCTACAAAGGTTAGTGCGGTGATGAGTTGGGAATGCCCGAAGACTATCACAGAAATACGATCTTTTCTGGGTTTAGCTGGAGATTATAGAAGACTCGTGAAGAACTTTTCATGAGTAGCATTGCCGATGACTAGGTTAACTCAAGAAGGAAGTCCCATTTATATGGTCTGACACATGTGAAGCTAGTTTTCATACACTAAAAGAATGCCTAACATCTGCACCTATCCTTACTCTACCCTCCGAGAGTGAAGCATTTACAGTGTACACTGACGCGTCTAAATAAAGACTTGGGGCAGTCCTTATGCAACATGGTAAGGTAGTTGTGTATGCATCATGACAGCTCAGGACACATGAAAAGAACTATCCAACACATGACCTTGAATTAGCCATTGTAGTTTTTGCTTTAAAGATATGGGGACATTACCTCTATGGCATTACTTTTGAAATCTTCACTTCATAAAAGCTTGAAATATCTATTTGATCATAAGGAACTCAACATGAGACAAAGAAGGTGGCTAGAGTTGCTGAAATACTATGATTGCACTATCTCCTACCACCCTAGTAAGGGAAACGTCGTAGCAGATGCCCTTAGCAAAAGAACATATTCACCTGGGTTGGTGAGAGCTATCCACTTCTGGGGCTTACTATCAACGTTAAGTGAATGGAAACCATTTGATAGTAGTGTTAATACTATAACTATTCCTCACCAATACAAACCAGAGATATGGGAAAGAATAAAGAAAGGACAGGAGGATGATCCAGTCCTTAAAGACTTGAGACAACAACTTGAGAAGAATGAGATAGAGAGATTCCAAATACAAAATGGGTTACTATATAACCATCACAGAGTTTGTGTACCAAACACACCTGAAATAAGAAAAGACATCTTACGAGAAGCACACTGCTCAAGGTTATCTATTCATCCAGGAATTACAAAGATGTATAAGGATCTTCATTCATACTTTTGGTGGCCAGGAATGAAGAAAGATGTTGTTGAGTTTGTGAATTCATGTTTCACTTGCCAGTAGTTAAAGGCTTCACAACAAAAGCCACCAGGATTATTGCAACCCCTCCCTATACCTAAATGGAAATGGGAAAGCATTTCCATGGATTTTGTTACTGGATTACCTCAGATGATTGGTAGTAAAGATAGTATCTGGGTTATAACAGATCGTCTGACGAAGGTAGCACACTTTATTCCAATAAGCTTATCTTTCACTCCAGACCAGCTTGCTGAGTTATATATTACACATGTGATTCGCCTCCATGGTATCCAAAAGGAAGTAGTTTTCGATCGAGATTCACGATTCACCTTACACTATTTGGAGAACTTCATGAAAGCCTTAGGCACACAATTATGCTTGAGCACAACATATCATCCACAAACAGATGGTCAATCAGAACGTACTATTCAGATTTTAGAGGATATGGTTGAAATATTTACCTCTTGCATAATTCACATACAACAATAGTTACCATACAAGTATTAGCGTGGCACCATTTGAAGCACTTTGTGGATGAAGGTGTACTACTCCTTTGTGTTGGCAAGAGGTCAGGTTAAAGAACCTTTATGATTCATATAGACTACAAGAGACACGGGAAGCTGTAGAGCTTGGTCGAAAAGGATTATTGACTACTCAAAGTCGCCAGAAAAGATATAGTAATACTAGGCAAAGAGACCTTGAGTTGAAATAGGAAACGTTGTATTCCTCAAAGTATCGCCTATGAAGGGAGTTTAGAGGTTTGGCTTGCATGGAAAGTTGGCACCCAGGTTCGTGGGTCCTTTTGAAATTATTTAGCGGATTGGAAAAGCTACGTATAGAATTGCGCTTCCTCCACATCTTTCGACAATACATGATGTTTTTCATGTATCAAATCTGAGAAAGTAGATTAGGAATCCAGAGCATAAGATAAGTTATGATGATTTACATGTTGAGCCAGACCTGACATACTAAGAAATGCCTGTGGAAATACTAAGTAGAGATATCAAGAAGTTGAGGAATAAAGAGGTGCCTCTAGTTAAAGTATTGTGGTGCAACCAAGAGTTTGAAGAAGCCACATGGGAACCTGAGATGAAAATGAGAGAGAAATACCCCTACTTGTTTGAGTGATAATACTATGTGTTGTATATCTTCTTTATAAATAAATGGTGTTCATTCTCTTTAAGGTTGTTATGATTTCAATCCTCTTTAAGGTTGTTATGCCTACATTTCTAGTCTCGAGGATGAGACTTCCTTTAAGGTTGTTATAATTGTAAAGACTTAAACTTGGTCCCTCTTGGATCCTATATCATAAGATTCGGTTCGTCTAGAGGAAACCAATGGAATTTGTTTTGTGTGAATCGGACTTCGTTTCGTTGTGTTATGATTTTCTGAAGAAAGAGAAGGAGGGTTAAGACGTCATTAACCCGTAATGCCTATCATTAAGACTAATTAAGCATGATTAAAGAAACTAATGACAGATTGAAAAATGATCATTAGCAAACACTAATCAATAGTTAGCAAATGATAAGCATAAGCCGTGAAAGTTAAATCGTGATTAGTGAAAGTTAATCATGATTAGTGTTAATTAACCGTCATTAGCGATTCTAAAATCCTCTAGAATGTTCTAACTTGAGACCTATGTTTTGGATAAGTTTTGGCCAAAACCATGGGCCAAAACCACGGGCTGCTAACCGCGGTTAAGGGCTAAATCATGGTTTACTAACCATGGTTAGTGGTTTCTGGAGCCTATAAATACCCCCCCCCCCACCCATTCATTCTCTATGATTTCCACTACCACCACCACCCAAGGGCTAGGGTTGAGAGGTCATGAGGTGGAGTGGGAGGCGGGGAAAGAACGCTAGCGAAGCACTGCCAGGAGAACGAGGAGGAGGAAGGTATGATCCTCACTTAGTTTGCTTCGTAAGCTAGACTTTCAATTCATACTCTTTTGTTCCAAGTTTTGTTCTTGATTAATCTTTCTTTCCGATTCGTTTCCTATTGTAGTTCGAGGAGAAGTTGTGTAACATCCTACTTAGGTGCGGGCGGCTATGCAATTCAGTAAACCCTGTGATTCGTCACATATTCACTCACCTAAGACGTGTGGTGTCTACCGATTCTCCAGTGCTTATTGTTCTTTCTTTTCCAATTTTTTAGTTATTTTTATGGAGAAATCCGTGTAATAACCTACTTAGGTGCAGGCGGCTATGCACGTCAGTAAACCTTGTGAGTCGTCACACATTCACTCACCTCAGACGCGTGGTGTCTACCGATTCTCCATTGCTTGCAGTTTGATTATATTATTTCAGTTTCGTTGTTATTTTCCTCCCGATTGATTTTATAGAGGAAACTCTTTTTGTTTTTTTTAGATATGTCCCGATATAAGGTGAAACTCTACCGAAATGTTTCGAAAAATATGTCCTGATATAAGGGGAAACTATGCCAAAATTTTTCGAGAAATATGTCATGATATAAGGGGAAACTTTGCTGAATTTTTCTGATAAATATGTCCATATGTAAGGGGAAATTCTGCCGAAAGTTTCCTAGAAATATCACCCCATATAAGGGGAAGCTCTGCTGAAATTTCAAGAGAAAATATGTTTTTCTCGTTCTTCGTGTTCTTCATTTTCCTCACGTTCTTCGTGTCCTTCGTTCATTCTTCACATTCTTTACACCCTCTTAGCGGTTTTTATAAGAAAATGAAATTCAAACTTGTCAGGAGCCTTAAAGCATCCTTCCTAAAAAGATCGAATTTCATATTTGTATCAAAATTTCTAAGAATGTGTCAAGAACATGAAGAACGAACGGAGAACACGAAGAATGCGAAGAACACGAAGAATACGAAGATCGCTATAGCAGATATTCCCCTTATACGGGGTGATATTCATAGGAAAATTTTGGTAGAGTTTCCCCTTATATTGGGACATATTTATCGGAAAAATTCGACAGAGTTTCTCCTTATATTGGGACATATTTCTCGGAAAATTTCGGCAGAGTTTCCCCTTTTATCGGGACATATTTATCGGAAAATTTCGCCAGAGTTTTCCCTTATATCGGGATGTATTTCAAAATAAAAACGAAAAGAGTTTCCTCTATAAAATCAATAGAGAGGAAAATAACAGCAAAACTGAAATAATATAATCAAACTGCAAACGATGGAGAATCGGTAGACACCACGCATCTTAGGTGAATGAATGTGTGACGAATCATCGGGTTCACTGACGTGCATAGCCGCCCACACCTAAGGGAGGGTATTATACAGATTTCCCCATCAAAATAACTAAAAAATGGAAAGGATTGAACAATAAGCACTTGAGAATCGGTAGAGACCACAGGTCTTAGGTGAGTGAATGTGTGACGAATCACAGGGTTCACTGACGTGCATAGCCGCCCGCACCTAAGTAGGGTGTTACACAGATTTCTCCTAGAACCACAACAGGAAACGAATCGGAAAGAAAGATGAATCAAGAACAAAACTTGGAAGAAAAGAGGATGAATTGAAAATCTAGCTTATGAAGCAAACTAAGAGAGGATCATACCTTCCTCCTCCTCGTTCTCTTAGCAGCACTTCGCTAGTGTTCTTTCCCTGCCTCCTTCTCCTCCTCCTGATCTCTTAACCTAGCCCTTAAGTGGTGGTAGTGGAAATCGTAGAGAATGAATGGGTAGGGGGTTATTTATAGGCTCCAGAAAACTGCTCACCATTGCTAGTACACCATGGTTTAGCCCTTAACCACAGTTAGCAGCCCGTGGTTTTGATCCATGGTTTTGGCCAAAACTTATCCAAAACTTAGGGCTCAAGTTAGGACATTCCAGAGGATTCTAGATTCACTAATGATGCTTAATTAACACTAATCGTGATTAACTTTCACTAATCGTAATTTAACTTTTGCAACTTGCACTTATCTTTTGCTAACTATTGGTGAGTGTTTGCTAATGATCATTAGCGGTTTTCAATTCGTCATTAGTTTCTTTAATCATGCTTAATTAGTCTTAATGATAGTCATTACTGGTTAATGATATCTTAAACCTTTTTACTTCTCTTTCTTCCAAAAATCACAACACATCGAAACGAAGTCTGATTCACATGAATCAAATTTCGTTGGTTTCCTCTAGACGAACCGAATCTTATGATATAGAATCTGAGAGGGACCAAGTTCAAGGCTTTACAGTACATCTTAGACACATTCCACTTAGAAAATTCCAAAGGAAGGCTTCTTCCCCTAAGTTATGGTACTGACCTATCTAAAGGGGCAACACCTCAAATTGTTGAGGATGTGAATTCTAAACTTATATGCTCTTTGTGAATCAACTATAGCAAGCTTATTGTATGCCATAAAATGTACGAAAATCACGTATTTGCCATATAGTAGGAGTAGTAAATTGTTACCGATACTACTATGGAGATAAAACACTTAATTGCAGTAATAATAACATCTACAATATCACAAGACTTTAGAGGTAGTGATATCAAAGTATTATCTTTAAGGATTTAAGACATCGACGATGGTGATCTCAAAATCTTAGCTACATATATTGTATAACATTTAAGATGATGTCTAAGTCTAATGAGATACAAATATCTAAGCATAAGGGTATTCTAATAAGGATAGCATTGATCATTTACTAGATATAATAATTGTTGAGTTGTAGTACCAAAGGCTAAAACTAGCAAGATGCTAAGCATTATGACTACTTTAAGAAAAATGGGTGCCAGTTGTATAAGATGGAACATTCGCAGAGGATGTGAGTATTGTTACTAGGAGATATGCAAGGATATAAAGAACTTAACATAGTATCCAAGGATGGAGTGAGTAGTCAGTTGACCAAGTTACACATGAGTTTGGTATAAAATTTAGCCCATTAATTGCTCTTTGGGCAAGTGGGATATTGTTGGACATGTGAGCCCACGAGAGCCATTATGCAATAAAGTAATTGCAAAACATTCCTTCAACTAAAATGATGAATAATAATTTGCTTGATATGTACCTAAATATAATTAGGGTTATATACAGTGGCCATCTTAATATCATACAACTATTGATACTAAGGTTGGATCATAGAGGCTAGTGTAGGCTTGAATATCTACACGGTTAGATTGAGAACTCAACTGCATCGTCAAGTGATTATCAACATGGGATCTCAGACTAAGAAGGAAATGGAAAATCTAATTATAAAAGATGGCATCTCAGCGACCTCTTGATGCAGGTCCTCCACATTGGAATAGAGATTCAGAGGATTTGGATGAGCTAAGTCAATGAGTTGAGTTTACGAGATCGAGATAATTAATACATATGTCGTATGCTGCCATATATGGGAACACACCTTCAAACTAGAGACAAATGTATTATTATATGTATAAGTATGTAAGTTAGGTAGACCATTAGGTTGATGACCTAATCAAGATATATTATTGGTTAGCTAGTGTGCATACGAGGATATACGAGTAATACGATCTCTCAAAGGGATCATACATGTTCACTACTAAACCAGACAACATGAGCTCACCCAAGAGATGTTGGGATAAACTGGATTCTAACATTGGTCATCTTGTTCTAGAATTAAGACAAAATTTGAAGGTATGATATATTATTTTGGAAAGCACACAATAGTTATTAACTCCCAATGATTGAATGAGAAACTCAATGATGAAATCATGAAGGAGACAATTCAAGTAAGATTAGAACTTCAAGTTTATTCAAGGTATTTGAGAATGCAGTATGTATGGTGATGAATATGTGAGTCATTACTCTAAAGATGAAAATAGAGCTCTGTCATGCTGAGGTATGTCCCAAATTTCATATATGTTGATTATCTTGCAATATGCATCTGAAGATGAGTACTCAGTGCTGGTCTCAGAGTCAGGTCATTGCCCTTTGTTTGCTTCATCTCTGAATTCACTTCTCTGGCAAGAGAATGGAACTTCATCATTCATGCCATATAATCAAACGCTACAATGACAATCCTTAGGAAAGGTCGTCCAAGAATGATATGAGTTTCTCTCAAATGATTGGGGATTTCAATGTCAACGATTATGAATTCCACCTTGTACCCTTGTCCCTCAATCAAGATAACTACATTCTTCACTTCTCCCTTAGGTCTCTTCATTGATTTATTTGAGAATTGGAGTAATACTTGTGATTTTTGAAGTAAAAACAATAAATTTCTAGAAGAACCATTATCTAGTAGAGTGTTTGCAAATGCAATGCCATTGATACAACTCTTCACATAGTGAGCACCCTTATTTCTCTTTTTCCTCGATAATTTTTTGTTCTTGTGACAGTAGGCAGTAGTTACTGATAAGACATCAGACTTCACATATGGATCTAGTTTCTTCCTTCAAATCCTAATAGTATGCATCTCACCTTTAGTTACTTCTGAAATTTAGGATTGTTAGCCACATAATCCTCAAATGGTACTTTAACCATGATGTTTTTCTTACAAAATCATGCCTTGTATTTATCAATCTTTTGAATCTTTTTGATGTGCTTTCCTGCCATAAAAGCACTGGGAAAGGGATATAGGCAAGCAAAATAGAACAAGAACTTGAATTGAAAACATCATTCATTTCATTATGAGAAACAGAATTCTTAAAGATCAACTATTTTTATAATACTTGGAAACAGAAATAAAGTCACTTACAATAGATTGTAGAATAGATGTTGCGGGTGTATTCTCCACAATTGGAGGTACATGGTCCCCATAAACTCCAAAGTGTCTCCAAGTTGTTGTGATTCTCGTGTACTCCTCTTCCCCTCTGTCTCCTAAGTAGGTAATCTCGTTTGCTGCTAAGAGGTCTATTGAATAGATGCTTCTCCTACTCATTTTCTGAAGACTCCTCAATTCTAGCTCTAGAAATGACTCTCTTTGTTTCCCTTGCCCGGTCAGGTATGCCCACGTACTTCTACTCTTGAGTGACAAATGATAAGCATCATCACACAAATGAATCTCATCCTTAAAGCTAAGAGTGTATGAGTAGTGTACTTGACCCATGTTGTTGCTATGACTGAGACTTATTAAGGCTATTGTGGATAGTCTGAACTTGGGTGGAATTGGAGGTGTGTGGATCCATCTGTTCATCTTGTTGTCAGGACAAACAGTTGATGTATACTTACATATCATGAATCTCATTCAAGTAGGAATGAAGCTCATCAAGAATCTGGCATTGAACGTCAATGGGTGCTGATGAAGAGGTACTCACCTAACAAGAAAAATATCATGGTGATTGGCCTTGATACTATTGATGTTGCTATTTTTGGGGGTGATACTGCTAATATAGGCATTATTGGCCTAACTAGTATTAACCCAAGCAGCCGCACTATTGATGTTATTGTTACCTTCATTGTAGCTAATATGGAAAGGGTTTTGTTGTGGAGGATTTGGTGTGGAGCTCGGTATTGTAGAAGGTTGTTGGATGCTAGTTAGACGGTAGACCTCCGTACTTATCTACTGAGTAGGTTATTGGGTGTACCATACATCATTTACCTCCCACACTAGGGGGGCTCCACTGGTACTGTCTCATCTGGTGTTGCCTACTGCTATAAAGATTGGGTATAAGAGCGGTCTTCTACCCATGGTTGGTATTGCCCTAACATTGGTTGCTCATTCAAACAAAAAACAAGAGCAGCATGTGTATTTGCAGCTGGTATCTTTATCTTGGATACCTTCTTTGACAATTCCACCACCTGCTTCGTAAGCCTATTGAAGCTTTCAAGCTCAATCATCCTCTCATCGATCTGCTCGACCATTATGAACTTGTCTACAGTAATCACCATGGTCGAGACTATGTCATTTGCGAGATCTCCCAAAGTCTTTCCCCCCATTGATATGAATGCAACTATGGATGTAGTATATGTGCCATTTATCTTCTATGCATGGCTAGTGCCAACCATCTGCTTCAATACCCTTCATACGATATTCGCTCTACGTGATGTATAATGGCCTCCACAGGTAGTGCTCACCAAACGTTACATCTTTAGGTTGAGACAAGTGAATAAATATTGGACCATGGTGTTATCATCCAATCCATGACATGGATACTTCTATAGTATGTCCTTGAGTTATTCCCATGTATCACAGAAAGGTTCAATAGGCACTTAGGAAAAAATCATGATGTGTGTCCTCATCTGGCTAGTTCTATTCAAAGGGTAGAACTTGTTTAAGAACATATCAGTGAACTGGGCTTAAGTGGTCACTATCACACCTAAATGTGTAACCTAGTCATTAGCCTTGTCTCCCTGGGAAAATGGAATGATAGTGAGCCAAATATAATCATGGCTAATCCTAGGGTGATGTAGGATAGCACAGAAGAGCTCAAAGTCTCTTATAAATGCATGCAATTCCTCTTTGTCAGTCCTACTGAAATGTGGCAGCAAATTCAAAAATGGAAGCTTCAACTCACATTCTATTTCTAGCTCTGCCACTAAGGTAATTTTGCACTTATACTGTCCTAAATCGTATGTCCCATCCAATGGTGCATCAACCCCTACATTTAATTGTCCCATATAAGCTCTAAGTAGGGCAAGTTGCCGCACAGATGCAACTAACCTGGCCAATATCATCTGGAAAGTATCATCACAATGTTCTCCCTCATCATCTTTCTTCTTAGTAGGAATCTTCAATGAAACTTCTTTGTCCCTTCATCAGCAAATGGATTTGAATTAGTCAAGGCTGATGAACTTAAATCATTCTCACCAAGACAAATGTCTTCTTTGATAAGTCGAGATGAGAGGAAGGGGTTGGACGGTGGTTGACCATCCCCAAAGTAGGTGTGCTTGGACTCAAGAGAGTCATGAGTCCCAGGATGTCCAGGAAGTAAAGGGACCATTGAAGACCATCTCTTTGAAGGGTTCAATGATACATTTGTAGAGTCTGAATAAAATCCCTTCAACTAGTCATCTTTTATGTCAAGAGGAACGTATATGAAGAAGAACATGAAGGAGAATCTATGCACTATGGGGAACGTAAATGTGCGGAGATAACTCGCACAAATAAAACACAATGCAAACCCTTTAAATTCACCAACTAAACACTTATAATCTATAAAGGTTTGACAGAATTATCTTGTCAATTTTAGTTGTCCGTAATATGATCTTTTAGTCCATTACAAGCACGATGTCACCTTACGCCCAACGATGCTCCTGTCTGCTTCAAATGACGAGGTGATTAGCCCGGACTGTTGGGTTTCAATATCACTCCTCAATGGAGACACACATGCTTACACAACCAAAATGTACAATAAGGTCAAAGGCAAGTCATTGCAGCTCCCAAGCCCGTAAGAGTCATACTTAGAGACTTTGGGGGCAAGACAAGGGATTTGGGCTCTAACAATAATATTTGCATCCTTAACCACTTAATCTGGAGTAAGTACTTGTGTCCATTAAGGGATTTATGCACTCATAAAACAAGTGTCCATTTTATTTCATTTTTGGTCAACTTGCGTCAGTTCAGTTCCAAATTTTAAAGTATTGGTTATCACTTATATTAATGTGAGTACAAAATACACGCTTACCATTCATTACTTTTCCTTTTATACTTAGGTTATAAATCAAGAGAGTAATCAGAAAATAAAATGCAAGCAAGAAACTAAGATGTATGTTCAGGTAAGAATGTACTTGTTGTGTTCCCGTTATTTTCCTTGTGTTATGCTAGATTGAATTTGAAATTTAAACTAAATTCATGCAAATTGAAAAAGGAGCACTTAAGCATGATACTATTACATGGGAGAATCAGATTTGTATTTGAGCTAATTGTACATGTTTATATGTGTATTCTTAATCTTTCAAAGAAGATGTGATCAATGAATATGTATGGCCTATATTATGAGGGGCATAAACAATTTTGAATTTGAATTTGAATGGAATTGGAATCGTAATGTGCCTACCCTAAAATTGCCCCTCATGTCGAGAACCACTTTTGACACAACCACAAAGAAGAAAAACAATGTCCGAGTCTCTGATACATGCGCGAGCTCTCAAACAAGAGCCACTGTAAATGATGCAATTACTTAAATTATTAATAATTATAAAATTGAAACGAAATCTCTCTTTAAAAATAAATTTGATTTTCTTGGTTCTTCAGCAGTCAACTCTCCTCATTCTTTGACCTCTAGTGTACTCAAAATCCATCAGGCCCTTACACAAAAAGATAGAATTTATGTAAGAGAGATGTTTACACAAAATATACAAAAGTAATAAGAAAATACAATTAATGAAAAATGAAAAGAGAAAAAAACGAAATAATTAACAAAGGCTCAGAGGTCAGACTACTCTAGAGAATGGAAAACCTAACTCTAAGTTTTCTAAATGAACCTAAGCCATTTGCCTCCCCAACAATGGAACCATTTGAGTATCCCATGAATACCCAATGTTAATTTATCTTTTTATGTTGTAGTCAGGCAATCAAGATCAATCAGAATTTAACCACGCAAATAAATGAATCAACTAATTAAGATGCTATTTTATGTATTTTTAAACTAGACAAGCCTCAAAATCTACTCAAGGAGGCAAAGGAGCAGCTTAGGGCTCAATTTATCAAACTTGATGTAAGGTTTTTAGAAGAAATAATTTTTTGGTGCTTTATATGTGAAATGATTCAAATATAAAATGGTCACTTTTTATGGGTTTCTCAGCAATATTTCATGCTAATGGTATGCCGAAATAGTGAAAATATTTATCGGTAAGTTAATTATCATGAAATTAACCTGTTGGAAATTTTGGGATTTTCTGATGAAAAATAAATTTTGTAGAAATAAAAAATGTAGATCGTGGTATTTTGAGTAAATTAATTTTAGTAAATAACAAGCTTGATTGGTTTCCAATACTAAAATTAACCAAGATGTATCTAAGATCTATCCAACAAAATTATCTAGTTAACAGAGAATTAAAAATAAATTACATTAATCACCAAATAATTTTTTTAACATCAATATGTGTGCAAAATACTTGATTTTTGGGCTACAAAATTAATCCTACAAAGTTTGACGTTTTGGGAATTTATAAAGCAATGATTGAATTATTATGAATTAAAGAGCTCGCAATGAGTAAAAATTACAAATTATTACCAAAATTATATTGATAAATCAATCACATATCACAAAAATACATTCATTTCATTATGATAGAGAATTAATTATTTTATAGCATGCAATTTTTGAAATAAAAATATGATGATGATTGAAGGTACAAAATAACATGTGAAAATAGGGGTCTAATTGCAAATTAAAAATTAATGAAATAAAAGTGCAAAAGGACCTAATTTTAATTACCAATTCCCACGAGGTGTCCTTATGCAAATTATCCTAGGCGGACATACATGTGGCACATGTTACTATCGATAAGGGCCTCAATGTAATTTCTAAGAAATGTGGGGGCCTAGGTGCATTTTTTGCCCCCGCATGCAACTCATGTGGGCGGGAGAGAATCAGGAAGTGTCCGAGTCTCGAGTATCCCAGACTACGCGTGGCAGGCGGTAGACGCACGGCCTACCCGAGGGTGTGGACTCGGGTGCATATGACATGGGGTTGTTTTGGTCATCCGATGCGCGATCGACAGCTGGGGACGATGGCATGATGAGTGGAACTGGCAGTGGCAAAAATTGGCTGTGGGTAGAAATGTAAATAGAAGGAGGAGCTACGATGGTGGTGCTCGTTGAGACGACAATGATGGCTCAGTGGCATGCTTCAAAGGCGGGCAAAGGTGGTATGAAGGTTGAGGCAATTTTGGTGAAGATAAACGTCGAGTAGATCAGAGTGGAGGGAACAAAGGTGAAGTGGAGGTGTGAGCAAAAGAAGAACGTGAAGTCAAGGTGAAGTAGTATCGAGGTGTAGTCCTAGCAAGGCCAGAAGGCGGAGCTGCGGTGCGAGGAGGTGAATCGGGTTGAGGTGGACAAGGATGAAGGTGATGGCACAAAGGGGCTGGTGATCAGAGAAGAAGAAAAGGAGGTGTGAACAGTGGAAGAAAAGTTATGAATAAGAAGCAAAGGAGGATGAGAAAAAAGAATGAAGAAAATACGTGGAGGTCCACCTAAAATCAGAGCACAACCATGCTTTGGTCTTTTCCTTCAACCATGGGAAATTGCACATGAATCTTGAGGAGAAGCATGGAAGCTATGAGGAGCCGGATCACGCCTCATTGTATGCATGCCCCCCCCCCTTACGTCTTGGTGTCCCTGAGAGAGGAGTAAAGAAGCTGGAGCTTGGGTCAGAAAAATGGCAGATCCGGAGGAAGAGGGCGGTGAGGGGTTGATGAATCTGCATTTCATCATCTTTATTCATTTATTTTAGATGAAAATCTCTTATTAAACACATGTATATAATACTAACTCAATATTCTTACTAACTTGCATCTATGTGTAAATATTGTATATTTGTATATTATTTTAACTTAAACTAAATAAATAAATAAAGGAAAAATGAAGAAAAATAGAAGACTGTATATATGTAATAGATACAGGTAGACCCGAACCCTAAGAGGAGGTCAAGACATGACCTTATCGACCAGGAATAAAGTAGGTGAACATAGGATCCTCAATAAGAAAATCCAAAAAAATGTGTTGTAAATATTTGTATATTTACACTATTTTATTTGTACATAAATTGACCTCAAATAAAATTAATTTCAAAACAAAAGTTGTAAATAAAATTATTTTTTAAATAATAAAATTATTTACAAAATAAAATAATGTAAAAAATAAAATTAGCCACATCCGGAAAAAGCCATAAAGTGATAATTGAAAGACTAATTCTAGCTCCACATAAGCCCAAATTGAACCAAACTCACTTCCATTGTATTCTAAATTAAATTATCTTTAAAATGGTTGTGGTTTCATAACTTGGAGTTGTGGTTTGAAAATTGATTTTTTTAAGGTATTTTTTGCAAATTGACCATGTATTTATTGTATTTATTTATGTTTGTACATATTATATTTTTAGTAATTGTAATATTGCTCACAAGTAATTTAAAGTAAACAAAAAATCTAATTAAATTTTTTTATAAAATTATTTCCTTATTTGTACTTGTGTATAATGTACTATATGTATATACCATATGTATATAACCTTTTTCCTTAAACACCCACCACAAAAAATAAAATAATTAACATTCATTATTTAAATTAATAAAGTGATGAAATTTATTTATTTATGTAAATAATATATCACATGTTTATAATACATTTAACTCCTTAATTAAGCCAACATTAAGGTGGCTCTTTAATTTTTGACAATTATTAATTATAATTATTATTGTAATTACAAAAATCATTTTTTATTTAAATTATTTTATTAATTCCACCACTAACTTCCTTTCTTACTTTTCTCCCATTCAAATTTTGAAATTCAAATGTATATTCTTTTTATTATATTTTTTCATCCACCCTCATTCTCACTTGATCCATCTTTGGGGACAGAAGCCTATTCTCAAGAGTCTTCTTGTTGCATAGAGGTGCCTAGCCTCTAAACCGTATGGTGACAATGAATCGGCCTTCGTCAAGGCGATTACCGTATCACCCGCTCCAAATTGGTTAATCCACATCCATTTTCCCATTTCATTTAGATTAATTTTAGGTGTAATTTGTAGTTTAAATTCGTTCGCATTATTTTTGGATCGTAATGTTTAAAGTTAGCTAATTACTCATCACGATTCTATCTATTTCCGACCTGAATTTTTCATCTCACATTTTCCGATCTCATGACGTTCATTTCTATCTCTCACAACCTCCTACCTCCGACCACGCACGGTGGCCGGAGATCCAGATCTATCCATCAACTTTCACCGGATCCGCAACCCATTCACACATCTATTTTATTTTTTCTTTTCGAATTTTCAATGATGCGAATCGAGCCTTCATGCTCGAGTCCTCTTTTGTTTATGCAGAATTAAAAATGAAAAAAATAAAGTTTTTTTCTAACATCTGTCTCGCAGGATTAAAAAAATAAAAAAAGATTTCTTTTATTTATAACATTTATTTTGCAGGTAAAAAGTTTCAAAAGGGAAAAATTTTTGTTTACTATTTCTAAAAAATTACAAAAAAAAAATAAAAAAGGGTGCAGGCACCGCCTGCCATCGCCATCCATCCAACCAACCTCCAGTAGTCTGCTGCCTGGAGCGACGCCACTGCGCTCCCGTGAGAGCTGCTGCCACTGCTGCAGTAGCGCCACCGCCACGGTAGCGCCACCCGCCGACTACCTTGAGAGGACTATAATCCACCAAGAGCCGTACCGTCCACCTGCTCGAAGCTCATGCACCACAGATCTCCTCATCGACCATCGGAGCGCGTGTTGCCACTTCGCTAACCGACCGTGTGCCCCTGTGCGAGGCCATCTCTGTCCTCCCCGAGCACCATTGTTTGTCGTGGGAAGCGTCACTACCCATCGCCATACCTCCACCATCTGGGCAGAGTCTCCCATCCATCTCTATCGCACGCCACCCGATCTGCAATCCGACCTCGACTGCGCCCTCGGTCAACCTCGGCATGTGTCATCCAGGTCTACCCCCGCCACGAGGCACCACCCGCAGATAACTTGTGCTGCCCATCGATACAAGGATCTACCCTCCAGGTCGCCCTCCGTCCGCCTGCGCGAAGCTCTCAGCCGCACCGCCAGTCACCTCGCCGCCCTTGCTTGGGGAAGAAGGGAAGGAGCGGGGACTCCCCTTGTGCCTCCTCTTGGCATGAATGAAGAACGCTAGGGCTCCCTAATTTAAAAAAAAATTTGAGAAATATCAGTTCAGCCCCTCTGGCATTTCAAAATTGCAATAAAGTTCTCTCCAACAAGTCACGTGTAGATCACGTGGTCGTTTGGTTAATTTGCTCTTTCAAATTTTTTATTTCCTGTTATTTTGTGATGAAGTAATTTTTAGTATTTAAAAATCAATCCATGTTATTCAGACATTTATTTCTTGTCCTCTCTTATCAAAATAAATGTTATTATTGCTCTCAAAATTCAATAAAAATTTGTATATATTTCTGTTGTGTTCCTCTTCATTGTATATAAATTTCATCGCATTTTTTTATTTGCTATTATAAAACAATAAAAAAACTCTTATTTTCCCTGTTAAAAAATCATAAAAATGTGAATTTTGCTTCAAAAATTCTAAAAAATTAGAGTAGTTTTGTTTTTGTGTGCTCAATTTCTTGTCCAATTTTCGTGAATTAAGTATTTATAAAACCAAAAAAATGCAAAATACTAAAAAACTTTAAAAAATCATATAAAATTGCAGAAAAAATGTGATTTGAGTTCCTGTTTGTAGATAAATTCCTCTAGTTTTTAGCAAAAATAATGTCTACAATTTTTGGTTTCATTTCATATTTTTAAATTGCATGATAATCCTATGTGCTCAATGTTTGCATTTTCTCTTGTTTTTTATTCATTTGAAAATTCTAAAAAAACTAAAAATCCCTAAAAACAAAAATATTTAAAATTTATGAAAAACACAAAATATATTTATTAGAATTTTTTGGAAAAAAGTGCTTGTGAGACTTTACTCCATTGTCTTTATTTAGTTTATTTAGAAAATTAAAATATAAAAAAATAAAAATCAGAAAATAAAAAATTTCAAATAAAGAAAACCATAAAAAATATAGAAAAGACAAAAATCTCACAAGAACCAAGATAGTTTGCATTTGAAATTCCATGTTCTTTCATTGATTATTTCATTGCATTGAACAACCCTCGAGAATTGTAGCCTCTCTAAGTTCGATCTTGTTCGCTACACAAGTTAATTAAATAGAAAAATAATTCTCTCGCTACATTTTTGTAATTATTTAGTTTGAGAATAAAATATATTTTTTCGTGTGACACTTGATTGGGTTGCAACGAGCTTTGTAACTATTCCTTGTAATTAAAACCCCGAAAAAGTGTTCATGGATATATGAGCAGGAGCGGGAAGAGGAAGCCTTGTAATAACCGTGTTCCATAATATTCGCTAGCGAATAGGAAACGATCATCCTTGCTAGTAGTTGTGTGAGGAAGAGGAAGGGGCACAACTGTTGATCAGCTGAGATCGAACATTCGTGGTGAGGCCACATGGTAGTAAAAATTAAATTAATTAATTAAAATAAGATAAAATAAAATAGTAAAATAAAGAGGGTAAGGATGTAAAATGTGGGCAACACATGGAGGCTCCAGGAGCTGCCACATTTCACACCCAGAAAATTCAAAAAATAAATCAAAAATAATGAAAAACAGAAAATGAGATCAAATCAAAAAGTGATCTTTATGAAAGTTGTTCTCTTCGATGATGCTATACCTTTATGAAGGGACTAAAAACAAAAGAAATAATTTATATAAAACGTATTTTGGTTGTACTATATAGATATAAAATATCGTATTTTGTATTTATGAAATTTATTGTGATTTGTGAACGAGGTATGAATACAAGATAAATTTATATAAAATATAAAATATATACACCTTAATCTCATTTTGATGGTATTTTTAACAATGAGAAAATGAAGAAATAATATAAAATGGACTTATGTACAGACTATATATATAGACTTAGAGTGATTTATTTTCTTTGATTTTTACATCAATTTTGATATGGATTTTTCCATATTTTATTAAATATTAATCCAATAATATAAATAAAAAGAAATTAATCAAAAAGAATTGGTTTTATACATAATAATAGTATTAAAACCAGGCAATATGTACAATATACAATGAGGTCTCAAAACCCAAAATTCACATATGAATTTTGATTCTTTTGAATTTAGTTTTGTCTTGTAGATAATGGAATGTATATTAACTAAAAAATGAGTAGGAGTCATAGGAGACTATATGAGGGAGATATTGACCTTTATGCCTTTCGTCTCAGAATTAGGGTCTCGATTTTATTGGGAAAATGTAAAAGTTAGTATTTTTTGATATTTTCCTTTATTAATGTTAGTAATGTGTACCCAATAAAGTTTATTTCAATTAATTTGGATTTAGTAAAAAATAATAAAAAACAATAAAATTATGGTAATATACATGTGATAATGTACAAGATTTAGGGTTTAGTTTGTAAATAATTTGATGAGATTTTGTTTATAAACAGTTCCATGAATAAATATTTAATGTAATAATATTATATTAAATGACACTGGAGAGCGAAAATCTATTTCCAATCCACATGGTGGACATCTACCCTCCATATAAGGAAGGAGGTTTTCTCATGGTCTCATTCTTGTAAGGTGGTTCTCTTTATTCATCTTTTATCATGAGAATGATTTATTATTGAGATTGAATTTCGAGCTTGAAGTAATAATTGATTTATTAATTCTAAATTCTATTATACTTGGAGCAGAAGTAAAACCATTTAACATCAACCATTGATCAATAATTTGGAGTGCATCTCCACCATTCATTTTTCTTTAGAAGAAAAGGTAAACCTAGCTCTTTCCTTACACAATTAATTTGATGCAATTGTTGTAACAACTTTCTATCTCTTTACACATGCTATCTATGTTTCTCTCAACTCCTTGTGGTCATCCACCATGGTGTTATTGAGAGCATGATCGCCATTACTTTGTCATCATGTTATCTTCTTTGGTGCCTCGTACATGCAAAGGTGACATCCGATTTCATGAGATGAAATCAAGAGGTTCCCTGCTCGAGTCATTTCTTTTGATTGTGTGGGAAGCATATGTCACATCTGTGTGCCCACAAGTGTTCTCTACATCAATATGGACTTGAGACAAGAGGTCTCTTCTCTTAGGGACTCATGGATAATGACCACGCTTCATGGAGTAATCCTATTACTCTTGTGATCTTGATGAAATAACATGGGAATTGTTCCCATATCACGTGGTTTCATCGAATTTTCTTTTTAAACCTGAACTACCTCACCGACTATATGACGAGTAGACCTAGATCAAATACAATTCGATCTCCACACTTCAGTGATGCATGAGACACTATCGTTGACAAGTCAGTAATTACCCTTATTATTGTTGCAAATTAATTGTTGTAATTGTGTTGTCGTGTTGTAGTCGGCAATCAGAGTCGATTAAAAAACAACCACAATTAATTATTCAATTAATGGAACGATGGTTATTGTAAATTTAACCTAGTTAAACCCTAGGGTCGAACTCAAGGAGGCAAAAAGAGATTCAGAATTAATCTATAAATAAGATAGAAATCAGGCTTTCCAAGGAAAGAATAAAGAAAATGTTTTGGTGTTTTTACCTTTTTAAGCATTTTATGGCTTTTTTTAAAAGATGTAATAAATTGCGAAAAGAAAAGTGTTGCATAAATTTACAAATAATTTTAGTAAGAGAAAAATAATGTTATATTATGTGATGGAAAGTGCATAAACAAATGCAATATCTTTTTAATTTTTTTAAATGACTCAAAATGTAAATGCAAATGGTGGTGAATGTGAAGCACCAAGCCAAACCAATTAATCCAAATAGCATCCATCTTATTTAATCTAAGAGATAATTTATTAACTAATATCAAATTAGTTCCCCAATAAAATGTCCTCAAATTAATGCACACATTAATTAACATAAAATCAATATTAAGAATAATTATGCTTCCATTTTAAGAAATGATCTCATAAAGTAATTAATTTCAAATTCTATTTCAAAAGTAGAATCTCATTGTTTCATATGAAAGATAATGAATCAAGAATAAAATACACACCAAGAACGTCCATATACGATAAAAATGCTCATGTTATGAATAATTGAATTTCAAGGAATAAATAGTAATAAAAGAATAAAAGTCTTGCAGATATACCCTTGGAAGGACCTTATGTTAATTATCCAAAGTTGTAGGGGGCTCCATGTAATTATTCCACAACGTGGGTACTTATGTAATTTCTAGAGGTCTGTTGGGCTTCAGTGTGATTTGCCCAATCAAACACACTACACGTGACCTTATATCTTCTTGTAATTATAGAAGTTGCGGAGGGGTAGGGCGTGAGTTCCCGCAATCGCACATGGCCGGACATGTGTAGGAGGGAGCGGCTTGAGGCTCGTACCTAGGCCTCCACATGTGGATTCTTGTTTCTTCGGATCTGCACGAAGCTCCTAGCTTATGTCCTTGGGTTGGAAGTGATCTCGATCCACTATACATCCCGATCTAGTGGGTGGAATTTAGGGGTTCCTCAATCATTGAGATTGCTAATGTTCCTCATTACGTGGCGTATGTAGAGAGGAACCTGGGATTGCCTTTATTCATTCTACGATGGTTAAGCTATTCCTGCACTGAGGAGATGGTGGTGCTGCTTTAGGCAGGTGTGATGTGGGGACGTGTGAGGCAACCATGTTAGGGGTAGTGAAGATTTGTGGAGGGCACAACGAATGATTGCAAGAGTATTGGCCAGCGAAGATGTCGATGATAGTAAGGGGTTTAACAATGATGACTGATTTCAGCGGATGAGTGACGGATATAGTGATTGGAGGTGAAAGTGAGAAGAGGTGGAGGAGGTTGCAAGGATGATCGGAGATATTTGCCTGAAGGTTGGAGCAAGGAGAGATAGACGAGAAGAAGAACATGGAGTGGAGGAGAATAAGGGGATACCTGGTGTCGAAGCTCGAGGGTATGCAGACAAAGAAGGAGCGAGCCTTGGATAAGGAGTCTATGATAACACCTAGTGACCTTGGTTCACGCCAAGGAGGAGGGGGTAGGTATGTTTTGTCACCCCAGGTGGGATCCTCTTGCTGAAGCTTGTTGATGGTAGATGACTCGCTACAGGGCTGGCTTGGATTTTAAATAGGGGGAATTAGGAAAGGATTGGGGGTGGTTCACTTAGTTTAACGGTGAAAAGGATGATGATGAGAGGGTTGGGTCTATTGACGGAGATGGGGGAAGGTGGTTAGGAAGGGATTTGTTGTAGATGGAGGCGATGGCATTGGTGATTCAATAGATGGAGGGTATAATATAATGGAGGTTAGTTTAACACTAGATTTAGGTATAGAGAGGTGAATGGCGACGATAAGGGTGCAGGTAATGGGAGAGCATTGCAGAGGATAAGGAGATCAGTCAGCCATTGAGAGACGAAGGGGGTACGACAGTCAACGAGGAGCAGTGGCGCAGCTGGGGAAGGAAAGAGATCTCACGTGCAGGGTACGTGAGGTGGAGGGAACCTGGGGTCACATCCGATGCATGTGGTGAATGATCCAAGGAACGTCACATGCAATGGACGTAAGGCGACAGAGAAAGGATGGGTGAGTGCGCTAACCATGGTCCAAGTGGCATAATGCAAGGGTGCTACTTGGCTCGTTGACTAGGACTAGTTGACCAGATAAGAAAATACATAAATTAATGCATTTTAAATGGTTAATAGACTCAAATGCAAAAGTGCTCAACACGAAAAGTGTTCATCTAATTATGACCACAATGCTCATGAAGGACTCAAGTGAAAAACGAAATGCTTAATCCAAGATAAGCACTTTTTGGTGATATTTTATGTATATAAAATATAAATTTTTTATTTTGAAATTTTTATTTGATTTTTTATGTATAAAAATGCATTCAATAATAAAACATGCTAGGAAATAATGTAATGGACTCAAATGACATTTTTTAGGATTTTTATTGCTTTTAAATAGGCCAGAAAAAATAGGGAGGTTGATTATATAGAAGTGAATCAAGTCAATAACTCAAGTTTGAAGTGGTATTTTTAATTATTTTTCTGATTTTTTTTGGATTTTGATTTATATGTGATTTGTTAAATCAATGGATAAATCAAAGAAATTAAATAGAAAAACAAGAATGAATGAAATGTGCACATGAAATGATAGGTCAGAATCGACGAAAATGTACAATGTGCAGAAGAGGCCGAAAACCAAACTTTCATAAATGACCTTTGATTTTTATGAAATTGATCTTGTTTTGAAGGTATTTGAATGTCTATTACTCTAAAAGTGAGTAGAGTGAAATTATCTACATGTTTAAAAGATAATTTTATGAAGTTAATATGCAAAGTGAATCTAAATTCTTGGGATGAAGCTTTATTTTCAACTAGTTAGAGTGGTGAATCACAAAATCATCGACCTACTATACTTAAACCATGCTCGTCCCCGAGCACTAGAGAATGAATGACTTAATCCGGTTAATCCCTGACTGTGCATGTGAATTACAAGACTCGATCCATTGAAAAACTCTTGGTTTTAATGATACCAAAATTTTGAACTAAACAAATCTCTAGAAAAAAAATGTGTCCAACTTCTTTAGCTCTGAGACTCACTTTATATACATATATAGTACGCGGATGACATTTAGTGATGACTGCAGTCACAAGAGTAGAGTCAAATTGTCATCCAAAGTTCTAGTTTGAGAGATTCTCCTAAGGACCCAATCCTTAGCACATAATAAATCAATTCTTGCAAACAATCCACTGTCTCTTTAGTTGTCTGTTTTAAAAATGTAGATGGAAGGCCATTTGATGGAGGGTATAGGTTGGGTAATTTCTTTTTTCCCTCTCATTGGAACACGGATCCTCTCGAGTGCGTTATTAACTCAATGCATGTATTTTAGGTTGTGAACCTATGCATACATCAAGAGAGTTCAGTGTCGTCTGCACTTGTTTTCCTATGAGTACACCAGGGTGTGTCTTTTATGAGTAATTATCATACCTTAGACACTCATACTTGTGTCACTATATGATGTAGGGCCCTTTTTGGGTTCTAGATCGAGTCTTGGTCCAAATAGCTTTGGTCCAAGCGGACACTTGGAAAATGTTGGGAGCGATCGCCTTTGGTGGAAGCTCTTTGAATTTGTATTTGTGATGAGATAACTTTTCTTTATACTTGTGGGAGAGAACTTCTCTCGAAGTTTATTTCAACGATGGTTGGCTAGCTCCACTGCTTTTACTAAGTTGACGCACACTGATCAACAAATTATTTATTTTCATCACAACTTGGCACATAGGCGTATATCAAGAGATTAGTACAAGAACCTTGTTCTCATACTAACTGACAGTGCTGACTGATGAATATGTGATTCAACACTCTAAAAGTTGAAAATAGAGCTTTGTTCCCGAGTAAATAGTAGCATATTTCCCCTTATCTTGCATAATTAACATTCATGCATGCAAGCATAATATCTGCATTTTAGCACTCATATTTGCATTAAATAAGAAGCCAATTTCACTTGTAAATATTCACCTGTATATTAGCTAAAATACCCTATTTGTATATATTTTATACTAACTCCAAATACAATAAAATCAACTCCATAGTGTATATATGACTAACACTAATTAAAGAAAAATATCAGAAAAATACTAACTTGTAAAATTGACCAATAAACCCTCAATCTAAGTTTGAAACTAGGAATCTTAAAATGCACATATCTCTCTCATACAACCTCCGAATTAGGTCTACTCACTTTTAAAGTAATATACATTCAAAAACCTTCGAACAAGACCAATTTCATTAAAATCGGAGCTCGTATGCAAAACTTGGGTTTTGGGCCCCTTTTGTATATTGTACATATTGACCGTTTTACCCCCTGTATTTTATCATTTTATTTTCTTCATTATTAAAAATCCAAAAAATTAGATTAAATTGTAAAAATTCTCCTCATATTTTTTCTATTTTTATTTTGATTTTTCTCTGTCTTAAAATGACAAAAAAATTATAAAAGATAAAATGCGGTATTTTATATCTATAAGGTACCACCCAAAAACATATTTTGTACAGATGATCTCATTTGCTTTTCAACCCTATACAAAAGTTGTAGATCTCATCGAGACGGGCAACTTTCGTGCTGACCACTTTTTTATTTAATCCCTTTTGTTATTTCTTTTTGATTTTCTTTACATTTAATTTTTGAATTTTCTGGGAGCGACATGTGGTAGCTCCTCGAGATGCCACGTGTCTCCCCATTTTTTTATTATTTTATTAATTTCGGATTTATATTATTATTTTCAGATTTATTATTTATTATTATTTTACTATTGATATTTTAATTATTTTTAGTAGCCTATTATATTATTTTATTTATTTTATCCCCTTTTTACCTCTTCTCCCTTACTTGTCTTCCACTCCAAGTAAATAACTTCCCATCTTACCCACTTTCTCCACCTATTTTCCAACTCCTTCCTCTTCTTTATATTCTCCTCCCCTCCATCATTTCTCATCATCCGTCATTCTACGAGTTAGAGAGGTTCGAGCCCGTTTAATCCGTGAGGTAACAGCTTCCCCTTAAATGTTGAGCGACGACGACCTGCAGGCGAGATCCGCGGTTAATATCCGTGTAGCGAACTTCCCATCAAGATCGCAAAGTTTCTCCGATTTTTCATCGAACCGGATCGAGGCCACAACCGGAAGCCGCACGACGTGGCTCCACAATCCGACGAACAACACAGGTAATTTCTCTATCTCTATCTTCTACATTATTTTTATCTAAAATTTTTCCTTGTTGATCACCACATCATAATCTTTATCACCATATTTTTCACCACACATCATATAACCATCATCACATTTACACCCAAAACCACCATCACTACCACTATCCACATCACCAACACCACCTCTCTATTCATTCATTTCCAGCTTAGAAAAAAATATACAAAAAATATACAAAAAAACAACAAAAATTAAAAAAAACACTGCAGGCAGTCCACACAGCGCCGCTCCAGCCATCGGTGCCACCGCGGTGCGCCATCGACGCTCCCCAGCCGTGCCGCGTGGACGGTGCCGATCTCGCCCTCCGCAGGACCCACCGCCAGCAGCACCTCCCGTAGCCGCAGGGTCGGTCGGCGTTGGACGTGCGGCACCTCGCCCTCTGCAGGACCCACCGCCAGCAACTCTCCAGCGGCCGCCTCGCCACTCGCTGCAACCCCCCGGACCCCCGGCCGTACACCTCCCGCCTCCTCGTCGCATCTCTAGCGGCACCGTCCTCCTGGCGCGCCGCCGTGCCTCACCATTCCCGCCGCACGAGCGGCACCGTGCCTCCCCGACCTCAGATCTTCAGCCCCCAGCGCGACCTCGCGCGACCTCCGTCCGCGCACCTCCTCCGCGCGGCGCACAGTCCTCCGCACCCAGGTCCCCACGTGCAGTCGTGCGGCCGCCCAGGCTGCGCGTGTGCACCCTCTCCGCTCCAACACCGCCGCCATCTTAGCACCGCGCTGCCCGCGCCCACCACCGGTCCGAGCCCTCGACGCTGACCGCCTTGCGCGTAGCCGCCACCCCCTTGAAGTCCTCCTCTTGCCCTAGCTTGCATAAGGAGGAAAGGAAAAGGTCCATTTATTTTTTTATTATATTTGCGAAAATTGCAAGTTCACCCCTGCATGTTTATGAATTTCCAAAAATACCCTAGTGCATAGTTAGTTTATTTGTTTTCAATTCTGTATTGCATTGACACCCCTGAGTTTGAACATAAATTTGGACAGTCATTTTGCATTAATTTTTAATAAAAAATAGCATTTTATAGAGACTCTCATTATTTATCTTGTGGCTATTTATTTACATTTATGTGAGCATTAAATTTTTTTATTAAAAATCAGAGATTGAAATTGAGTGATATTTTACCCATTTATGTTCTGAAATTCGCACAGGCCTATTTATTGATTCAAAAATTGCGAAAAAATTGTATATGATGCATCTAAGTGTGCTTTAACTGTCCAATTTTCGTCCAATTTAGAGTTGTCTGGTGCATAAAATAAATTCCTTAGCAATTTAAGTAATTGATTTTTAATTAATTCCACGAATAACAGTTTTGAGTTATTTCAAAGCTCCTGGATTCCTTATTAAAATATCTATTTGAGATAAATAGGTCTTTGGATGATTTGATTCGTGGATTAATTACGAATTAAATACCCGTAGTCACTCTGTTTTCAGTAAAATATTCATAAAAAAAATCATAAAATGTCAGAAAATTCCAAAAATATTAGTTAGCTTCATTTCATCATGTTTAACTTTTAGTAAATTTTTGATAATTTTTGCATATCATTTGCAGGAAAGATTGCATAAAAACCCCAAAAAAGTTTGTATTTTTCATTTGTGCATTTTAATCCCAAAAATCCCCAAAAAATATATTTTGCATTCATCTTGGATTAGGTTCTTAGGAAAAATATAATTTGGTGATTTGAATTAATTTCACATTAAAATTAAATTTGGCTAAGTTGTTGATTTTCTTATTAACCTAGTTCATCCGCATTTGTGCATTGGCATTTTTATCGCATAAAAAAATTATAAAAAAATCTCACTTGGAAAACCACAATCTAATCGCTCTAACTTGATCTCGAGTTGTTCCTTTGCCTCCTTGAGTCGACCCTGGGGCTTGCTCAGGCTAAATAAACATAAAACCGCATATTAAATTCATTGACGATTATTCGATTTGTGCGGTTATTTTTGATCGACACGGATCTATCCGACTGCAACGAAATAGTCATTTAGACCACATTAAAAGGGTAGGTCCGCGACCCGTCAAATGGTGCCGTTGCCGGGGAGGCAAACGACTTAGGATCACTTTAGAAAATTAGATTTAAGCTTTCCATTCACTCGGGTAGTCTGACCCTCGAGCCGCATTGTAATTATCCATTTTTTTCCTTAATTATTTTTCTGATCATTTCTGTATATATTTTGATATCTCTTTCTAACATAAGTTTTATCTTTTTGTGCGAGGGCCCGGTGGACTTAGAGAGGCTTTCTTAAAGTCGACGCATCTCAAAGTGCATCGGAGGCCGACGATTCGTGGATCAAGTCGGCTGTTGAGACGCCAAAAAGATTTTTGTAAAAAAAGTATCTACATTTACATCGGTTCCCATTTGGGTTCTCGTGCGTGTAAACATAGTGGAACCGTATCCCGTCTGCTGTGTGGCTTGAACTTTTAGACTAGGCTTGCACTAGCGGCTCCTCGAGCCACTCTAGGGTTTGCTTGTGCTTGTAATTTTAGGACCACACAACCATTTAAAAGATGCACTTAGATCGCAGATCTAGTCAAATCAACCTGTGCTTCACTCGCTAATAGAACTGCCTGTCTAGGAGCGGCTTTTCATCGCTTGCATTCATTTAGTGTAAAATTTCAATTCAGTCATGCATCTGGCATTGTAGAGAGATGGAGGCACTGTAAGTCTTCTTACTCAATCATTCATCATCGTTTTCTCGATTGCATCGGCTTTTTTCGATTCTCTCTCTCTCTCTCTCTCGGTTTTCTAACCTAGGATAAAGGAATTGGGACTGGACGGTAGACGTGATTTCTTGTGTGGATTAATATCAATGATAACTACTATCTAAAATCAGGACTACTAATTGAATTGGACCAAAAAAATGACTAAAATTAACCCTTGTTTGCGGGAGAGTAACCCCGACCTTGTTTTCAGGCTGAGCGAGGGTACTTGAGTGTGTGTGAACACCTTAAGGCAGAGCCCAAATTCCTTCCTTCCATATCACGGGCCAACTGATCCTAGCAAATATCACGAGTTGAATATTTTTAGATTCACTGACTAGTACCAAGTAGCCTCCGCCTATTCGCGGGTAGTCAGAGGTGAACCGGCGGTACTTTGCGACAAGTTGCTAGTAACCCTTCGGGGAGAAGTTCCAGCCTTGTCAGCCTCCGCCTGCTTGCAGGTAGATAGGGGCATGGTATTTGAGTCCATCAACTTGGGATAGGATCGAAGAAAGGAAGGACCGACGGTATCTTAGGCGACAAGTTAAACAAGGAAGACGCATCCGGCTCTGAGCCGACTTCCCTATAGGCCGCGTAAATCCTTGCTATCTTGTTTGAAAAATCACACTTAAAATTAACAAGATTAATTGGACTCGGTATCGGATCCTTCACCGTGTTGAGTGTGAACTTGGGGTTTGCTCTTGCGTTTGTCTTCGTGTCTGTCCGTGTGTGTTATTGATGAATACCCATTCATCACTCTTTATTCTTTTATTTTAGCTACAAAACCCTTGCAAAATACATGTAGATATATGTAAATAGAATAAAATATCATCTTGCATGCATTATGTAAATATGCATAATTAGCATGTTTATGTGCATAAATAAAAGAATAAAGAAATAAAAGAAAAAGAGGGAGATATTTAGAATAAATATTGAGCGACCTAATCCCAAGGGAGGGCTCAGCATGGGCCTGACCGCATAAAAACCCAAGTAGAGAGAGAAAAGAAAGCTAATATGTTTGTGTACATATACCTATATTTATAAATAAAAATATTTTCCTCTAAATAAAAATAAAAGGGGTGTATTTATTTGTATATATTTGTAAATATAAAATTAAAAAAAATGGAGAAAATGAAAATAAATAAAAATCCCCTTCTTCATTATATATAGACCATGTACATAGAACCATTCACTTATTTATTATCACCTTATAAATAAATAATTAAAATTCCATAAAAATATGAACATATTCCATATTTCATGGTGTAAATAAATAAAATAAAAATCAGAAAAATAAAAATAAAATAAAAATAAACAAAATCAAAATCAAAGTCCACCTTGTATATATACCATGCATGTACATAAATAGAAGTATTTATTTAACCCTTGTAAACAATTAATAAAAATAAAATAAAAATACCTTATTATTCCGCATTTTATCCTATAAATAAATAAAATATAAAATTGGAATAATTTGTATAAAAATAAATAATTAAAAATCAAAAATTAAAAATACATATTGTATATACCTATATATAATAATGCTATTTTGTAAATACCTAAATTATATTTCAAAAAAATAAATAAAAATAAAAAAAAATAATTTAAAAATAAATAAACATTTTTCATATTTTAAGTTTTTGGAAATAATTGCATTTACTATTTTTATTGAATTTTTAAATCTTTAATAATCAGCGAGCTCTGATTGGTCCACGGGTAGGGGTGTCAGAAAATTCTCAAGTTCGATATTCGCTCAGGTTCGACTCGCTAAAAGTTCGATTCAAATTCGGTTCGGAAATAAAACGAACCGAATCCGAACACAAGTTTAGGTTCGATTAAATAAACGAACCGAATCTTAAAATCACAGGTTCGCTCAGGTTTGATTCGTTAAAAGCTCGATAAGCATACACATATACATATTTACAAATCATTATCAGTAGAAGTGGACCTTATTTTAAGATAAATGGATTTTATCTAAGGATAAGTGACATTTGTCTAGAGATAACTGAATATTTACATGATAAATAGGTTTTATCTCAGTAAAAACTATCCAAAAATAAATAGTCACATCCTGGTTACAATATCCATCATCTATGTGTCTAGTACTTTTTCCTTCTTTATCTTCAAATCAACAGACCAAGTATAAACATTACTTGTCAGATATCTCCACATTATTCTTATTCCTTATCCCCATCTGAACATATATAAAAATATATTATAATTATATTTTTTTTCAAAGAGACGAATCCTTATTAGCTTATATTTTTAAAAGATGAAGATGAGTTAAATAAAGGAAAAACTAAATGAATATTTATTGTAATTGCATAAACACATATATTTCCATTTCTCTTCTCTTCACCCCCTCTTACTGGAG
The DNA here is from genome assembly GCA_037367405.1 of Ottelia alismoides. Taxonomy (NCBI): domain Eukaryota; kingdom Viridiplantae; phylum Streptophyta; class Magnoliopsida; order Alismatales; family Hydrocharitaceae; genus Ottelia; species Ottelia alismoides. The sequence continues at coordinate 55,512 of JAZKJV010011648.1, read as the reverse complement.
AATTCTTAAGTTCGATATTCGCTTAGGTTCGATCGTTTAAAAAGAGGTTCGATTCGGATTCGGTTCGAAAATAAACGAACCGAACCTGAACACAAGTTTAGGCTCGATTAAATAAACGAACCGAACCTAAAAAATATAGATTCGCTCAGGTTCGGTCCGTTTACACCCCTATCTACGGGGGATGTTGACCCCCGGTCAACTCTCCCCCCAGGACCACCAGAGTCGGATCTTGTTGCCCCGACCCGACTTCTCCGATTTTTCCCCACTTGATCCGATCGCCAAATCCCTAAACCCCGGGCTCCATTTGATCCTTGCTTATCCGAGACCCTGGCCCCGGGGTGGCTTTTAGGGGTCCGTGCTCCAGGCATCCACGCCCGACTCCATTTAGACGGACCTTTCACACTATATAGCTGAAGCTCCGCCGCACAATTCATGCTATCTTTGGCGCTGCCCCTTCTTCCCGTGACCTCCACCAGACTCCCCAGAGTGACAGCTGAGAGAGGCGAGTGTCGAAGAGAGGAGAGGACCCCTCCGCCACTGATCCGGCGACCTCCTTGCCGCCGTGCGCCGCCCAGAGCAACGCCCGAGGAGGTCCCCCGCACCCGTGGTGCTCCGGCGAAGTTCGCCGGAGCCTTGTTCTTCGAGGATCCTCCGCAGCCGTTGGATCAACCTGTTGCTTCAGACGTTCTCCCAACCGTCCATCTGAGGAGTTGCACCGACCGTCGATCCTTCTAGGGCTTGATCCCAGCCGTCGGATCCAGTGAGGGGTGCCCTTGATCCAGAGCGTCAGATCAGCCACGTGGCACGCCCTCGTCCTTCGGATAATAAGGGGTAATTTACATTTAGGCCCCTTCCTATTGCGCATTTACTTTTTAATCCTGTAAATATTTATTTCAGTTGTTTTCATTTTTGAACAATTGCACTTAGGACCTAAATCTTTTGTGTATTTGCATTTTCATCCCTGTATATGTGAGACACGTACGTCGTCATGCGATGTTTGGTGAAATTGCATTGTCTGGGCTAATGTTTTGAGGTGTTATTGAATGAAAGATATTATCTGATATTTGCATCCATACCCCTGTGAACACTTTTATTCGACATGTGTTTAAATCTTTGGGTATTTTGCAACTTCTCCCCTGGACTTTTAGCACCTGTTGCTAATAAGCCCTTGGAAGTAACTTTTATTGCAATTAAGTCCCTCTGTGCCCAGACCATGTGCAGTGCGCGTGGGGACTTGGAAAAATTGCACGAGGGACCCCCAGCTTCTTGGATTTGTTATTTTTAAGCCCCTGCAAGTATGTTTTATTGCGTATAGGTCCTTGTGCACTGTGAGCCTTCATTTTAATTAAATAAAATATCAAATTTAACCCAAATCGTGTGAAAATTGGACATTAATTTTTGGGTACATTTTTTGTGGCTCTTTATTATTTTTAAAAATTCAAAAACCTTTGTTTTTACCTCTGTCCAGATTAAAAAATCATAAAAAATATAAAAACTCTTTTAAAAATTCAAAAAAATCAAGTTTTGTTTATTTTTATGTGTTTGAATTTCTGTGCATTTTTGACTATTTTTGGATTTATAAAAAACTTAAAAATAAAAAACCCTTAAAAACTCATAAAAAATTCTAAAAAAGCATAGAAAATTCAAAAATTCATAAAATCTTCTTCTGAATTTTCCTTTTTGTTTCTACTTTTCATAAAAAATACTTCAGGCTGTTCCAGGACCATGTTATATTTTAATTTGGTCCTCCAAGCCTGACTGGACAGTCTTGTTTTGTTTCTGCCTTCTTTTATTTTTAGAAAATTCCATAAAAATTATAAAAATCTCAAAAATTCACCAAAAATAGTAAAAAAACAGAGAAAACATAAAAATATTTTTATTTGAATTTTTGGACCATTTTTGAGTAGTTAAATAATTGATTGAAGTTGCTTGTATTTGTCCTTTTATTATTTTCTTCCATTATTAAAATTCCAAAAAAAATATAAAATATTTAAAAACCACAAAAGACACATTTTCTTCCCTTATTTGTGAGTTCACTACTTCGTAGGCCGCAAGGCCAACTCGTGCTCCCTGAGTCCGGACCTAGGTGCTACACTAGGCTAATCTCATAGCCAGGACCGCTATTTTTGATTTTCTTGTTTTATCTGCTTGATTAGTGGTCCGTTTCTCTTTTCTTGATTGAGTTGATTTATCTCTCGATGCGGGTCGCAACGACCATTTGAGTGATTATTTTATCTTGGATTGATTGATCGATTTTTCGGCTCATTAGAATGGCACCGTTGCCGGGGAGCACGGCTTAGTAGTCAGTTTTGACTTTTCCGTGGTTTTCTTTTTCGCGGCTTTCTGTAGATATTTTTGTATATATTTCATCTGACTTGTTTATACATTTATCTGGTTTGACACTCTTTTTGTGTACTTGCGAGGGCCCAAGGATCGAGACAGCTCCTCTCGAGGAGCCGACACAACCGCGGGAATCGGAGGCGACTCCCTTCTGCACGGAGCCGCATGAGAGCGCAAGGAGACAACATGAGTGCGGGAGCCGCGGAATAGCCACGAAGTAGTTTAGATTAGCTTAGTTTATTTTCAGCACATTTATTAATTTGTAATAATACAGGGACAGGACAGAGACACTTAGACTCTCGGGGTCTGTTTCGCCGAGCACCTGTGTACTCGGGGGACCCCACCGGTTTTTCGCGGTTTTTACGGTTTTTCAACGGTTTATTTACTACTTGCCTGATTTACGCAGATTATCAGCCTTAGCTTAGGATTTTGACTGATTGTGACGTAATTATTTATGATCCCAACACCTAATTGCTTGCCTGTTCCTATAGCTCGAATAGTTGGACCTAAATAATTAATTCACAAGAAAAAGCCGCTTATTAGAGCTTTGGTCCACGTGCCTTGAGGAGTCACATACAACACGTGCAAGATCCGTTATGGCGGACACCAAATGGCTCCCAAGACAGGACTCCGGACCTAGGCTCGAGTACCCGGCTACCATTCTTCCGCGTAGAAATTGCTCTGCTAGGGATGGTTTTCCGCGTGCATCATATAGGTAGTTTTTATTCGTGCACCCCCGCGCCGCCCAGCCCTGCATCGTGTCACCCCCGCGCCGCCCAGCCCTCCCCTCCCCCACGCCGCCCAGCCCCGCACCGTGCCGCCCCCGCGCCGCCCCCGCGCCGCCCAGCCCTTCCCTCCCCCACGCCGCCCAACCCTTCCCTCCCTCACGCCGCCCAGCCAACCCCTCCCCCGCACCGCCCAGCCCTCCCCTGCCCCGCGCTCCCAGCCCTTCCCTCCCCCGCGCCACCTGCCCCGCACCGCCTCCTCCGCCCCGGCTACTGTAGGTGCACAGCAAGGGAGGGCATGCGGGGAAGAACGCGATGGCTGTAATCAATGGTTAGGGTAGCAGGGGGGTATGGTGTGGTCGTGCGTGGTGTAGGTGCAGGCGAACTCCGGGCGGAGAGGGAGGAGGAGGAGATTGGAGGAGGAAGAAGAGGCCTCTGGACAATGATACCCCTCTTAAATGCACCAAGGTTTGAAAAAACCGTGGTTAAGTCAATTCATTGACGGTCAACCTGACGGAAGGGCACAACTGATGATGGAGAAAGTTTTGAGGGGCACAACTGATATTACCAAAAATATAGGGGCATAACTGAAATTACGATTTCTCGGAGGGGAGCAAGTGATAAAATCCCAAAGTTAAAACCATAAAATTGGGGACTGCTAACTCAACTTGACCCTAAAAGACACTCACTATAAAAATTTGTCTTGGGGAGAGCAACCCCCTCATTGTCTGGTTTGCATGCGCGAGAGAGTGACCCACACACTAGGATAGAGCCATATCCGAGCCTCGATTAGACTACTAGCCTTTTATACGGGGCAGTCTTTTCGGCGGATTGGATTCCCAACAGGTCACGTAACCGCTCTGCTATCTTGACTTGATCACCTAATAAAAACTGACAAGATAATTGATCGAACTCTTACGATCTTCATCTCACGTTGAGTAGGTGAATCTGGGGTTTTGCTTGCTTATCATAGTTGTTACCAAATCCCATCCGCCCGACTCGCCAGATCACGATGATGGGCAGGAGGTCCCTTAGGCAGCCTCTGACTGCACCGCTTGACCTCACTCCCGCCCATTCATCTAGGTCGGTTCGCAGGAGCCGAGACCCGCTCTCCGAACCCGAGTTCGACTCCACCCTATTCCCCCTCGTCCACCCTTCTACCAGTTCTGAGTTATCCGTACTAGAGGAGAGACAGCAGACAGATGATTTATCGGCACCTGAGTTTGGGTCTTTTGCCTTTGCAGAGATCATGGCCGACAGCAGTGATGACCGCACCAGAGGCCCCCGAGGAGAGCAGACATTTATCCTGGACCAGGGTGCGATCAACAACACCCTGATCGCCTCCCTTGAGACAGTTCAGCAGCAGTTGAGGGATCAGGGTGCCTTCATGATTGAGATGCGGAGAGAGATGGAGCAGATGAGAGCCGACTGCGAGGATTGCGGGCCGAGAGACGGACCGAGGATACCCGGTGATGCGACAGCAGCCGCAACCGCAGCAGCCGCAGCAGCAGCAGAGCCTCCAAGACCGATGCAAGAGTTGCACAACCCCGGATCGACTTTGACGCATCGTTGGGTTGTACTGCCAGCTATCGTGGGGGACTTCAAGTTCCCCCGAACACTCTTCAGCTTCTCCCCTGGTTCCATGGGCTCGCCACTGAGGAGCCCCATCTCCACCTTCAGGAGTTTCTGATGATCTGCAACACAATCCATGACAGACAGGTGGACGAGGACACATCTGTATGATTGCCTTCCCCTTCTCACTAGCAGACAGAGCAGCCACCTGGCTGAAGCATCTGGGGAAGTTCGTATACACCTGGGAGTAGCTCCGCACCGAGTACTTGAACAAGTAATATCCACTCAGGCGGACGAATGCAGCTAGGGCCCTGATCATCAACTTCTCCATGCTCCTCAACGAGCAGTTTCACGAGGCATGGGAGAGGTTCAGAGAGCTTATAGACAGATGCCCGCACCATGACATTTCGAAGTCGAACCTTGTGCAGAGCTTCTTTTGCGGGTTGACACCAGAGCTGCAGGGCCTGGTGAACACTTCTTGTGGCGGGTCCTACTTCCCCAAGGATCATGATCAGGTCTGGGCCATCAACGAGGAGATGGCCGAGAACTATACAGTGATGTCCCAGACCCGACTCTACACATAGGGACACCCTCAGCCACAGACCGTGCAGTACCAGAGGATCGCACGGGTCGACGCCGGTCCATCACTTCTCAGCGGCAGCAGTACAGGCCGAGTCCACAGCCGCTGACATGGGCATCATCAGCGAGAAGCTGGACCGGATGGATATCATAGAGAAGAAGCAGTGCCAGGGTATCACACAGATGGAGAAGATGGCACAAACACTGAGCGACTTGAAGACACAGCTCATGTGTCTCCAAGAGGCACAGACGGCTTCTCAGCCCTGTCTTCAGTCGCGAGGAGATCTGAGCAGCAGCGACAGTTCGTCCCAGCGCTCCCAGCAGCCTGGACAGGTTCACCTTGTACAAGCGGAGCCGTACTAGCAGCCGCAGCCACACTACCAGTCGCCACCATCTCCAGACACACAGATGGTGGTTTACCAGTCGGATCAGCCTCTGGCTGTACTCCCACCAGTCACCTATGAGCCCGAGCCGTTGATGGACGTCAACGAGATTTGGTACCACCGTCCACATCCCGGTATCCGACGAGACCATCCCGGATTCCATTGGTCGGTCGGAGGTGCCAGTCCCAGCAGCAGTCTCTGGGACAGGGTGGCCAGTATGGCCATCAACGAGATCACGAGCAGCAGCAGCCCCCGGTGTACCACCAGCAGCATCAACACTTCACAGTATGGTCCTCTTCCCTATCAGCAGGGACATTCTGGGAGGCATGATCAGCCTCAGCTGTAGTTTCATCAACAGCAGTACCCCTCTCACTCGCAACACCAGCCACAACAGCCTTACTACCAGCGAGGCCGCCCGTCAGGTTCTCATGGGCCATCCTATGAGAGCCCCGCCCTAGATGACATAGCCCGCCTCCTGACCGATCAGCAGGCTACTTTCAGAAGGGAGATGGACGAGTTCCACCAGGAGATGCGAGAGATTGTGAGAGGGAAGGCCTCAAGAGGAAGTCTGAGCAGGTAGATTTCACAGAATATGCCACTCCTAGTGATGCTTTTGGTGATATGTCTGCCTATCTTTTTGATACTGATTTTGTCACACTTAGGAGTGGTAAGATGCCAGCAGGCGGTGCCTCGTCTGAGCGACATTCCCAGGACACTTCCAGAGTGCCAGACGAGGAGGAGAGCGGTGCTAATGCGCTAGAGATGATGACGGTGGTACTGATGCCACCATGGATGCTGATTCCACCGACGGTACTGATGCCGTCGCTTCACCAGATGGAGGAGGTGGTACTGACACCATCATAGTTGCCGAGCCAAAGCGCGAATCTAATGCCGCGAGTCGACCTGCCGAGGGTGGTGCTGATGCCACCGTTTCTACTTCTGCTAGTCCTGTAGTCTTTCCATTTGTTCATGTATCTCAGGACTTATCTGGTAATAAAGGAAAGGGTTTGTTTTATTCTGATCCACCTGTGTTGCATGATGATGTATGTGTGGATTCTGCCGTGCTTGAGCAGCCTAGACCCTCTCCTAGTCCTTCATCTGAGAAGGACACTGTGATCCTCTTCCCTAGAGCACTCCACATGGGGAAGGGGAAGAAAATTGAAAATCCAAAAAAGAAGCAGCAGGAAGAGTTCAGCCAGCAGATGATTGACCGATTCCACATTCAGCTGACTCTTCAGGAGGCCTTGGAGCACATCCCTCTACTCTAGAGATCAGTCAGAGACAGGACCACAGTTAGGAGGAAGAGGAGTAACCACCAGTCTGAGACCCATGTGCTTACTCGGGCCACTTGTTGCGCGATTCAGAACCGCCTGCCGGCCAAGAGGCCAGGTTCCGGAGCCCCGTATGTTAGATTCCATATCCATGAGCAGAGGTTTGACCACACTCTATTAGACAGCGGTTCTTCGATCAACCTACTTCCGGCAGCCCTTCTCGACTGCTTCGAGTTGGGCACTCTACGATAGAGCAGGACAATCCTTCAGTTTGTTGATCGATCTGTCAAGAGGCCGAAGGGGTTGCTGAGGGACGTTGTCATCACGATTCAGGGCTTGCAATTCCCCGTGGACCTTGTTGTGTTGGACATGGAGATCCCTGAGTCTGTGACCGATACCCCCATCATTCTAGGTCGCCCATTCTTGGCCACAGCCAAGGCAGTGACCGATCATGATAGCGGGAAGGTATACTTTCGCGTCGAGGGTGAGAGTATACAAATAGAGACGGTCGAGGACATCAGATACAGAGATTCAGCATGCTTCGAGCCGAGCACAGATTCAGAGCAGATGACAGAGCCAGGGCCAGACATCCACTAGGACTGCGATTTTGTGATCACAGATTACGAGGCATTTTGGGCAGATCCAGTCGCACAAGTCATCCTCTAACATTCATAATTCACTGATGTCGAGATGCCAACAGAGGAGAGCTTGGAGAGCGCATTCCTGGTCCAGGATACTTCACAAGCAGCAGAGCCGGTTCTCGACCGCGAGACAGAGTTGATTTGTGATGATGATACAGATCCCTCGGAGTTAGATGTTGATTGGGCAGAGTTTTATGATCTTATTCCATGTCTGACTTCCACTGAGCCTGCAGCTAGGGAGGAGGTAGAAGCCATGCAGAGAAGAGACAGTCCAACAGAGCAGCCTTCTCCAGATACCGATTGTGAGCGAGAGTTTCCATTCTCCCATGCAGATTTGGCAACATTCACTTAGAGCTTTCAGAGGCCAGATTCTCCAGCACCTACTTGTCAAGAGCTGAAGCCGCGACCTGTGTTGCTGAAGTATAGGTTCCTTGTGGGTGAGCATGAGATGTACCCAATCATTATCTTCGCTGATTTGACTAGAGAGACAGAATCTCGTCTGATGGGGGTTCTTGAAAAGAACCGCAAGGCGATAGGATGGAGCGTAGCAGATCTCCAGGGGATCAGTCCGGCTCTGTTCTCTCACCGCATCTATCTCGAGGATGAGGCAAAGCCGTCGCGTGAGTTCCATCGGCGACTGAACTTGAATCTGAGAGAGGTTGTCATGAAGGAGATCTCAAAGTGGTGGAGTGCCGATTTTATCTACCCCATATCCGACTCCAAGTGGGTCAGCTGGTTGCATGTGGTGCCCAAGAAGAGGGGCATCACTACAGTTGCCACGGAGTCCGGAGAGGAGATTTCTACCCGGGTACCCACTTCTTGGCGGGTCTGCGTAGATTACAGACGACTCAACCAGGCCACCAAGAAGGATCATTTCACCCTGCCCTTTATAGATCAGATCATTGAGAGATTGGCAGGGAAGATCCACTACTGCTTTTTGGATGGGTACTCCGGCTACAATCAGGTGGCCATCGCGCCCGAGGACCAGGACAAGACCACCTTCACCCGTCCCTTCGGCACATACGCCTTCAGACGCATGCCATTTGGGATATGCAATGCCCCTGCAACTTTTCAAAGATGCATGCTGTTTATCATTTCGGACATGGTGGGGGAGTGCTTGGAGGCCTTCGTGGATGACTTCTTGGTCTACGGCGACGGATTCGACTCCTGTCTTGACTGCCTAGACCGATTCCTTCAGCGATGCATTGAGGTTCACCTTGTGTTGTCTTGGGAGAAGAGTCACTTCATGGTGACTCAAGGGACGGTGCTTGGCCACATCATCTCCAGCAGGGGCATGGAGGTTGATCCGGCCAAGGTGGATGTCATTAGAAAACTCGCACCACCGTCCAACCTGCGGCAGTTACGGTCTTTTCTGGGGCACGTCGGTTTCTACCGGTGCTTCATTCATGATTTCAGTAGGATTGCCCGATCGTTGACTGATCTACTGACGAAAGACACCGAGTTCCTTGTCGATGACAAGTGTCTTTCGTCGTTCGAGACTCTCAGGAAATGTGTTGTAGAGGCTCCTGTTCTCCAGCTGCTTGATTGGTCTCTCCCATTCGAGATCATGACGGATGCCTCCGATTTTGCTGTGGGGGCCGTGCTGGGATAGAGGAGGGATGGAGTACCATTTGTCATTCACTATGCTAGCCGTACATTGGATGCCACGTAGCGAAACTACACGGTCACTGAGAAGTAGATGCTAGCCGTAGTTTTTGCCCTAGACAAGTTCAGATCTTACATTATCGGATCTAGAGTGACCATATACACTAATCATACCGCCATCAGGTACCTCATGGCAAAGAAGGATGCCAAAGCTAGATTGACAAGATGGATCCTTCTACTCCAGGAGTTTGACATAGAGATTAAGGATAAGCCTGGAGTCAAGAATGTGGTGGTGGATCATCTCTCCCGATTGGAGTATCTTGAGGATTCTGAGCAGATTGACCCTATTTGTGAGACCTTACCAGATGAGGCGATCCTTTCTATCGCTTCACTCCCATGGTATGCCGATATTGTGAACTATCTTGTTGCCAAGAAAGTTCCACAAGATTTGCCCAGGCAGAAACTTGAGGCCTTCCTCGCGAAGGCCAAGTTTTACCATTGGGAGGATCCCGTCCTTTACCACGAGGGAGGGGATAGTATCTGGCGTAGGTGCATTCCTCAGGAGGAGCACCACAGCGTCCTCACTTACTGCCACAAGATTGAGGAAGGAGGACATCACTCAGGGAGGAGAACGGCACAGAAAGTGCTCCAATCCAGCCTATGATGGCCTACTCTCTTCAAGGACTCTGATGAGTTCGTGAAGAGATGTACTGACTGTCAGAGGATGGGCACTTGTGGACAATGTGATATGATGCTGATGCAGCCCATACACTTCTGTGATGTTTTTGACGCATGGGGCATCGATTTCATTGGTCCATTCCCTAGGAGTCAGGGATTTGAGTACATTCTGTTGGCCGTGGATTATGTGAGTCGTTGGGTTGAGGCCATCCCTGCCCGAACCGCAGATGGTAGGACTGTTTGCAGATTTTTGAGGAAGAATATCATTTCAAGGTTCAGGGTAACTAGAGTGTTGATATCTGACGGGAGGTCTCATTTCGTCAACGACAAGGTAAAGGCCCTTGCTAGCGAGTTCAGCATACACCATCGAGTTGCCACTCCATACCACCCTCAGACGAATGGTCTTGCTGAAGTGTTGAACAGGGAGATCAAGACTATATTGCAGAAAGTCGTCCGCCCTGATCGAAAGAATTGGTCACAGCTTTTGGACTCAGTCTTGTGGGCATATCGGACGTCTTTCAAGACTCCTTTGGGTACATCTCCCTTTCGTCTCGTTATGGCAAGCCGTGCCATTTACCTATTGAGCTGAGATATAGGTCACTTTGGACATTCACTGATATACTTTTGGATCCAGAGAGTGTAGGAGACCAGAGGAGGGCAGAGTTAGCATCCCTGGAGGAGCTTCGTGATACCGCCTTTTCAAACAGCCTACATTATAAGGAGAGAGTGAAGGAGTGGCATGATTCTCATATCAACCACAAGCAGTTTGAGCCAGGACAGAGAGTATGGTTGTTTGATGCTAGGCTTCGATTATTTCCAGGGAAGCTATAGAGCAAATGGAAGGGACCATATTTGGTGAGAAAGGTACACGACAATGGGAGTATCGACATATCTGAGATGTCTTCTGAGAGTACCTTTCGAGTGAACGGCCAGCGGCTCAAGCCATATCTAGATCATGAGCCATGGGTCGTTGATGTTGCCCCGATTCACTTTGCGTGAGATGTGGTCTCTTGACTCACATCTATTGCATCTTACGCCTGATTATCACTGTTCTTCCGACTTGTATAGATCCAGTTGTCCATATCACTCTATTCTTTAGTCCCACATCCCTTTTCTCATCTTATGATTGTGCTATACTTAGGGTGTACATTACCCTAAGTATAGGGGGGATGTAGGATTCTCGAGTATTCTTTTGATTCTTTCTACCCCTATTTTGCTGCCTATACTTAGGGATATTTCACCCTAAGTATAGAAGGGGTAGAACCTGTACATCCGTCACTCAGATTTCCCTTCATGTCCAGCTTGCTATACTTAGGATTACTTGATCCTAAGTATAGGGGGAAACACCGAGATCCTCTTGATTTCTATTCTTTGATTCGTCTTTGTATATAGCCTTCCTTGTCACTTCCCTATACTAAGCACGAGTTATGTCTTCTTCATCGCTCTTGATCACTCTGAGGACATCGTTCGAGCTAAGTATAGGGGTGTGTGTATATATTTCATATATACTTTAGCATAACTCGTACTTTGTGTGAGTGTGTTAATAAATAGAAATGGCTAAAAACCCAAAAACCCATAAAAATTAAAAAATTTTCCGTGTAAATAAACATTCTTTTATTACATATACATAGCTATTGTACAAATTATTTTTATAAAAATGTTTGTAAAAACTTTTTGTGTAAAAAGTGTGTAAATATGTGCATATCAAAATTATGTATATAGTACAAAATTTTTCCAAAATGTTTTGAAAATAAAAAGTTCGCAAAAACCTTGTGTAAATTTGTGTACATATTTTGCAAAACTTGCATTCATGTAGACATCCATGGTTTCAAAACATTTTTCAAAAATTTTGCACATGTGTAAATAGCATCTTTGTAAATATTTGTATAGTTTTTCCTGGATTATGGTTGACATTTAAACTAACCTAGAATTAAATTGGAAAATGGAGCTTGATTAAGATCTTAATCCACCTAATTATAAGAGGAACCTTATAGGGCTTAGGGTTAAGGCTTTTCAGGTCCATGGGGACTTAATTCTTTGAGTCCACTAGGATATGAGCATATGTCATCTTGATGACCCTAAGTAGAACACTTAACAACATACGCATCACTCTCAGAGACAATGGCTTTACTTGCACCAGCACCGTACACACAGCTCTCCACGGATGAGGTGGTGAGGAGGCAGTTTCCTTTGGCTTGGGGTAGCATATGAGGGTAGTACTTGTAGGCAGAACCTCTCTTCTTCTTCTAGTGAAGGAAGTGCGTCTCAACTTGGTCTGGTGGTTATGAAGTCTAAAGACAAAAGACGTGGGTTGCAATAAAGCTTCAAAAGAGGGATAGTCTACTGGCTCAAGAGGAAAAATTCCTTGTATATATGCTGCACCATGTAGATATGTTGTACAGATGCACATGAAAAAAAATCGAGCAAAAAGAAAAGAACTCCAAAAAAGTGGTGGGTCGGATTGAAAGTTTAATAATCCCACCGGAGTGTATATAGTGCAAATAAAGCAAAAGCTTATGGTATACATGTTCCATCTCATGAAGCTTGTAGCGGGAGACTCAGCTACACTGGTTAGAGCTCCCAAGGATACATGGCTACACTGGCCATGGTCCATTCTCTTTTTCCCCCTCTTCTTGACCGGTTGCACTTGAACTAAGAAGGGAATACCCCGCTTCTCGAGGAAAGAGTTGCTAGACCGAGGCGTTAGAGTTACCAGGTTGAGGGAGGTTGTTTCTTTGTTACTTCTGAGGTGGGGAGCTACATATCACTTACACCGTACAAGGAAAGATTCATGGTCATTAGAGTTTGTGTATGTAGACTTGTTCTGATCTGGTTTATTGAGGAGTCTTGCCCATAGATTAGTGGAACTTAGAGGTTGTTAAGTTTTAAGCTTAAGTCCAAATAAGGTTCTGACAAATTAATAATCCAAAGATCTAATCGAGCTCCATATTTTAATTTAAAGAAGGCAAGCTTAATAATCAACATTGATCCTTGTATTTTCTCCTCTTTTTCTTTTTCTTTTTCACTTCTTTTTCAAATAAGTGTTTGCTAAGGGACTAGCAAAGTTAAGTATAGGGGGGGATGAATACCCATTCATCACTCTTTATTCTTTTATTTTAGCTACAAAACCCTTGCAAAATACATGTAGATATGTGTAAATAGAATAAAATACCATCTTGCATGCATTATGTAAATATGCATAATTAGCATGTTTTTGTGCATAAATAAAAGAATAAAGAAATAAAAGAAAAAGAGGGAGATATTTAGAATAAATATTGAGCGACCTAATCCCAAGGGAGGGCTCAGCATGGGCCTGACCGCATAAAAACCCAAGTAGAGAGAGACAAGGAAGCTCATATGTTTGTGTACATATACCTATGTTTATAAATAAAAATATTTTCCCCTAAATAAAAATAAAAGGGGTGTATTTATTTGTATATATTTGTAAATATAAAATTAAAACAAAAATAGAGAAAATGAAAATAAATAAAAATCCCCTTCTTCATTATTTATAGACCATGTACATAGAACCATTCACTTATTTATTATCACCTTATAAATAAATAATTAAAATTCCATAAAAATATGAACATATTCCATATTTCATGGTGTAAATAAATAAAATAAAAATCAGAAAAATAAAAATAAAATAAAAAGAAACAAAATCAAAATCAAAGTCCACCATGTATATATACCATGCATGTACATAAATAAAAGTATTTATTTAACCCTTGTAAATAATTAATAAAAATAAAATAAAAATACCTTATTATTCCACATTTTATCCTAATAAAATATAAAATTGGAATAATTTGTATAAAAATAAATAATTAAAAATCAAAAATTAAAAATACATATTTCAAAAAAATAATACTATTTTGTAAATACCTAAATTATATTTCAAAAAAATAAATAAAAATCACAAAAAAATAATTTAAAAATAAATAAACATTTTTCATGTTTTAAGTTTTTCGAAATAATTGCATTTACTATTTTTTATTGAATTTTTAAATCTTTAATAATCAGCGAGCTCTGATTGGTCCACGAGGGATGTTGACCCCCGGTCAACTCTCCGCCCAGGACCACCAGAGTCAGATCTTGTTGCCCCGACCCGACTTCTCCGATTTTTCCCCACTTGATCCGATCGCCAAATCCCTAAACCCCGTGCTCCATTTGATCCTTTCTTATCCGAGACCCTCGCCCGGGGTGGATTCTAGGGGTCCGTGCTCCAGGCATCCACGCCCGACTCCATTTAGCTGGACCCTCACACTATATAGCTGAAGCTCCACCGCACAATTCAGGCTATCTTTGGCGCTGCCCCTTCTTCCCGTGACCTCCACTAGATTCCCCAGAATGACAGCTGAGAGAGGCGAGTGTCGAAGAGAGGAGAGGACCCCTCCGCCACTGATCCGGCGACCTCCTTGCCGCCGTGCGCCTCCCAGAGCAGCGCCCGAGCCTCAAGCCTCTGACGACCCTCGAGGCGACGACCAGAGCTCCGCGAGCTCGTCCACAGTCAATATCCTTCATAGGTAAACCCGATTCCTTCTGGTTTCCCTTAATTTCCGATTTCGCCCAAATCCACCCGTCATCGTCTCCGATCGATTACTCCCGCACCGTTCATCATTTCATTCATCCGACCCAACCATCACACTCACGAGACCCCTCTCCATCTTCTTCGCCCACTCTCCCACCTTGGCTCGCCACGGAGTCAAGGCTCGACCTCCTTCATCGTCGCCTCGCCGGAGGTCCTCGCCGCGCCTCATCCAGTCACCTTCGCCACCTCTAACCAGGTCGAGGCAGTTTGCCCTCGACCCAGGATTCCTCTAGTGCCATTTTGCAGGTCGAAGGGGCCTCATCTGGAGGTCCGACGTTCGAGCACAGAGGCCCAGCTCCGCCTGCCTCGCCGGAGCTCCTCGGAGCTTCTCGGTGTCATCGTAGGAGCCCACCATCTGCGGGAGGCCGTGACGAGTCCGTTCCACATCTTTGCAGCCCTCGAGGAGGTCTCGCGCACCCGTGGTGCTCTGGCGAAGTTCGCCGGAGCCTTGTTCTTCGAGGATCCTCCGCAGCCGTTGGATCAGCCCGTTGCTCCAGACGTTCTCCCAACCGTCCATCTGAGGAGTTTCACCGACCATCGATCCTTCTAGGGCTTGATCCCAGCCGTTAGATCCAGCGAGGGGTGCCCTTGATCTAGAGCGTCAGATCAGCCACGCGGCACGCCCCCGTCCTTCGGATAATAAGGGGTAATTTACATTTAGGCCCCCTTCTGTTTCGCATTTACTTTTTAATCCTGTAAATATTTATTTCAGTTGTTTTTATTTTTGAACAATTGCACTTAGGTCCTGAATCTTTTGTGTATTTGCATTTTCATCCCTGTATATGTGAGATGCGTGCGTCGTCACGCGATGTTTGGTGAAATTGCATTGTCTGGGCTAACGTTTTGAGGTGTTATAGAATGAAAGATACTTTCTGATATTTGCATCCATACCCCTGTGAACACTTTTATTCGACATGTGTTGAAATCTTTGGGTATTTTGCAACTTCTCCCCTGAACTTTTGGCACATGTTGCTAATAAGCCCTTAAAAGTAAGTTTTATTGCAATTAGCTCCCTCTGTGCCCAGACCACGTGCATCTCGCGTGGGAAGTTGGACAAATTGCATGAGGGACCCCCAGCTTCTTGGATTTATTATTTTTAAGCCCATGCAAGTATGTTTTATTACGTAGGTCCTTGTGCACGGTGAGCCCTCATTTTAATTAAATAAAATATCAAATTTAACCCAAATCGTGTGAAAATTAGACATGTGGCTCCTGCCACAGTGTAAAATTTTCACTATTGGGTACATTTTTTGTGGCTTTTTATTATTTTTAAAAATTCAAAAACCTTTATTTTTGCCTCTGTCCAGATTAACAATTCATAAAAATATAAAAACTCTTTTAAAAATTCTAAAAAATCAAGTTTTGTTTATTTTGTGTGTTTGAAGTTCTTTGCATTTTTTACTATTTTTGGATTTATAAAAAACTTAAAAATTTAAAAACCCTAAAAAATTCATAAAAATTCTAAAAAATCATAGAAAATTCAAAAATTCATAAACTCTTCTTCTGAATTTTCCTTTTTGTTTCCACTTTTCATAAAAAATACCTCCAGGCTCTTCCAGGATGATTTTATATTTTAATTTGGTCCTCCAAGCCTGACTCGACAGTCTTCTTTTGTTTCTTCCTTCTTTTATTTTTAGAAAATTCCATAAAAATTATAAAAATCTCAAAAATTCACCAAAAACAGTAAAAAACAGAGAAAACATAAAAATATTTTTGTTTGAATTTTTGGACCATTTTTTAGTAGTTAATAATTGATTGAAGTTGATTGTATTTGTCCTTTTATTATTTTCTTCCATTTAAAATTCCAAAAAAATATAAAATATTTAAAAACCACCAAAAAAACACATTTTCTTCCCTTATTTGTGAGTTGACTACTTCGTAGGCCGCAAGGCCAACTCGTGCTCCCTGAGTCCGACCCTGGGTGCTACACCAGGCTAATCTCATAGCCAGGACCGCTATTTTTGATTTTCTTGTATTGCACATTTTCTACCTCGTTCTACTTACATCCTTTCCTCCTCAAGATGTCGGGATATTGGTCCCCATATTCTGTGACCTCTGGTCATCCCTCCTCGACCATATACCGTTCATCTTTGCTTTAACCGTCTTCCATATATCCTCCGCCATCCACGGAAAATCCGTACCCGTGGTCGGTTCCACCTCAACCCGATTATGAAGTCAGAACTTCGACTGACTTCTCTACTTCTTCGCATTTCTCACCTACTCCACATTCTAACACTTCGGATCCACTTCCACCTTGGGCTGACTGTCCGTACTCTCGAGAGCTTGCAGGAATGAAGGAACCAAATGAAGAGCAAGCCACTGCTGAGACAGATGATTGGCAAAATTATATGCTCCCATATACTTCATTCTCACCTCAAGTGGGGACCATACAAGAATTTACATATACACATCCCGACTTGACCTTAGGGCATAACTTGGTCGATCGAACAACCCGAATGGAGAGGCATGTACATGATGATTTCTCAGACTTGATTGACTTTAGTGATCAAGCTTCCATTAACCAGCCTTCATTTGGAGAGCCTATACATTCACAAGATTGGACTCAGGAGCTAGATTTATCAGTCCCCGTTTCATCATATGTGGCTCCGACCAATATTTGCCATCTAGATGGTCCATACTCGACCCAGCATTACATGCCAGATTCTAGGTATGTTGAGTATGAGCACCCAAAGTCTCAGCAGTATCCTCCACTTGAGCAGAACTCTCCCATGATTTATCATGAGAATTTTGTGGAGGATGACATCTCTAGACTTATTAAGAAAAATGAATCATTTGGTAACGAGTTGAGAGATGTCATGGGAATATTACACTCAATTTCTGCCATCCTGGGTATAAAAGTGAGAAAAGACATGAGTAGTTTTGAGGTTGAAAACAAAGCAAACATCATGGAACCCACACCGTCTGTACAGCTGGAGTCCATTCTATCTCCCTCTTCTACTAACCACTTACCTTTGAATCTAGAGTATGATCATTCATCCACCAAAAATACCAAAAAAATAAAAAATCAGACATATCCATAAAAAATGAAAATGAAAAGGACTTGAAAAATTTGGATCCTACCCTAAGGGAGGCACTCGATGAAGAATTGATTTTCAAACATCCCTTAATAAAGGCCATAGATCACTTCCCCGACCTCAAGAGATTTGTAAAGAGTAAATTGATGCCCAAGAGGTCGGGTACGAAGAGAACAAGAACTGAGAGACACATAGTGTCTATGGCCACCTCCTTGGTGATGGGGAGAAAGACCAAGAACCGCAAAGTGAAGCGGTTGCCTAGGGTTGAATGTGAGATCAAAGACACTATCTTTACCCATGCAAGAATCGATGATTTATACGAGTGAGCTCAGTTCGGCTGTTCTCAAGCCTTATCTAAGCAAGCAGCCGTGTGTCGACCCTCATTGGACGATCCCTACACCTCACCATTATTCATCTGAGGACGATTCCGATAGCGACTATATTATCCACCTCCTCACGTCTGCCAGAAGGTCTGTCACAAATCTTCTTAATCCTTGTATATTCTCACTCTTTTCTTGTATATACTTTCTCTCCCTACCTCCCTAGTGATTCGAATCACTCGCCCCCGCTCCACATTTCATTTCATGACTATACTTAGGATAACCAGATCCTAAGTATAGGGGGAGAGCCCGCGTCCATTCACTGTACATCCTCCAGATCACATTGGTTCTCATACACACTCCTTTCCTATACTTAGGCTGACCAGAGCCTAAGTATTGGGGGGACCAATGCCCACCATGTATATACTCAACCATTTTCCCCTCTTGCCCTCGTCCGCCCATTTTTGATATTCTTCTAACTTAGGATGCCAGAGCCTAAGTATAGGGGGGCGAAGCGACTTATATACTTTTTGTACTTTTCGGTCTCCCACGCTTAGCCCGAGCTATGTCTTTTTAGTCGCTTTTCGTGCTCTGAAGACATAGCACACGCTAAGTATAGGGGACGTGCATATATTACATATATACTTTACCCATAGCTCGTACTTTCGCGTATTTTCGCATATTTTTGTATATATTATGCAATAATTACTGGGTGGGTAAAAATTGAAAAAAAAATTTGTATACTTGTATAATATGTATAACTCTTATAAAAAAATAAGGTTTTAAAATTCTTGTAAATAATACTCTTGTAAGATTTGTTGTAAAATAGGATGTATACTAAAAAAAGACTTGTATACTATGTATATTATGTGTAAACTAAAAACTTGTTGTAAATAATACAAATTGCTGTATACTTGTACAAAAAAATTGTGTTGAAAATAAGGCTTCTTATTTACTCTTGCACATCATCTCTGCATCAGAAAAGAAAAAGAGTCTTGCATTTCATTCATATACATAGCATGTCATCTACCTCTCATCTGCATATCTTGCATATGCAAGGTGAAAAGCTAGTGGGTTCGGAACCAAGTAATGAGTAGATATTGAGGATGAACTTGATTTGACCTTAATCCACCTAATTTCAGAGGAACCATATAGGAACTAGAGTTAAGATTTTTCAGGTCAGATGACTTAATTCTTTGAGTCCGCAAGTCTATGTTCACATGTCATCTTGATTAGTCTAAGTAGAATATCTCATGCACACGCATGATTCTTTTAGACAGTGACCTAACTTGGACAAGCACAATGCACGTAGCTCTTCATTGATGGGGTGGTGAGGAAGTAGAATCCTTTAACTTGGAGTAGCACACGGGTGGAAACATCCGTCCTCCTCTAGGGAGGGTAGTGCATCTCAACCAAGTCTGGTGGTGTTGACGTCCGAGGACAGGACGTTGTGGATTGCAATAATGCTTCAAAAGAGGGATAGTCTACTGGCTCAAAAGGAAAAACTCCTGATGTAAATGTTGCACCTTGTATATAGTTCCAAAAAATAAAGAAAAAGGAAAAAAAATAAAAAATGCAAGAACTCAAAAAAATAGACATGCCAAAAAATAATAATAATGCCTGTCGGAGTATGTATATTAGCAAGAAGTCTGCAGCTGGATGACTTGGCTACACTGGTCAGGCATCCCGGGATAGGTAGCTACACTGGATATCGTCCATTCTTTTCTCCACCCCCACCTCTTGAGCTGGTCGCACTTGAACTTAGAAGGGAACACCCCGCTCCTCGAGGAAAGAGTTATTGGACCGGGTTATTTGAGTTACCTTGTTAGAGGAGGCTGGTTTTGAGCCATTTCTGATGTGGAGAGCTATTTATCACTTACACCGTACAAGTGAGAATCATAGTCATCAGAAATTTGCGTTTGAGGATTTGTTCTGACCTGACTATTGAGGCGTCCTGAATAGAAGACTTGGGGAACTTGAAGTCTGTTGGGTCTTAAGTTCATATCCCAATAAGGTTCCACCAGACAATTAATCCAAAGGTCGAGTCAAGCTCCATTAACTTTTGTTCATGACCTTGGTATGGAACCCAATCTCATTTTACTCTTGCATTTCATTTTAGTTGCTTGGGGACGAGCAAGGTTTAAGTATAGGGGGTTGATGAATCCATGATTCATCACTCTAAAAGTTAAAAATAGAGCTTTGTTCCCGAGTAATTAGATGCATATGTCCACTTATATTTCATAATTAGCATTCATGCATGCATTGATAACATTTGCATTTTAGCATTTATATTTGCATAAAATAAGAAGCCAATTTCAATTGTAAATATTCACCTGTATATTAGATAAAATACCTTATTTGTATATATATTATACTAACTCCGAATCTAATGAAACCAACTCTATTGTGTATATATGACTAACAGTAATTAAAGAAAAATATAAAAAATACTAACTTGTAAAATTATCCAATAAAATCCCAAACCAAGTTTGAAATCATGAGCCTTAAAATGTGCATATCTCTCTCATACAGCCTCCGAATTAGGTCTACTCACTTTTAAAGTAATATACATTCAGAGACCTTCGAAACAAGACCAATTTCATTAAAATCGGAGCTCGTATGCAAAACTTGGGTTTTGGGTCCCTTTCGTATATTGTACATATTGACCGTTTTGCCCCTGTATTTTAGGGTTTAGGGTTTAGGGTTTAGGAAGACTAAATTTCTTGCTTCAGGTAGGAGTAAAATCCTATCTTTACCTAGAACTCCTGATTCTTCTCGCCATTTCAAGATGAATGACTGGGGGGATATCGACACATTATTCGCCAATCTCTCTTTGAGCCCCCCACGAAAATCATCTTCACAGGCCCAAGCGCACCTTGGACCACCCAGGACTCATGGCCCTCTTGAGTTCTGGATCCCTCACACCCGGGGTGGTTACTCTCAAACCAACCCTCTCCTCTCCTCTGAGCTTACCGAGGAAGACCATCGCCTCGGTAAGAAACCCTTCCTGGAGTTATCCTCTAATCCAGATCATTTCCATTTCCCAGGACTAGAGGACAAGATGCCACCAAAGCGACCCCCAGAAGAGGAGAACCAAGATGATCCACTCCAGCAAGTATTGGCTCGCCTCGCCACAGCCGAACAAACGAATGCGGACCTTACAGCAAGAATGGGACAAATCATTGCGGCACGAGGAATCGACCGACCAATGGTGGATGCCTATAACCCAACAGAGAATGAAATACAAAGTTGGTTGGCACCAGCGGTTCCCGCCGAAGCATTTGAGCTCAAGCCCCACTTCCTTAGCCTGCTACCGAAGTTCAACGAAAATGCCCATGAAGAACCATATGCCTTCCTCCGAGACTTTGAGCTGGTTTGCAACAACCTTAGCCATCCTAGGGTTGGGCAAGATTACATTCGACTGAAAGCCACCCCTTTCGCCTTAGGAGATAAGGCAGCACATTGGCTGAAAAACCTAGGGGTGAGATGTACAACCCGGATGCAGTTCAAGGACTTATTCCTGAAGAAGTTCTACCCTCTTAGTAGGACTAACCAAGTGAGAACAAAGATCGCCAGTTTCTCCCAAGGACCCAGTGAACCATTCCCGGATGCCTGGGATGGGTTTAATGACCTAGTCCAGAAATGTCCCTGTTACGGCATTTCTAAGGCGATCTTAGTCCAGACCTTGTTCTGTGGTCTGCCCCGGAGATGCAGGGGTTAGTAAGTGCCGCCTGTGGAGTAAGCTATCTGAATAAAAATGAGAATGCTGTATGGAAGATACTAGAGCAGATGGCGGAAACCGGCAGGTCGCAGGCCACCAGAGGCTATCAGTTGTCTCCCTCAATCTTATCCAATGAGACAACCCGGAGGACTGTAGCGGATCTGACAGAAGATCTCATTCCCAGCATGGGGATGATTGCTGATAAGTTAACCATGGTCGAGCAGATCCACAAGAGAGTCACTGACCTTGAGTCTCTCTCATGTCTACCGCATCAAGTGGAGGATCTTTCTGAGAAGGTAGCTAAGATAAAGCTACCTACCCCTTCTTCACCACCTGTACTTGTACATCGAGTCCATCTTGTACAGGAACAAGCACCGAGGCCTCAGAGTGGCTGGGATCAGACTTAGACCCAGCAGGACTAGCATGCACCCCCACAAGTGGAGATCGGATACGAGGAGCCTCCGCAGGTGTTCAAGATCAACGGGCTGTGGTACAACCACGACCCCATCGGTAGATAGTCGGGGATGGGGAACGGTCAGCCTCACCGACCTTCCCCAGCTTACCAAGAAACCAGCTCCATCCCCGCACCGCGCTTTGTTTAGTCCATGCCCGAACAAGGGTACCAGCCTCAACAGCACCAGCAGCAGCAGCGCACATTCCACTCGGGCCAACAGGGCCAGGCACCGTCCTATCAACAATAGTATCGGCATGGCCAGCAGAGCCAATATAGAACCTCATCCGCAAGTCAACATCAGCAAGTCTAGCCCACCGAATTAGAGTCCCTCACCTTAGCAATCCAGACCCTGTCTGATAGGGTCCATCAGATCCAGAATGACTATCTGGATATGAGAACCGATCTGAATCGTGTTTCTCGTACCCAGGATCAACAATGGCGCCAAAGACCCCAATTCTCGCCCAGGTTCAGGCCAACCTGAACAGTCTAAATCAAGGCCAGAACCGACCTCGTGATCAGGTATACTATTCAGATAAGTCTTTATATGAACATGAGATCCTTTCGTACGATAATGTAAATCATATGTCCCTCAGGAGCAGAAGGACCGTGATCGTATCTAATCGAGCACGGACATCGAAGGAAGGAGCCGCCAAGACTCTACCTGAGGAGAACTTGGAGGCCGAAGAGGAGCAGCACCATCACCACCACCAGCATAAGAAGAGGATTTCTGGGTCCTCGAAGCAGCGAACCCGCGTCAGTAAAGAGTCCAACGAAACCGATGAAGAGCCCGCACCTCCATCTGAGGAGGACCGTCCAGAAGAAGCGGAAGATGCATCACCGATTTCGCCACAGGATGTTTCTTTTAGTCCTAGTCAGAGTCCGAGTCTGTTTCAGAGTCCGAGTCATGTACAGAACTCAGTTCCAGCTTTCAATGAAAAAATTTCAGTTTCAGAATATGAATTAGAGTCAATAATTCCTTTCCCCCGAGCTCTTACAGGTGGAAAGAAGAAATTCAAAAAATCCAAAAAGATGACCCTGAGATGGCATAGTTCTGCAACAAATATATCAAGGTCACAATCCCCTTTGACAAGTGCGTGGAAATGACTCCTGCATTTCAGAAATACCTTAAGGTGAGATGCACACCAACTAGGGTTAGTAGGAAGACCAAAAGTCGTGTTGAGAAACACGTTCTGTCAGTAGCCACTACTTGTGCAATAAAAAACTCGTTTCCAAGGAAATGAAGAGACATGGGTGCACATTATGTGGTGAGTCATGTCGATGACATTGCATTTGCACGCACTCTCCTAGACAATGGATCCTCAATTAATTTAATTCCTACAACCCTCTATGAGCGGCTAAATCTCGGACCTCTTAGGAAATCTAGAGCCCTCTTGCAGTTCGCTAATAAATCAACCAAGAGGTCCCAAGGAGAATTGAGGAATGTTGTAATCAAAGTCGAGGGTCAAGAATACATGGTGGACTTCACTGCCCTCGATATGGAAACCCATCGTAATTGGAGAGATTCCCAGATCATCTTAGGCAGGCCATTCCTCAGGACGGTGGGGGCCTTATTTGATTATAAGATCGGGAAGATTCAGTTCCAAACTCTAGGCGGAGATGAGGAACTAGAGATGAAGCAAACCAGATGGCAGAGATCGGATTCCGAGTCCAGCACCGAGTACTCTTCGTCTGAAGCAGACCGCGACCATGTAGACACAGTTGGGCCATGGAGACAGAACCCGGCCAGCATCGATGAGTCCCTCCCCTCCGGAGATGATCCAGTGCATGAATCAGTTTGCGAGATCCTTAGAGACGAGTACAGCTCAGAATCTGCATCCCCCTACATCTTTGATGACTTAGAAGCCCAGCTAGGCTTGTCAGTCCTTCTCTCTTTAGGACAATCAGAAGATGAGGATGACGAGTCGGACGAGGCTTTCGCCGATTGCATGGAGATCTTTGACGATCCGACTCCAGAGCCAAACAATTTGGTGGCAGCAGTAACAGAGAAAGATCCAGCCACTTCCTACACTAAGCCAGATTCGATTGAGCCAGACTTTCTAGATGATCACACCTTACCTGAGCTCAAACCTCTACCCACAACTCTGAAATATGCCTTCCTTGTGGGTCAAGAGAAGAAATACCCGGTCATCATCAGTTCACGATTGACTGAGGAGCAGGAATCTCGCTTGCTAGAGATCCTGGAGAAAAACCGCAAGGCAATAGGCTGGAGCGATTCTGATCTCCACGGGATAAATCCCGCTCTGTGTTCGCACCATATCTACTTGGAGAATGAAGCCAAACCCTCTCGAGAATTCCAACGCCATTTGAATCCAAATTTGCGAGAGGTAGTGAAGAAGGAGATAGAGAACTGGTGCAATGCGGGTTTCATTTATCCCATCTCTGACTCCAAATGGGTGGCCCCGATCCATGTGGTCTCGAAAAAGTCGGGAATTCAGACGACCACCAATTAGGATGGAGAGGATATCGTGACTCAAGTGCCCACGTCGTGGCACGTCTGTGTGGATTACAAACGCTTGAATGCCGCGACGAAGAAGGATCATTTGCCCCTACCATTCATAGATCAGATTCTAGAGAGACTAGCGGGGAAAGAATTCTTCTGTTTCTTGGATGGGTTCTCGGGCTACAATCAAGTAGCCATAGCTCCCGAGGACCAGGAGAAGACCACATTCACATGCCCCTTTGGTACCTATGTTTTCAGACGCATGCCCTTTGGGTTATACAATGCTCCGGATACTTTTCAAAGGTGCATGATTGTTGTATTCGCCGAAATGGTCGGTGAATTCCTGGAAGTCTTCATGGATGACTTCTCGGTCCACGACGAGTCCTTCGATTCATGTCTTAGGAATCTGGATCGAGTCCTCAAACGATGTTGTGAGGTTAATCTGGTGCTCTCCTGGGAGAAAAGTCACTTCATGGTGACAGAGGGCATTGTGTTGGGGCATGTCATCTCCAAGAGAGGAATGGAGGTTGACCCTGCCAAGGTGGATGTAATCAAACGACTTCAGCCACCAACCAACGTCAAGCAGTTGTGGTCGTTCCTCGGGCATGTTGGATTTTATCAGAGATTCATCAAGGATTTTTCTAAGATTTCCCGACCGCTAACTGAGCTTTTAGGCAAAGACATGGAGTTTGTTGTTGATCACAAATGTCTTGAGGCCTTTAAGCTATTGCAAGGAATGATTGTGGACGCACCTATCCTACAAGCCCCAGATTGGTCTCTACCGTTTGAGATCATGACGGACGCATCAGACTTCGTTGTTGGGGTTGTGTTAGAACAGAGGAGAGATGGTGTCCCATTTGTAATCCACTACGCAAGCAAAGTGTTTGATACCGCTCAGCGTAACTATACAGTTACAGAAAAGGAGATGCTTGCGGTAGTGTTTGCCTTGGACAAGTTCAGATCTCGCTTAATTGGATCCAAGGTAATCGTGTTCACTGATCATACGACGCTACGATATTTGATGGAGAAGAATGACGTGAAGGCACGTCTTCTTCGGTGTATTTTACTTATCCAGAAATTTGATTTGGATATTTGTGATAAACCTGGAAAGAAGAATGTAGTAGCCGATCATCTCTCTCGTCTCGAAGATCTTAATACTTCCAAGGATTCACCAATTCGAGATTCCTTCCCTGACAAGTCGATTTTTGTTGTCGACTCACTCCCATGGTATGCCAACATCGTGAACTATCTTGTCTCCAAGAAGGTTCCCGAGGGTTGGCCTAAGAGCCACATCGACCGACTTAAGTCGGATGCGAGACACTACCATTGGGAGGATCCGATATTTTTCTTTGAAGGACCGGATTGTGTCTGGAGACGGTGTATTCCTCAGGAGGAATACCAGAGTGTCCTTTCTTTATGCCACAGCTTGGAGGCAGGAGGACACCACTCCGGGAAGAGGACCGCTTGGAAGGTACTTCAATGTGGTTTTTACCGGTTGACTCTGTTTTGCGATGCCATCACCTTTACGAAGTCGTGCCCAGTATGTCAGAGAATGGGAGGAACCATTGGTTCCAAGGATGAGATGCCTATGCAGCCTGTCATCATTTGTGATGTCTTTGACGCATGGGGCATCGATTTTATGGGCCAATTTCCTATTAGCCATGGATTTGAGTACATTCTTCTTGCGGTAGATTATCTATCCAGGTGGGTGGAGGCTATCCCAACCCGAGTCGTAGACAGCAGAACTGTCTGTAAATTCATCAGAGATCATATCATCTCTAGGTTCGGGATTCCCAAAATGATGATATCAGATGGGGGTAGCCACTTTGTGAACCTGGAGGTGAAGAAACTCCTGAAGGACTACAACATCGAACACCATGTCGCTAGCCCTTACCGCCCACAAACTAATAGTATGGTTGAGGTATCGAATCGGGAGGTGAAGACTATATTGCAAAAGCTTGTCTGCCCAGACAGGAAGGACTGGTCTCAGATCTTGGATCAGGTCCTATGGGCATATAGGACAGCCTACAAGACACCGCGAGGAACCTCCCCATTCCGAATGGTATTCGGAAAGCCGTGCCATTTGCCCGCAGAGTTAGTGCATAAATCAGAATGGGCAATTAAGAAGGTCAACTGGAACACACACCTTGGGAAGAAGCTGAGAGAAATGGATATGAATGAACTTGTGGAAGTCAGAAACCGCGCATATGACAACAGTTTGGTGTACAAGGACAAGGTGAAGCGTTGGCATGATAGATATATCAGACGAAAGACCTTTGTTCCTGGACAGAAGGTATGGTTGTTTAATGCAAGGCTGAAGACCTTCCAAGGCAAGTTGAAATCCAAGTGGACGGGCCCATTCATCGTCCGAACGGTGCATGATAGCGGATGTGTCGAGATCTCAGATCTCGCAGATGACGTACCAACATCCCGTGTGAATGGACAACTGTTGAAACACTTCGTCGAATCCATTGAGCAGTTAGTCCATGTTAAGGAGATTGTGTTTATGCGCGAGACAAATTCAGCAGATACACCTCGAGCCGCGCAGGAAACCTTGTAGCAGTGAGCTCCAGCCATCCGCAGCATCTTGAAAGATTCAGACCGACTCACATGTATATACCAACATTCCTGTACATCCTGTCCTTTCTCCTCTCACGACTATAGTAACTCATCCCAGCTTCATCTATCTCTATCTTGGACTATACTTAGGATGACCAGATCCTAAGTATAAGGGGGGATGAGCCACCTGAGTCTGTTCTCTGTAAATCCTCCAGATCACATCGGTTCTCATACTCATTCCTGTCCTATACTTAGGATAACCAAAGCCTAAGTATAGGGGGGAACGATGACCACCTTGTATATATTCATCCATTTCCCCTCTTCCCCTCGTCCGCCCCATTTTTGATCTTCTTCCACATTTAGGCTGCTAGAGCCTAAGTATAGGGGGCGGAACGACTTCTATACTTTTTGTAATTTTAACTCTCCTACGCTTAGCCCGAGCTATGTCTTTTTAGTCGCTTTTCGTGCTCTGAGGACATAGCACACGCTAAGTATAGGGGGGCATGTATATATTACATATATATTTTACCCATAGCTCGTACTTTCACGTATTTTCATGTATTTTTGTATATAGTATGCAATAATTACAGGGTGGGTAAAAATTGAAATTTTTTTTGTAAAATACTTGTATCATAGGAGGTATACCAGAGTTTAAAAAAAATGTTGAAAATAAAGGCTTCTTATTTACTCTTGCACATCATCCAAAAAGAGTCTTGCATTTCAGTCATGTACATAGCATATTATCTACCTCTCATCTGCATATCTTGCATATGCAAGATGAAAAGCTAGTGGGTTCTGAACCAAGTTATGAGTAGATATTGAGGATGGACTTGATTTGACCTTAATCCACCTAATTTCAAGAGGAACCTTATAGGAACTAGAGTTAAGATTTCTCAGGTCAAGTGACTTAATTCTTTGAGTCCGCAAGTCTATGTTCACATGTCATCTTGATTAGTCTAAGTAGAATATCTCGTGCACACGCATGATTCTTTCAGACAGTGACCTAACTTGGACAAGCACAGTGCACGTAGCTCTTCATTGATGAGGTGGTGAGGAGGTAGAATCCTTTAGCCTGGAGTAGCACACGGGTGGAAACATCCGTCCTCCTCTAGGGAGGGTAGTGCATCTCAACCTAGTCTGGTGGTGATGAAGTCCGAGGACAGGACGCTGTGGGTTGCAATAATGCTTCAAAAGAGGGATAGTCTACTAGCTCAAGAGGAAAAACTCCTGATGTACATGCTGCACCTTGTATATAGTTTCAAAAAAATGCAAGAACTCCAAAAAAATAGACAGGCCAAAGTAAAAGTAAAATATTGCCTGTCGGAGTATGTATTTTGGCAAGAAGTCTGCAGCTGGATGACTTGGCTACACTGGTCAGGCATCCCGGGATAGGTAGCTACACTGGCTACCATCCATTCTTTTCTCTACCCCCTCCTCTTGAGCGGGTTGCACTTGAACTTAGAAGGGAATACCCCGCTCATAGAGGAAAGAGTTACTGGATCGGGTTATTGAGTTACCTTTTTAGAGGAGGCTGTTTCTGAGCCATTTCTGATGTGGAGAGCTATTTATCACTTGCACCGTACAAGTAAGAATCATAGTCATCAGAAATTTGCGTTTGAAGATTTGTTCTGACCTCACTATTGAGGCATCTTGAATAGAAGACTTGGGGAACTTGAAGTCTGTTAGGTCTTAGATTCAGATCCCAATAAGGTTCCACCAAACAATTAATCCAAAGGTCGAGTCAAGATCCATTTTCAACTTTTGTTCATGACCTTGGTATGGAACCCAATCTCATTTCACTCTTGCATTTCATTTTAGTTGCTCGGGGACGAGCAAGGTTTAAGTATAGGGGGTTAATGAATCTGTGATTCATCACTCTTAAAGTTGAAAATAGAGCTTTGTTCTCGAGTAAATAGATGCATATTTCTACTTATATTGCATAATTAACATTCATGCATACATTGATAACATTTGCATTTTAGCATTCATATATTGCATTAAATAAGAAGCCAAGTTCACTTGTAAAATATCCACCTATAAAACAACACCTCCCTTATGATATATACACCTTTAGTTAATAATATAAGGAATAAGGTCAGAGATCTCTTTTGTAAAACACCCAATAAAGCCCTAGAACCCCTAGACCTTAGAAGGCCCATAGTTCTCTTGTACCAACTCTAAAATAGGTCTACTCACCTTCATATGAATACATATCCAGAGACCTTTAAAATGAGACTAAATTCATCCAATTCGAAGCTCGTAGGAAGAAGTTGGGTTTTTGGGCCTTTATATATACTATATTTGTATATATTTGTATTACTGTATTTTAGTATCATATCTGACCTCATCTCCGTTTTTGGTCAACATGAAATTTGTAGATCTCATCGAGATCTACAACTTTCATGTTTTGCGTTTTTCCAAATTCAGCCTCCTTCTCTCTCTAATCTCATTTCTTCTCGTAGCCATTCACAGCTGGCCACGTGGCGTCCTCTGATTGCGCCACGTGGCCCGCTCCCCTTAGCATCATCCGCCCGCGCTTTGGGCCGCTGGATCTTCCTCTGAACCAATGGCCCAGCTCTTTCCACGTTCGCCTCTTTCCCTTGCCGTCTGATCTTCTCCCATCTCTGATCTGGTCTGCCCGTTCGCGTCTCACTCAGAACACACCACGTGTCACTTTGTGCGCCGTCTGATCATCATTTGGAGATCAAATCACTACCACTTACTCCCGCAACTGTCGTCGACCCTCCGATCGTTCCCTCGAGTGCATCACAGCCGCCCGTCGCCGCCTTTTCCTCTGTGCGCCACATGGCGGCTTATGAACCATCCGATCTGTTCCATCTCAACCCTTCACTTTATCCGTATTCTCAACCATCCGATTGTTCTCCAGAAGTGATCTCCACTGCTCGCCAGCGTTGCGACCAGACCACAACACGTGGCAGCTCTGCCTCCCTTCGACCATGATGCCCAAAGCCTAATCCACGCCGCTCTTTGGCACTTCGATCTCCGCCGTTGGATCGCAAGATCCAACGGTCGAGACTTCGTCTCCTACCTCCAGACTATCTCTCTCCCACGTTCTCTGCCTTGTGCAACACTCGCCCCCTTTCTACTCTCGGCCCCACTCCAGCCACCCTCTCCGACCGCCAACACCACCACGATGGAGCCCATTCTTCCTTCGACCTCGCCAGCTCCCTCAATCACCACGATGAACCGCAGATTCGCCCCACGACTTCCACGAACCTCACCTCGTCACCAGCTACCCCATCACCTTCACCCTATAAATCATCATCCTCCGGCCACATTCTTCCCCATCCGCCATTTCATAGAGATTCCCTGAGCTCCAGCCTTCGATTTGGTGACAGCAATTCCTTGAGACGTTGAGCGAAGAAAGGGCTCCTTCTCCGACAAGATCCACGGCCAACTCCGTCGTGCTGCAGCTACCTCCGTGAGCTGTACGAGCTCAGGCCTCCTACCGACCTTGGAGCGAAGACACGGAAGCCTCCCCGGAGCTTCTAATACCAGCTAGCATCCTTCATCGCCCCTCCGATCTTCTTCTCTGTCCGCTTCATTTTTTTCCCTAATTTATTCCCCTCCTCCGCGTATCTTCACCACCTCCCGACCATCCTCTGAGCTCCGCCTCGGAGTAGGGATCTTCGCGCTACATTCTATTCACGCTGACGATACACTTCATCCTCCACCGTCGCCGACTCCGCCACCTTGGCGGAGCTCGATCACTGGTCATCCCCACTCCCCCATAGGCCTCGCCTCTCACTCAGCATAACTCCACGGACACACGCACGCTTCGGCTATATCTCTAACGCTTATAGGTGCTCTTTCCTTGACTGGTCGGAGGCTCGTTGGAGCTGCATTCGAGCTCCTCTTCCACCACGCTCCAGAGCGCCTCCTCCACTCCTGAGTCCACCAGACGCTTCGCCAGCCGTCCACTGATCTTTCGAGACACCTCAGACCCTCCATCGACCTTCATCGACGATGAGAGGGCAGGGCAAAGCTAGCCCAGCATCGCCGGAGCCCAGCCTCCCCCGTCGCAGGAGGCGGAGGACCATTGGGCACGAAGACCATCCACCGTACGATCCTCTTGATCGAACGGCTACCAGCCAACCACGTCGACGAGTACCAGAGCCCTAGAAGGCCGTTGGATTCACATTGATCTAGCGGCACCCAATCAGCCACGTCGCCCTCTCCCTCGCGCTTCACACCGTTGCATCATCCTCAATCTGATGGCCGCTGATCTTCACCAGATCGCACGGTCCAGAGCACGCCACGTTGCCCGGTTTGAGCCTCCTCCCCGACCTCTAGGCTTGGATCCCTGAAGCTATCCGAGCCGTCTTCCGAGCCAACGCCCGAGCCTCCAGAGTCACCTGAGCCTCATCCTGAGCCTCCAAAGCTCTCCGAGCCTCAGGACCCCACGTGATCTGCATGTGCGTCCTGGGTCAATTGCATCGAGGCCCCTGAAGGTTTTCCATATTGCACTTCAGTCCCTACTAGGCGAACACCACGTGAGGAGCACGTAATCCGAGGAGAAATTGCATCCACCTCCTGCATTATAGGTAATTGCATAAAAGTCCTTGTCAGCATGTTTTATTTTCAGCAATTTAAATTTCTGCAATTGCATTTATACCCTTGTCTTTGCACGCATATTTAAGCATGCATATTACTTCATTTTTCAAATTGGAAAATTGCACTGTAAAGTTCATGTTGTCCTCCTCATTATGAGACAAGTGACATATTTTTGTAATATAAATAGAATTTTCTATTAATTAAGTGGCTCATTTTTGCTATATTTTGCCCAATTTCACCCCTTAATTAATAGTAATTTTTCTGTGGCTCTAAAAATTCCCAAACAATCACATTAGATTGACGACAATTAAGTTCACATTGTGACCAAAAATCATCTCATTTACATGCATATAAAGGCCTCAATAAATTATTTATTGATTTGATTAATTGATTTTTCATAGCTCTATTTCACATGAAAATTTAGGTTTATCAATTTTCCTGGATTCTTCACTCTTAGATCTATCTAGGATAATTTTGATATCTGGAAATAGTGTGATTTGGTATTTATTAAAATTAAATTAGTTAAAATCACCTTGCATTCATTTTTAATTCATAGTTAATTAATTTAGTGTCAGAAAATTCCAAAAACAATTAGGGAAGCTTAATTTCATCATATTCATCATCTGGCCAAGTTTCATAATTTTTGGAATTAATTTGACCATCTTTCTGAATTAACTTATAATTTGACCTGATTTTGCATGTGTCTTGCATAAAAAAACCGAAAAAGAGCAAAAATATCTCCTCTGAAAATCAAACCTCGGAAATTTGCTTCGAATCTACCTAAGGAGACAGTTGCCTCCCTAAGTTCGACCTTGGACTTCCACCAAGAAAAAAATTTACCACTCGAGATTAACTTGATTTAATTAAAAGTGGTTTTTGATCTGCTCTCATTATCCGACTGCAATGAACATTAGTAATTAATTTGAACATTAATTTGCTCGAATTAACAAGGGTAGTGGGAGCCAGTTATCACTGACACCTAGGTTTCATGAAGCCTTCATCAATTTCTTCTCATCCCCGAGCATCATCAAATCATGTCCAAACTCAAATCCCTCATCCTAGTTCCTCAAGTGAAATCCCCATTGATTTCATCATAATTGCAGTCATGCATGTGAGGTACAGATTATATTTTAAAGGCTGAGACTAAGTATGTAATATAGCATACAGATGTTTTTGAATTAGGGAAGTGTGAATAATTAAGTCATTGACCGTAATGACTAATGTTGGTTAACTCGAAATCTTAGAACCTCATAAAACTAGTGACCTTGTACTTCACAAGTCTTGTGTGAAAATGTAAATGTTACTGAGACATCCAAATAAGAATGAAATGCTGATGAATGCGATGGTAAATGAAATTCAAGACCATGGAGTGTAATTTTTTTAGTTAGTTAACTACCCCATAAATAAAACATATACTTACATGAAAGTACGAGGTATGGTTAAAAATATATACAAAGTACACACTCCCATACTCTACGAGTGATATGTCCTCAGAGCACAAGAAGCGCAAAGGAGCTGTAGCTCAAATTAAGCTTAAGAGAATGAAAAAGAAAAGAAAATAAATATAACTCACCCCCCATATACTTAGGCTTAATTATAGAAGAAGAGCGACAATGGATAGATAAGTGAAGCAGTGGACGAGAAGGGTATGTACAATGGGCATCGGGTCCCCGTATACTCAGGCTCAGGTAAGCCTAAGCATGGAAGATGGGGTGGGAGTCCGATGAGAGCTAGAGAATGTACAAAGAGAATGATTATTAGAATGCGTGAAGAATAAAAGTGAATATGTACAGGTGGTGTTTGACTGCTTTTCTTCATTCAAGGTTATATGATGTGTCTTCAAAGTGCTCACTCTACATGAAGTTGATGACTTCGACTTGGACTAACTTCTCTTTAGAATCAACATAATGCATCAGTAGCTGTTCGTTCACTGAAAATGTCTGCATATTATCACTGAGATCTGTAATGTCAACACTTCCATTGTTATGAACATATGTGACAATATAGGGACCCCTCCATTTAGATTTTAGTTTCTTGTGAAGCATCTTCAACCGGGCATTGAGCAACCATACTTTCTGCCAAGGGACAAAGGTCTTATGACTTATGCATCTATCATGCCTTCTCTTGATCTTGTCCTTATAGATTACATTGTTGCAATAAGATTGATTTTGCATTTATATTGGCTCGTTCGGATTTATGTCATAGCAAAGCTTCCCTAGTTGACAACTCCAATTGATTTTGTTGATTGCCCATTCTTATTTATAAATTAATTCTATAAGAAAATGGCATGGCTTCCATAGATCATCCTAAATGGTGAAGTATCGAGTGGAGTCTTGTAGGTGATCCTTTAAGCCCGTGGAACGTGGTAACAAAGTTGAGACCAATTCTTCCTATCCGGATGGAACAACTTCAGAAGAATGCTCTTCACCCCTATATTAGAAACCTCTTCCATGCCATTAGACTGTGGGTGGTATGGATTGGCCAATCTATGCTCAAAGATATAGTCCTCGGCCAATGCTCTCATCTCTTTATTCACAAAGTGGCCACCCCATTACAAATCAAAACCTTTGGCACCCTGAACCTTGAAATGGTGTTATCTTTGATAAATTCACAAACAGTCTTGCTATCTACAGTTTGTGTCGGTATAGCCTCCACCCACCTTGATAGATAATCAACCACAAGCAAGATGTACTCATCTCCATTGTTGTTGGGAAAGGGACCCATAAATCATCCCCATGCATTAAAAACATAATAGAAATTCATTGGTTGCATCGACATCTCAACTCTTTGACCAACAGTCCCTCCTATTCTTTAACCAAACAGGCACGATCGTACAAAGTCAATGACATCTCTAAAAAAGGTCAGTCAGTAAAATCCACATTATAGTACCTTATTGTTGGATAGGAAAGTTCTGGGGTTTTGAATTATTGAATAAATATGATGTCATCACAACCCAAATAATCCCTTAACAAAAAAATATTTTGATTCTCAAGTCGAAATTAATTACAAAAATGTTGCAAGATAAAACTACTATTTAATTAACATATATAGCAACCAGATCGATTTCTGGGAGGATACAAATCTTGAGGGTTATTATAATAATAAAAAAATCAATTAATAGAAAGATGGAATTCAAATCTAAACTATCTTGGTTTATTTAAATTTATTTTTTGATATTTATTTTTTTGTATTTTCAGATTAAAGACACTATCTCCCCTTACTTTATTCTTGGTCGATCAGGTCAAGTCTTGACCTTTTCTAGGGGTTCGGGTCAGCCTGTATCTATTGTATATATACATTCATATATTTTCTCTATTATTTATTTATTTATTTTGGGTTAAAATAGAAATAAATGTACAATATTTACACACAATTGCAGGTTAATAAGAACATGGATTTAGTAATATATACAAGTGTTTTATAAGTGATTTTAAGCTAAAATAAAAGAGTAAAGATGATGAAATGCAGATTCATCATCCCCGTATGCATTAAGTTTGCGAGTGCCTTAGCAAACACTTATTTGAAAGAATAAGTGAATAAAGGAAAACGAAAGGAAAATAAAGAACTATGACAATATTGAGTATCAAACTTATCTTCATAATGTTTTCGTATGGAGCTTAGTCAAACCTTTGGAATTTAATGTGGTGGAACTATAATGGGAAATAGATTTAAAACCTTCAACCTTTATGTTCTACAAGACTCATATTCCGTTCGTTTAAACAGCCGGGTCAGAACAAGTCTACATACTTAAATTCTTATGACTATGAATCTTTACTTGTACGGTGTTTGTGAAATATAACTCCCCATCTCAAAAGTGGAAAAGAACTATCCTCTCTCAACATGGTAACTCTAGTCCCTCGTTCCAGTAACTCTTTCCTCGAGGAGCGGGGATATTCCCTTCAAAGTTAAAGTGTTAAGTATGTCCTCCTACACTTAGCTCAAACTATGTCCTTATAGTGATCCAACAGCTGCAAAGGAAGACATAACTTGTTCTAAATATAGAAAAGTGAAAAGAACACTTTACAACAAATGACTTAAAAATGAATAGAAGTCTATGATCCCCATATACTTAGGATTAATTAATCCTAAGTATAGAAGAATGTACAAAAGGGAACATCAAGGAAAATAATAGGCAGACTCAACGACTCATCTTGACCCCTATACTTAGCATAGAATATCCCTAAGTATAGAATAACAACAATTTGGGGGATAAGCGAGAGATCATAAGGAGAAAAACATAAAAAAGATGATATAAACAACAACACTCCCCCTATACTTATGGTAGAGTATCCCTAAGTATAAGTAACAACAAGAGTGATGAATAGGATGAATATGAACAACACAAATCATTCATCCCCACCCTCCATACTTATGATAGAGTACATCCTAAGTATAGCACACATATATACACAGAAAAGAGGTGAGATAAAAATAGGAGAAGGGAGGAATAAATCAAGACAAAACACATATAAACAAGGTAGACATTGTTGAGGTGCCTCTCAACAAGCGCTAGAGTTTTCACCCCTAGATGGCGCAAAGGCTAGGACAACGAAATACCAAGCTTCAAGAACAACATGGTCAACATTGTGAACATTGACTCCCAGATAAGCAATCGGGCAAGTGTTTGTTACCAGGTAAATAGCAAAATGGTGTGATTATGTGGAGCCAAAAAAGTAGAACGTGGATAAAGAAGGATCAGCCATGGAATCCTCCACAATAATTACCATCCCAAAAATATTTGGAAGGTCAAGATCAAGAGACTCAATAAGATAGCAGATGTCTAATGTGTGTAATGGAGAGATATCATGTATAACATCAAATAACTCAAGGGTTGGTGATGAGTCTGTATTTCATCATCTTTATGCATTTATTTTAGCTTAAAATCCCTTATAAAACACTTGTATATATTGATAAATCCATATTCTTACTTACATGCATCTTTGTGTAAAATATTATACATATAATATTATTTTAACCTAAAATAAATAAATAAAGAAATATATGAAAATAAAGAAAATGAAAAAAGATTGTATACATTTAGTAGATATAGGTTGACCCAAACCCCAAGAAAAGGTCAACATTTGA
Organism: Ottelia alismoides; assembly: GCA_037367405.1. Taxonomy (NCBI): domain Eukaryota; kingdom Viridiplantae; phylum Streptophyta; class Magnoliopsida; order Alismatales; family Hydrocharitaceae; genus Ottelia; species Ottelia alismoides. Next base: position 18,914 of record JAZKJV010011648.1, on the reverse strand, counting down.
CCTGATCGACCATGAATAAAGTAGGGGGGATAGGGTCTTTAATCAGAAAATTCAAGAAAAATGTCTTTTATAAATAATCTTCATTTCCTTATTTATTCTGTATATATTTGTATAAAATTAAAACTATTTTATTTCTTCATAAATTGACTTTAAATTAAATAATTTTCAAAACAAAAACTATAAACAAATATATTTAATAAATAATAAAAATAGTTGCAAAATAAAATCATGTACATAATAAAAGTAACCACATCTGAAAAAAGCGACCAAGTAATAATTGAATGACCAATTCCATCTCCTTATCAACTCAAATTGAATCAAACTAACTTGTATTGTATTATAAATTAAATAATCTTTAGAATGTCAATGGTTTCATAATTTTTGGAGTTATGATTTGAAAGGCGATTTTCTAGGTGGTTTTTGCAAATTTACATATTCGTTTATTGTATATATTTGTTCATATTTATTTTTATACATATTATATTTGTTAGTAATTATAAATATTTTTAATACTTTTTTAAATAAAAATAAAATTTTTAAAAGATAACAAACTAATTACTTTATTTAACTATGTATATGATGTACTATATGTATAGAGTATTTCTATAGTTGATTTCCTTAAATAACAACCATAAAAAAATAATTAATTAACATGTATTATTTAAGTTAATTAAGTGACGAAATTAATTAATTAATAATGTATATAAGGCTATTTTATCCACCACTAACCTCCTCCCTTCTTATCCTCTCTATTCAAATTTTTAAAATTTAATTCAATTTCAACTTTTTCTTATTTAATTGGCTCCTCCTCCCTCATTCTCTCTTGATCAATATTTTGGTGAGAGGAGTCAATTCTGCAAGAGCCATCTTGTCATATAGAGGTGCCTAGCTTCCGAGTCATCCGATGACAGCGAGTCGGTCCTCATCGAGGCCATCATAGCATTATCTGCTCCCATTCAATTAGATCCACTTTTTCTTATTTTTAATCTAGGTTAATCGTATATTAATTTTTACCCTTTTAATTTCATAGTAATTTTTTTAATTATAGCTCTTAGAATCCATCTTCATGATTTGATCCACTTCCGAATCTGATTTTTCCATCTCATATTCTTGGTCTACCCACGTTCTTATTCTACCTCTGCACTCTCTCATCTCTAGCCACGTACGGTGACTGGAGACTCGGTTTCAATCTATCACCTTTGTCGGAACCCTCTCGCCCATCAATCCTTTATTATTTGATATTCTTAGACCGAGTTATCGCGATCGAATCAGTTATTTCTTATTATTATTGCTGTTTCAAGGATTTTAAAAAATACAAAAAAATTGCAGCTACTATTAAAAAAAGGAAAATAAATAAAAACTATTATTCAAAAAATAAAAAATTATGTGGTTGGGGGCAACAGCACTTCTGTCGTCGTCGCCAACCCTCTTCTTGTCCACCTGATCCAGACGCAATACCGTCGCAATCATCCACTGTCAAACCACCAGCAACCGCCTCCTTTGTCAGGACAAGTCTTTGTGATATCCCTAGAGCAGTGCACCTAATCCACTGCAACTTCACCACCCAAGGGACCTCCACCACCCATCGACTTTCGTCATCCGCAAGCATCTCTGATAGGAGCATGGTGCTCTACCATCCCACAACCATAGAGCCTTGTTGTCGTCTGGAGAGGAGCTCTGCCATCGAATTCATCGCTCTCTATATCCTCCACCTTCCTATCGCATGAAGACAAACCTCCACCAGCATCTTAGCCTCCCAGATTTGGAGTCTCTCCTTCTATCGCCATCTCAAAGATTCACTGCCTGACCACAGTGCGAGGGTGTGTGTTGCCCTCTATCTTGGAGCTGCCACCCGACCTCCGCTGGCGGAGTCCGCAACCCTTCTCCCATGCCATTGACATTATCCCATCATCAAGAGCACAACCTGCCAGCATCTACTACCGTCACCTTGGAGACATGCCATCACCACCTCTCAAAGCACCGTCGACCTTCATCCTCTGCTAGTTACTGCACCCGAGCGCCCAGCTGTCCATAATCCATGGTGTCATCTCCCTTTGGCGTGGAGAAGTAAAAGGGGTGATGCCCCTTCCCCTCTTGAGTGTTGAATGTAAAGAAGAACGAAGAACAGAAGACCCTCACTGTTCTCTAAAAAATATATTTTGGAAAATTGCAATAACACCCCCCATTTTTAAAAATTACAACGAGGCCCCCTTCATCTAGCTCATCACATGTTGTGCATTTTTCTGGGATAATTTGTGATTTCAGTCCTCCATTTTATTTATTATTATATTATAATGCAAAAACATTAAATACTTGCAATTTAGTCCTTTATTTCGAAACTTTAAAATTGCATGCCTCTATTGTTAAAATAAATGTTTTCATGGTAAATAAATTTTGCGAAAATCTTTTGATACTCATGTTTTTAGTTTAATTTTTTAATTTCATTTTATTTTTATTTTATATTACTAGAAAATTAAAAATACAACATTTTTCCATGTTTGAGATTTTAAAAATCATAAAAATTCATGTATTTTATAAAAAATCCAAAAAAACTTGATTAGTTTTATTTTTGTGCATATTTTTTCTATGCAAATTTCATGCATTAACTGTTTTTAAAACTAAAAAAATCAAAATATCTAAAAAGTTAAAAACATCACAGGAAATTGTAGGAAAACCTAAAAAATGTGATTTCTCTTCATGTTTATAGATAATTTCTTTTGGTTTTAAGGACAAATAATTGAAGAAACTTTTGATTTTGTTTCATATTTTTAAATTGAAAAATATTGTCTTTTACCCACTGTTTTCATTATTCCATATTTTTATTCATTTTAAAAATCCTAAAGAATCTAAAAATTTCTGAAAATATGAAAAAACAGTAAATATTCATCAAGAATATAAAAAGATTTTATTTAGGCATTTTTTAAGCATTTTTGATATATTTGAAAATACAAAAAAAGTCATTCTCTATTTTTGTATATCGCCTGATGGAAAATTAGTTTCTTTAAAATTAAAATTTTGCAAAATTAAGTTCATAAAAAAATTGAAATTTAATATAAAAATAAAAAACCATAAAAATATAAAAAATCACAAAAACCAAGATAGTTTGCATTTGATATTCCCTCTTTATTTTAATTGATTTCTTTATTATTAGAATAACCTCACGATTGTAGCCTCCCTGAGTTAGATCATGTTGCTATAGAGGTAAATAAATAGCAAATTCTCTTGGTACACATTTTTTTGTAATTATTTGGTTTAAGAAAAATAATTTTTTTTGTTGCGGGATATTTGGGTTGCAATGACAATGCACTTTTATTATTCATCAAATAAATTAAAAATCTATAAAATTCATTATCAACATTTGGCTCATCCTTACAAGGGTTGTCAAGGAGAGAAGAAAGATCAAGCTTAGAAAAATCTGAGGACTCAATCTCGTGATCAGATAGACTGGATGCACAACTAGGGAGTGAAACCGAGTATAGAGATCACTTGCCCACAGATAACCCTAAGGGAGATGTGAGAAATCAGGGTGATTCGAGGAAGAAAATGAATGATCATATTCAAATAACGGGTTCTCTTTTGAAGTCATAGAAAAGCAGTCCAATGGATCAAGAGGTGCAAGCACGTACTAATCTAGGTAAAAATTAAAGAGGTCATTATTTTTCCAAAGTAAATGGATATGAGATGCATCCAAAGGACCGATGCAATTTGAAAGAATATATTTTTTTATTCCCCCATCATGATGAAGAATTTAATCAGATTAAGGAGGGAGGGAGGGATTAAGGGAATGTGACTACTTATGATCTAGAGAGAAAATAACATAACTAACTCAACATCAAGCACAAACAAACATAACGCAAACCCCCAATTCACCAACTCAATGCAATGTGAAGACCGTGAAGGTTCAGTCAATTATCTTGTTAATTTTATAGTTCAGGTGATCAAACACAAAGTTGTACAAACAAGTAAGGAGTCTTGGGATTAGGGCACTAGTCCTTTGTGTATAAGTGGAAAATAAAATGTGAATACAATGAGGGGATTGCTCTCCCCAAATAATGATATGAATCAATTGGATTTATTTCCAAGGTCTAGTGATATTAGTAGTCACAATTTTTTATTTTTCAATTTTCACTTTTTTTGATATTTTCTAATAAAAACACATCTAACATATTTTTCGATTTCCTTTATTCCTATGTCCACAAAGCAGAGGGAGGAAAATGAAAATTTTGATGCGCGAGAAAATATGAGATGCAAATGCTAGAGATATAGGTACGTGCCTGACTCCAGCACTCTACAAGCAATATGATCCATGCATAGAAAATGAACTACATGCAAATGTAAACAAGAATCGTCCTAAGCAATAACTTCTATCTGGGAAGACCATATTTATTATTTGTCTAAGTCCAACCTATATATATATATATAGGTACATATATTATTTTAGGGCTTTGGACCTAATAACTATCTGGCTCAACCAAATAAAACCTAAGGCTATTGCTTTACTTACAGAAAACAAGATAAAATAAAGTCAGAAAACACAAATCCACGAGAAACAAATAAAAATAAAAGAGATAAAAACAACGGTGAGGTCCCCCAAGTGCATCGACACTTGGTGAAACAAATTTTGAATAATTAGGTATATAGTGTCCTTTTACAACAATTTGTAATGACTAGGATGGTAAAATAAATTTAAGTATTATGCTTCAAATGACGGTCTTCTTGGAATCATATTTTCCTCCTTTTACGCTCTCTCACAACTTCGAAAATAAAGAAGTTGCCCCTGCTTCACTTGGGCGATTTGGCTCTACTAGTATCACCTCCTTCGCTTTGCGGGCCATCATCAGAAAGAGGAAAGTAGGATTGTGTAAGAGACACAAATATAAAAAAATATGAGTAAGAATAAACGAGTTAGACAAAGCGAATATGAACAATGAATGAATGTAAAAAAATATGAACATAATATTACAACCAAGAATAATAGGTCAAACGAAAAACCTAACTACCCTCATCGTGCTTCCCCAGCAAATACGTCATTTTATTGGTCAAGTTTTTGAAGGGTTTTTGAATTTTTGAATAAATGCGATGTCTTCACATCCCAAATAATCCCTCAATAAAAAACTATTTTAATTCAGAAGCCAAAATTAATTACAAAAATATAGCAATAGAAAATTGCTATTTAAATAACTTGTATAACAATAGAATTGAACTCATCGAGGCTATGAATCTTGAGGGTTATTCTAATAATCAGAAAATCAATTAATAGGCAAAGGGAACTAAAAATGCAAACTATCTTGGTTTTTTAATTTAACTTTTTTTTAATTTTTTAATTTTTATTTTATGATTAAAGACTCTATCTCCCCTGCTTTATTCCAGGTCGGTCAGGTCAAGTCTTGACCTTCTCTCGAGGTTCGGGTCAACCTATATCTATTGCATATATCCATTCTTCTATTTTCTTTATTTTTCTTTTTTTCTTTAATTATTTATTTTGGGTTCAAATAGTAATAAATGTGTAATATCTACACAATGATGCAAGTTAACAAGAATATGGATTTAGTAATATATACATGTGTTTTATAAAGGATTTTATGCTAAAAGAAATGAAAAAGATGATGAAATGCAGATTTAATGGTTCTCTTTCATGAATGGTATCCTCCAGCCTCAAGTGTATGGCAATGTGTGAGGACACTTTGGTATTCCTCCCCAGGAATACACCTTCGCCAACGTAATTCGGTCCTTTAAAGAAAAGGAACGAATCGTCCCACTGGTTTCTCCTCGAATCCGACTTCAGTCAGTCAATATTGCTCCTAAGCTAACCCTGGGGAACCTGCTTGGAGATGAGGTAGTTTACCATGTTGGCATACTATACGATTGGGTTAAAAGAGCAAACAAGCTCGTCTGGGAAAGTTTCACGAATTGGTTCAATAGCAAGATTATCAGTCTGCTCAATTCAGGAAAGGTGTCCATCCATAACATTCTTTATTCTAGTTTTGTCCTTAATTTCCAAATCAAATTTCTATATTAGTAAGATGCATATTAGAATATACGTCTTCATGTCCTTATTTTCCATTACGTGCTTTATTGATGTGTGATCTATAAAAATTAGCACCTTAAAGCCTAAAATATAAGATTTGAATTTCTCTAGGGCCCAAACCAATGCGAGAATTTTCTTTGCAATCATTTTGTAATTTCTATGTGCAGGATCCAAAACTTTGCTCACATAGTGAACTGTGTACAATGTCCCATTACATCTTTGTCCTAACACTGCTTCGAAAGCAAAATCAGATGCATCGGTCATGATATCGAAGGGAAGAGACAAGTCAGGAGCTTGTAAGATCGATGATTTACATATTTTAAGCTCCAATGCCTCTAGACACTTGTGATCGACAATGAACTCGATGTCTTTCCCTAGGAGCTTTGTCAGCGGGTGGGTGGTCTTTGAAAAATCATGAATAAACCCTTGATTAAATCCAACATACCCTAAGAATGAGCACACTGACGTGATGTTGGTTGGTGGCTCAAGTTTCTTCATCACATCGACCTTAGTAGAGACAACTTCTGTTCCCATTTTGGAAATGACATGCCCCAACACGATACCCTTCGTAACCATGAAATGACTTTTCTCTCAAGAGAGTACCAAATTAACACACCTACACCGCTTGAGTACTCGATCCAAGTGCTCTAAACATGTACGAAAAGAATAACCATAGACCGCAAAGTCATCCATGTAGACTTCCAGGATGTCACCCACCATTTCGGAAAATACGACGATCATGCACCATTGAAATGTGCCTGGGGCAATAAGAGACCGAACATCATGCTCCTAAATGCATGTGTCGAATGAACATGTTAAATGTGGTCTTTTTATGGTCCTCATGATTTATGGTTGCCTGATTGTATCCAGAGTACCTGTCAAGAAAATAGAAGAATGATTTCCATGTAAGTCTTTCCATAATCTGATTAATGAACGACAGAGGAAAGTTATCTTTCTTGGTCATGGCATTCAGGCATCTGTAATCGACATATACATGCCACTACATAGATAGTAGTGTCGCGATCCCTACCCCTTCCTCGTTGATGACGATCTGGATTGCCAACTTCTTTGTGACAACATGAAGAGGGGCAACCAACTTGGAGTCAGAAATAGAGTAAATAAACCTAGATTTGCACCATTTCTCAATCTCTTTCTGCACTACTTCCCGCAGATTATGGTTCAGTCTCCTTTGGGAACTCACAGGAAGGTCTCACATCATCCTCAACATATATGTGGTGCCATCAAAGAGCGGGGTTAATACCCACGAGATCTAACACAGGTCCAACTAATGGCCTTGTGGTTCCTCTCAATAACATCTATCAACATGGAATCTAGTTCTGCAATAAATTTCGAGCTAATGATAATAGGAAATCTCTCTTTGGGTCTTGCTATAATGCATACTTAAGGGTAGGAGTGATGAATCCACGATTCATTATCTCAATATATTGATCTTAGCAAAATCCCCAAGTACAATCTCAAATAAATATGCAAAAAATTAATAATATAATAATTATTATATATTATATTGTACAGAAAAATGAATAATAAAAAGCCGTAAAATAAAGGAGTTTTTCACATGTAAATAGTTCAAAACTTCTTGTATTTTTAATAAATTCATTTCAACTCTTTTTCGGCTAATTCTTTTTCCAACTTATTTTAAAAATGTATATAAAATATAAAATTACAAAATAAATTCCAGCCAAATAAATACTCCTAGATCTTAAAGAGAAAAAGGCCATAAAGTCCAAACTTTCCTACCAAATTCCTGCTCCATATGAACTCCAAATTCACCTAACTCACTTTTAAAGTTTACGTTAGAAAACTATCTATCCAATGAAATAGCTTCATTAAAATCGGAGCTCGTTTGAAAATTTTGAGTTTTAGGACGTCATTGTATATTCTACATAAAGTAAAAAATTTGACTTTGTTATTTTTGTCACATATTGTTGCTTGTTGGATTTTTATTTTGTTGATATTTGTGCAAATATTTTGTAATTATGTTTTATTATTAATAAAAAAAAGTTAAAACTAGAAAAGTTAAAAAAATTTCCATGCACATAGTGTTTTTATGGACCTTTCGTAAATCTTCCATTTTATTTTCTTCTCTACAATAACCACCCATTCAACTCCAATGTTCCACCATTTTTTTCTAACTTCTAATTCAACTCCACCATTTTATTAACCTCCCCTCCATTACTTTCATAACTTCTTAATTTTTTTTCTCTTTTTATACATCTCATCCTCCTCATTTTGCACTTGATCCATCTTTATGTGAGGAGAGCCTAGTGCCTAGAGTAGAATCAGTGACAGTGACACAACTACAGTCGAGCGAAGACAACCCTCTCTCTGGTGATATCCATCGGCTTCTTGGCCAATATCACAGCCGCATCTTGCCCGAGCTCATCGCTCGCCGACGATTCAAGCGAAAACCGTGCTTCTCGTGAGCACAACACAGGCACCTGCATCCATAGTAGGTAATTATCCCTTCTTATCATTCATCATAATTTTCATTTTGTCAATTTTTTCACAAGACATCACCACCCAAACACCTTCATATGTTTATATGTTTGCATATCACGACCACACTATCAACCTTTTCATCTTTTGTCTTTATTAAATATTTAAGAAATTACAAAAAAATAAAATTAAAAATCAATTCAAAATAATAATAAAATAATATTAAAGAAAATAAAAAAAATTTTGGCAGCTGTAGTGACGAGAACCCCCTGCCAACCACCGTTGCTGCTCTCCACCACCGGTGCCACCCTCGGCTCCACCTTCAGCGCCGTTGCCCTCCTTCTTCCTCGGCACAGCCATTGCTCCAGCCACCTGCTGCCGCCCGCAAGTTTGCGCCTCGTCGCGCCCGCCTCTAGCTTGCGGCCTCCCCTCCATCTCCATGGCACCTTCAGGCCACCACCTTCCATCAATAGTTCCAGTTGGCCGTCCCACACCACCATCGCCTACAGCTATGGCATCTGTCCAACGTGCAATTCCTCCCAACATCTCCTCCAGACCCCACAGTCACACCCTGACCCACCGCCACATGTGCCTCGCCGTCGTGCGGGCCTCCGCTCCAGCAAGCCCCTCACCAAGCCGTAGTCCTCCGGTCCATGCCCCTCCTCGCGTGACCCGTTGTCGCTCCCTCCTCCTCCGTGCGCTTGTGTGCAACAGTGTCGTCCTGCCCTACCTATCTACCTACAAAGAAATGAGGAAGAAGTTCCCTTTTTCTTTTATTTTTATTGAGCAAATTGCATTTTTGTTTTGTTATGTTTTTGTAATTTCAAACAAGTCCATGTGCATGTTTTTATATTGACAGTTTAAATTTATATTTTTCATTGATAACCCTATGTTTGCATGTTAATTTGAACTTCAATATTGTACCATTTTATTTAATGAAAATTTTCATGTTGTTAAGAAATTAGTTATCAATAATTTAAATATTTATTTATATTTTTGTGATCTCTGGATAATTTATTAATATTATTTTAGTTGAAAAATCTATATTTTACCCAATTTGAGCTTCTAAATTCATATTTCACTCACAGTTGATCCCCCAAATCCACAAATATCAAAACTGATGCCTTGAAATGTGATTGAGTTACTATCCAAATTTCATCTAAATTGGAATTGTCTTGTCGCTTCAATAAATTATAGAGTGATTTTAGTATTTTATTTTTAATTAAATCTACACACATCTATTTTGCAAAATTTCAACTCTGACAGATTGTTCATATAAATACCTATTTGAGGTAATTCACACTCTGGTTAATTTGATATTGTGTATTTATTAGGAATTAATTACTTATAATCACTCTGTTTTAATTAAAAAAATCATAAAAATATTCCATGAAAATTGCTATAGACTCATTGCATCATGTTTATAATCCAGTGATATTTTCATAATTTTTGCATTCTATTTGTGTGAAATTGTGAAAAAATCCATAAAAAGCGAACATTTTTCGTTGTTGCATTTCAACCGGTAAAATTAAAAAAAATGTGTCTTGCATTCATCACTGGAATAGGTTTTTTGGAAAAATATAATTTTGGCTAAATTAGATTAATTTCATGTCACAATTAATTTGGCTAAGTTAGGTCTTTTCCTATTAACTTAATTCACCTGCATTTTGCAATCGCATTCATTTTGCATTAAAAAATACAAACAAATCAGCAATCTGGACCAAAGTTTTTTAATTAATCCCAAAGTTGTTCCTTTCCCTGCCGATGTTCAACCTTGGACTTGCTCTCAATATAAATAAAAGTTGAGTCCTCTTCACGGAGATCTTCGTTTCGGTTCTGAACGATTCGTTATGTACTTGTATTATAATGAATATAAATTACACCATGTGCTTATCGACCAGTCAGATGACGTTATTGTCGGGGAGGCAAACGACTTGAGATTAATTTGAAAAATTAGATTTAAATTTTTGCATACTCCAGTAGTCTGACCCCTGAGCCATATTGTATTTATTCCATTTTTCTTTTAATTGTTTTCTGCTTATTATTGCATATATTTTGTTGTCTATCTCTCTAACATAAATTTAATTTTCTTTGCGAGGGTCCGGTGAACTTGGAAAGCATCGAAGGTCGACGAACGTGACGCACACCGACTGATGAAGAGCAAGAAGTTTTTATTGAGAGCATTTTTGTGATTTTTGTAATTATTGTGTTGTAATAATTTAGGTTATTTCTCTTTTTCTGTGGGTCTTGTTTGAGAGCTTGTGCTTGTAAAAAAGACTTGGAATTTATTTTGTAGTGAGTCAAGAACTGTTTCACTCTCAAGTGAGTGTGGGGCTCAACTTGAGTGCAAAATTAGGGTTAGGTACATGGTAGTGTAGCATCAAATTTGTTTGTTCTCATCATAATTTAGGCCACACATATATTACAGATTCACATATCTGATAAGATTCACAATGAGACGCGCATGGACATGTACTACTTAGCTCAAATTTACTCAATTCTTTCCTGATATAGTATATTGGTACGGTTTTCTTGATATGCATGCATTTAGTGTAAATTTAAAAATTCAGTTTTGCATAATGCATGGAGAGTGTTGAGAGTCGCTATAATTATGACTTCTTATAAGAATGCATCATTGATTCATGTTTGCATTCTAATTTCTGGATTCCTCTCTTGTTTTACAACTTATGGTCAAAAAGGAAATCATGACTGAACGGTAGACATCCCTTATTTTGCTCAGATAAATTTCAAGTGATAACCTAACTCTAAAATTGAGACTGAATTGAGTAGGTCGATTAGAGTTTTGGAATAAAAAGAACCTTGTTCACAGGTGCAAAAAGACCTCATTGTTTGAATTCACTTACAAGTGAGAGAGAGACGACCCTAGTATATAGCCAACCCATGATTTTCATATAGACTATTGGTTCTTTCTTTTTAGGTAATTAGCTACTTTATGGGTAGTAGGTAAACAATCCGGCTTTCCTTAGCAGAGTGAGAGTTTTAGAGGACGCCTTATAAGGCTTTGTCCTCAAGGAATAGGTAGCTGTAGTTTATACGGTCCACACTTACTCCTATATTGGCTGAAAGTAGGTCCAACTAGTCGTAAGAATCGGGCCAACCTGTAGGGAAATACGAGCACCCAACAACTTGTTAATCTTTTTAAGATTGCATTGATCACCAACTAAAATTGACCAGATAATTCGGCCAAATCTTTACGACCATTATGTGTTGAGTTGGTGAAATTGAGTGTTTGAATTGCATTTGTATTGTGTGAGTTCACTCCGTACATTTTTGTGCACCATAGAACTCGTGCATCAATGAATATCGTCTTCGAATTGGTTCTTTTGACATTAAATGTGACTAATTTGGGGGATATTTATTCAGACTTTGCGAATCTCACGTTGAATCCTCCAAGAAGTACGTCTTCAAAGGTCCAGGCGTAACTTGGACCACCCTGGACTCATGACCCTCTTGAGCCTAGGATCACTCACTCTCGAGATGGTTACTTTCAAACCATTCCCTTTCTCTCCTCACACCTCACTGAGAAGACCCTCGTCTCAGTGAGATTATCTTGATTTATAAATACTCTTTTAATGAAGAACACATTGCTGATGTAGGTCCTAAAGAAGTTTCAAGTAAAATGCCTCTAAGGAAGAAAGAAGAGGAAAAAGAACACCCCAAAGACCCAATGAGAATGATACTATCCATATTAGCTGCATCTAAGCAGCAACACGCACTACTCAAAGCTCAGTTAAGACAACTTAATATTGGGGTGGATCCACCAAGGGATGCGACGTACAACCCCGGACATACCAAATTCAAAATTATTTGAGTTCGAATGAACCTAAAGTGGATTTTGAGTTTGAAGCCAAAATTTATGAACTTGTTGCCGCACATTGATGGGAATGTCTATGAGGAGCCATATGCATTCCTAATGGATTTCATGCTCGTCTGCGCTAACCTTAGACATACTAGGGTTAGCCAAGATTATATTAGGCCCACAGCCCTTCCATTTGCCTTGGGTGGTAAAGCCAACTATTGGGTGAAAAATCTTGGTGTTACAGTCACCACTTATTCCCAATTCAAGGACCTATTTCTGAAGAAGTTCTACCCCTTGAGTAGGACTAACATGATGAGGATGCACATTATAAGTTTTTCCCAATTACCCCATGAAACTTTTTGTGATGCTTGGGAAAGGTTTAAGGACATCTTGTACAAGTGTCCCTGTCATAGACTAGATGACAACATCTTGGTCCAGTCGTTCTTCACCGGTCTCAACCCTGAGATGAGGGTTTAGTGAGCACTTGATGATCGCAAAATCTAGCTCTTTAGTAATGGATAATTGTTTTAGTATAGCAGGCAGAAAATGATTTAGCAAAAAACCACAATCTTTCAATGTTGTGGATTATTTTTACTTGGCAAGTCTACTAAGGTCGAACACAGGAACATGATCTACACTATCTATTTATCGAATTTTTACTAATTAAGATGAAATGTGAATTATTTCTTGATTCCAGATTTCTATGAAAATGCATGATGCACTGTGCAGCTTACAATACAATAAAATGATGCATGTAATTTTTAGTTGATTTTTATGCGATAAGATGATGCACGATAGTAATGGAAGGGAACTTATATAAAAAACAAAAGATTACAAATATACCCTAAAAAGGTCACGGAAAATGAGCAACATAATAAGAATTGAAATCAGGGTCATTTTGATCACAACAATAAGGGAAGTCATCAAATCATTGCAAGGATAAGTAGAACAAGGTCCTCATCTAACATTAAAAATAACTTCTTTTAAAATTATAACAGATGAGAAAATTAGACATGCCATGAGATAGATAAAGAAACAAGGATCAAAACGACACTAAAATCATGTAATTTGGACCTACGATGCTCAAGTTACGAAGAGAACAATATAGGGGCATAATTGTAAATGAAATGCAAGAAATAAAGGGATAAATATCACATTTAGGTCCCTAGAGGGACCTAAATTAAATACCAAAAACCTCATGTGGCCCTATGCAATTTTTTTCATATACGCGGGGGTACTTCTGTAATCTCCTGAAGCTGCGAGGGTATCCTCGTAAAATAAGCTGTGAGGCTTTTGGCTCAGACTGAGTCTTGGTTGTCCACATGTTATCGTCATGGCCATCCAAACGAAATGATCAGACAACACCTATAGCGTCTTCTCCGCCGCAGGTGACGAGCTCCCCGCACCCTATGTTAATTCGGTCAAATTAATGTCCAAATTAATTAATGTGATTCGTTGCAGTCGGATACGAGGGGTTAATCAAAAACCACTTATCGATTAATGTGAAGTTAATTTTAAGCAGCAAATTTTTTACTTGGTGGAGTCCAAGGTCGATCTCAGGGAGGCATCTCTCTCCTTAGGTGGATTTAAGCAAGGATCCGAGTGTTGATTTACGAGGAGTAATTTTTTTGGTCTTTTTTTAATTTTCTATGCAGACTTATGGAGACAATGCAGGCCAATTTAATGTTCAATTTAATTATGATATCAAATGAAGTCCAAAAATTATGAAAATTTACCAGATGATTAATGCTGATGAAATGACCTACACTAATTTTTTTTTTGAATTTTTCGACACTAAATAAATTTACTGTGAATTAAATGAACAGATAGGGTGATTTTCAGTATTTAATTTTTAATAAATATCAAACCACAATTTTTCCAAGAACTAAAATTATCCTAGGTGGCCCTAATGATAAGGGACCTAGGAAAATTAACAGAGCTTAATTTCACTGTGAAATGAATTAATTAAAATTAATCTAAGAAAATCACTTAACAATTTATTTAGGCCTCGATATGCGTGCAAATGCCATGAAATTTTTATGGTATGCTAAGAATAATGTCCTTAAGCTACTGTGAATTTTTGATGATTTTTGAAGGCACAGAGAATTAACTATAAATCAAAAGGTGTCACTGGGCAAAATATGTCAAAAATTCACCAATTAATTCATTAATAATTCATCTGAACTTACAAAAATATGACATGTGGACCAATAGACAGAGGACAAAATTCCCAACAAAATGCAATTTTTAAATTTGCAAAATGATGTAAAATGCAACCTAGGGATGCATGCAAACACAGGGGTATAAATGCAATATAGGAAATTAAAATTACAATAAGCAAATATGCAGACATGGACTAAAATGCAATTACCTATAATGTGGGGGACTCTTGTGCAAAATCTCCAACGTGGGGTCTGCTTCACAGGGGCCTTTTTGCAAATATGAAAAGGTCCAGGGGCCTCTATGCAATTTACCCAGGCCGCACGTGCTCCTCACGTGGGCAGCCTAGGCTCGGATGGCTGCGGCGGCTCGGAGCGAGGATCGGGGGCTTTGGAGGTCCGGAGCGAGGCTTGGGTCGACCGAGCCTAGGCTTGGGGCCGAGGCTCGGTCTTCGTCGACGTGGCGGCCTGCGGGCCTTTGGATCAAGATCGATCCAAAGGATGGCGGTGATGACGCGTGGCGACGTGAGGAGCCGTCAGATCTAAATAGATCTAACGGTTGTCGATCGGGGCTGAAGATGTCGACGTGGCATTCTCCTGTTCGTGGGATCAAGGATGATCCTACGGCCTTTGGCAGCTCCGGTGGTGAGTGACGCGGCTGATTGCGGGCCGTTCGATCAAGGTGATCGAGCGGCTCCTGGAGCTTCTTCCTCGACGGCCCTCAGCCTCTTGCGGAGGAGAAGGCGGGGCTCCGGCGATCGGGCTGCTGCTCCGCCTTCCTTCCAGTCGTCAGTGGAGGTCGATGGCGAGTCGGAGGTGCTCCAGAAGATGCGCGGATGGTCGACGAAGCCTCCGGTGGCCTCAGGAGTGAGCGAGGTGGTCTGGGGCACGTTGCCGGTGAAGCTCGAAGGGAGCTCCGACGAGCTTCCGGCCAGTGAGATGGATCCGGTGATCGGGCCCTGTAGGGGGTTAGCGGAGATAGCCGAAGCGTGCGCGTGCTCGTGGAGTCGTGCTAGGTGAAATGAGAGGCCTAAGGCGGGCAAGATGGATCCGGTGATCGGGCTCTGCCCAGGTGGCGGAGCTGGCGTCGAGCAAAGGTGGGGTATGGTGATGGACGAAGATAATGGCTACGCGAGGATCGGAGCTCCGTTGCGAAGCTCGGAGGGACGGAGGTAGAGAGAGAAAACACGATGGAGGGTGAATTAAATCAAAGAAATCGAAGAAGAAAGTCAGAAGAAGATCAAAGAGAAGTGGAGGAATCTACCTGGGGAATGGAGCTCAGGTTTGAGCTCCAGGTCGTCGCTCGAAGGTCGGTAGATGGCCTGAGCTCACGCAGCTCGCGGATGGAGGCTGCAGCACGGCGGTGGCGGCCGTGGATCTCGCCGGAGATGACACCCCTTCTTCCCTCAACGATTCAACTAATCGCTGTCACCAATTGGTAGGTCGGAGCTCAGGGAAGCTCTCTGGAGTGGCGGATGGGGGTGAAGTCGGCCGGTGATGGCGTATTTATAAGGTGAAGTTGGTGGCAGTGTTGGCGACAAGGCGAGGTTTGAGGGCGACGTGGGACTTCTATGGTGGAGGTGGTGGAGCGTGAGGGAGCTGGCGAGGGAGAGGGATGAGTGGGGCTCATCGTGGGAGTGTTGGCGGTCGGAGAGGATGGCTGACGTGCATCCAAGAATAGGAAGGGGGCACCCCTCCCACAAGGCAAGGGACGTGGGAGAGAGGGGCGCCTGGAGGTAGGAGACGAGGTCTCCACCGTTGGATCTTGTGATCCAACGGCGGTGATCAAAGCGGAAGGGGACGTGTAGGATTCGATCAGGGGCTCGGAGATGATGGGCTGTGGTGGAGCCACGTGGCGCTCTTTGCGCGAGGCGTTGACGTGCGGTTAAGATGGAGCACGGGGAAGATCTGACGGCTATGGAATTAGGCGCGCGTGGGCAGAGCTGGGCCGTTGGATCTGAAGCGAGATCCAACGGCTGAGGTCGCAGGCGGATGAGGTGAGGGGAAGCGGGCCGCGTGGCGCAACCAGATGGCGCCACGTGGCATGCTTTGAGTGGCTGGAAGAAGAGACACGTGTAGAGAGAAGAGGGAGCCGAATTTGGAAAAACTCAAAACATGAAAGTTGTAGATCTCGATGAGATCTACAAGTTTCATGTTGACCAAAGACGGAGATGAGGTCAAATATGATACATAAAATACAAGGATACATAGATATACATATGTAGTGTACAAAGTGGCCCAAAAACCCAACTTTCTCATACAAGCTCCAAATTCAATGAAATTAGTCTCATTTTAAAGGTCTTTTAATGTGTAGTATTCTAAGAGTAAGTAGACCTAATTCGGAGTTTGCATGAGGGCTTAATGTGCATTCTAGTGTACAGGGGTTCTAGGGCTTTATTGACTATTTTACAAGGGGATTTTTGGCATTCTTCCCTATATTATTAACTAAGGAATACATATTATAGAGAAGAGGTTATTTTAGTGAATGGGTTTTTTACAAGGGATTTTTGGCTTCTTATTTAAATGTAAATGGACTACTAAAATGTATGAATTATGTATGCATGCATGAATGTTATTTATGCAATATAAAGGAAAATATGCCTTTATTTGCTCGGGAACAAGGCTCTATGTTTGACTTTTGAAGTGATGAATCACAGATTCATCAGCCCCCTATACTTAAACCTTGCTCGTCCCCGAGCAACTAAATGAAATGCAAGAGTGAAATGAGATTGGGTTACATACCAAGGTCATGAACAAAAGTTAAAAATAGAGCTTGACTCGACCTTTGGATTAATCATGTGTCGGAACCTTATTGGGATCTGAGTTTAAGACTTAACAGACTTCAAGTTCCACAAGTCTTCTATTCAAGACTCCTCAACTCACCTGATCAGAACAAGTCTACATACACAAACTCTAATGACCATGAATCTTTTCATGCAGTGTAAGTGATATATGACTCCCCACCTCAGAAGTAACAAAGAAACAACCTCCCCCAACCTGGTAACTCTAATGCCTCGGTCTAGCAACTCTTCCCTCGAGAAGCGGGGTATTCCCTTCTAAGTTCAAGTTCAACCGGCTCAAGAAGAGGGGGAAGAAGTATAGACTTTTGGGAGCTCAGCCAGTGTAGCTAAGTCTCCCGCTGCAAGCTTCATGAGATGTAACATGGTGACCATAAGCTTTTGCTTTTCTTGACTACGTACACTCCGGTGGGGTTATTAAATTTTCAATCTGACCCACCACTTTTTGGAGTTCTTTTTGGCATTTTTTTTCAAAATGCCTCTGTACAACATATCTACATGGTGCAGCATATATACAAGAAATTTCCTCTTGAGCCAGTAGACTATCCCTTTTTTGAAGCTTTATTGCAACCCACTGCTTCTGTCTTTAGCCTTCATCACCACTAGGCCAAGTTGAGACGCACTTCCTTCACTAGAAGAAGAAGAGAGGTTCCGCCTAGAAGTACTACCCTCATATGCTACCCCAAGCTAAAGGAAACTGCCTCCTCATCACCTCATCCGTAGAGAGCCATGTGTAAAGTGCTGGTGCACGTCAAGCCATTGTCTCTAAGAGTCATATGTGTGTTGTTAAGTGCTCTACTCAGGCTTGTCAAGATGACATATGAACATAGACTTGCAGACTTAAAGAATTAAGTCACCTGACCTGAAAAATCTTAACTCCAGTTCCTATAAGGTTCCTCTGAAATTAGGTGGATTAAGGTCAAATCATTTCCATCCTCAATATCTGCTCATAACTTGGTCCAGAACCCACTAGCTTTTCACTTTGCATATGCAAAGTATGCAGATGAGATGAGATGTCATGCTATGAAAAATGCAAGACTCTTTTTCTTTTTCTTGGATGCAGATATAATATGCATGAGTAAATAAGAAGCCTCTTTTCATTTATTTAATTATTATTATTATATTTTTTTCCGATTTTTACCCAACCGTAATTATTGTAAGATATATACAAAAATACGCGAAAGTACGAGCTATGGGTAAAGTATATATGTAATATATACACGCCCCCCTATACTTAGCGTGTGCTATGTCCTCAGAGCACGAAGAGCGAGGAAAAAGACATAGCTCGTGCTAAGCGTAGGAGAGCCAAAAGTAACAAAAAGTATAGAAGTCGTCTCGCCCCCCTATACTTAGGCTCTGGCAGCCTAAGTGTAGAAGAAGATCAGAAATGGGGCGAACGAGGGAAAGATGGGAAGTGGATGAGTATCAATGCGGGCATCGGTCCCCCCTATACTTATGCTCAGGTCAGCCTAAGTATCGGTAGGAAATGAGTATGAGGACCAATGTGATCTGGAGAATGTACAGTGAATCGACTCGGGTGACCCCTCCCCCCTATACTTAGGATCTGGTCATCCTAAGTATAGTCCAAGATAATGGTTTGATGATGTGGGGATGGGTTACTAGAATCGTGGGGGGTCAAGGATAGGATATAA